>BLSH010111436.1:268910-280766 GCA_018402905.1 Glandirana rugosa | reverse complement strand
ATGTCCAGGCCCAGTATCAGCTTTATTTGTTCGTGGATATGGCCAAACCTTTTTGGTTGTACTTCTCTTCTGAGTCACAGGAGTATATTTACTATTTTACTCCTGTGACCCAGAGTCAGCTTATAGCAGGCTACTGCCCGCTATGAGCTAATGGGGCAGAGCAGCACCAGGCTCAGGAAGGACCCTGACAATATAGTAGGGATCCACCTGGCAGCCTGATTGACGACTGGCTTTCAGTGCACTGGCACCAGCTGCACCCAACCCCTCTTCCCCCCAGCCTGGTGCTCCAGTGAGCGCTGCAGTAGAAGAGCACAAAGCACTGACTGACCATCACTGTTCTCCACTCCAAGCAGAATGAGAGCTAAATGATCAGCAGTCTTATGATCATTCAGTTCTCGGTCTTAGAGGTGGCGTGGGACAGCTGCGTCACACAAATGCTGCAGCACAGAGGTAAGCATGCATGTTTTTTTAGCAATCACACACCTCTCCTTTAGGTTACTGTTGGGCCATACC
This sequence comes from Glandirana rugosa, assembly GCA_018402905.1. NCBI lineage: Eukaryota > Metazoa > Chordata > Amphibia > Anura > Ranidae > Glandirana > Glandirana rugosa. The sequence goes on along the minus strand of BLSH010111436.1, from coordinate 280,253 downwards.
TGACCTAGAAAATTCTCAAATTTGTCTAGGGGAAGATAAAATCAAGACAAAATGAATACTCATTTCCTGAACCAGAATACCTAACTGTTTGTCATGATCAGTAATTAAAAAGTCTCTCTACTGTGACCTTCCTACCAAATCTCATTACAGAGTTCTATGAATACAGAAAGCTTTCCAACTTTCAGATAAACTTCCAAGAATCCAAAGCGCTTAACATCACACTTCCGTGAGAACAGGCATTACATCTCAAATGTAAATTTCCCTTAAAATAGTCCAACTTGAATATCTGGGAACATACATTAGCCCAGATGCCAAAGACCTCTACCAGGTCAGTTATATTTCCCTCATAAGTAAAATAAGCGAGAACTGACCAGATTGATCTTTGGTCTCCGTAATACTCTAAAAATGACTACCCTACCACAAGTACTATTCTCCTACAGGATATAAATGTTTAAATACATCCAGCTCTTAAACGTCATACTGTAACTCCCCCTAAACTCTGGGGAGGATTTGTTTCAAATGGACCAGGATGACATGAGCATTCATACACAGGGAATAGCTTGGATCAAGGCCACCACCACCCATCAGACACCATCTCAGGATTGATATGACCTTAAAGGTCACAAATGTTATTATGCACCTACCAGGGGAGGGCTGGCAGCCTTAGGCCTGGGGGGCAAGTCCAGTCAAGTGGCCCATTGAACCACCAAATCAGCTCACCATCCATGCCCACCTGGTTTTAGAATGGATATTGATGTTATGAAGCAAAACAAATATGATACAATGTGGTAACATTATTTAAAGTTAATAGCAACAAAGGAGGATTAACTAAAATAATTCATCAATTCAGCTCACCAGTGCCCACCAATGCAGCCTCATCAGTGCCCACCAATGCAGCCTCACCAGTGCCCACCAATACTGCCTCGCCAGTGCCCATCAGCACAGCCTGATTAGTGCAGCCTGATCAGTGCCCATCAATGCAGCCTCGCCAGTGCCCATCCAAAGCAGCCTGCAATGCAGACAGAGGAGAGCCTCCGGATTACACAGAGCGGGGATCTCCTGCTTACCTGGCGCGGCCGCTGTCATATGAAGTCCACCTCCTGGATCGGCTCCTATGATAGAAATCACCAGTGTGCTGTCTATTATAGAAGCTGGTTCAGGAGGTAGGACTTTGTAAGCGGGAGATCCCTGCTCAGCAGGATCCATGGTAGGGCCGGCCCTGGGCGCCCCCCCCCTTGCCTGCAGTTGGTTGGTGGCTGCGCCCCTGGCCCCTACTTCCTTTCTCCACAAGAAGAAAAAAGTGTGAGCGGACAGTGCCCGTCGGCCATTTTGAATGTAAGTTAGGGTGGCCTGGGGGGCAATTGCCACCCTGCCCCCCAGCCTAGCCCTCCCCTGGCACCTACCCACCATTTCACGACATCTTTAGCCTCTAATGCAAATTATAGTTTACCCAGGGTTCCTGGTGCCTGAATAAAGGCACCTAAGGCAGCTTTCAACTATTGGTTTCAATTTTTACCCCAACACTTGAAGTTTATGATTTTCAGTTCTGCTGGCTCCTGCTTTCTCTGTTAGGCTTCCCTGAACTTCCAGTCTTCACAGGAAATAGTTGGGCTGGATTCACACTACTGGTTTCCCTGCATAAATTTGCATGTCAGGAGATTGTGACCAGTTTATACATCTCCGGAGCGGCTTCGGTGCAAATTGCACAGGAGTCCTGTGAGTCTTCTGGTCCATTTCGGGTCCAAATTCAGCCAAAAATTCGGACTCAAATAGGACATGAAACGGTGAACAGGGATGCACCGGACCCCTGCTGTGAGCCGCTCCGTGCTTCAGTGTGAACCCAGCCTTAACAGTGGACAGTGCAATCTGGAGCAATTGTGTGAGGTTGCAAAAGGGAGGGGGTAGGAGTATGAAGGAACATGGGAGTGCCTTACAATCCTAGGTTATGGGGCTGTGTGTTTCTTTTGATGCACACAGCGTAGGGAGACACAATTCCAGTCCCTACATGCAAGGGTGATTCTATAGGATGCTGCAAGTAAAAAGAGCCATCGTTGAAGATGGAAATTAGGGGTAGCAATCAGAGCACCAGCCTAAACTGGAACATAAGCTAAGATTTTAAGATAAAGAAGCTGCATACTCAGTAAGTGATAAAATTAGCAGCCGAAAGTGAGGAGGATTTAACATCACTTTAAAATGTTACTAAGCCCTAATTAAAAAAAAAACATATGGTGTTGCAGACCTCAGCATCTACCATGTCTGCTTCTCTTTGAAGCTTATGGTTGCCCTTAGTTCCTCTGAAAAGGCCCCTTTAATGCTTGCTTTTTTTGGGTGACTTTGTCCCCTTTACAGGGTCCCATAGAGCCTCACATAGATAGGAACAGGAACAAGTGTCCCAATATCATAGCATTATGATATTGGTGATCAGGACATCTGTTTATGTTCGAGAGGAGAGTTTCAGCCCCCAGTACTGCCACAATCCTCATCCATTGCTGAGATGGTACTTTGGATCCTTTACCTTTTGATCGAATAGTGATGGATGAGGAAATGCTTGCAGCAAGCTAGAATATTTCCTTGTGTGATAATGAGAGTCTTCTGCAGCCTGTGGTGCTCATTATCACCCTCATCATCTAGTGCCCATATTATAGTGTCCAAGTAAACATTTTTAATTATACAATCTTGTATTAGCCGCCACATGGGTTGTTATGGCTATACTTAAGCCCCTAAATGTTACACATCAAAACAATTCCTCGCTTGCTGGCTTTGTCATTTCTTACAAAAAAAAGTCCCTCAGGATTCAAAACTGGTTGCCCTGAAGGATCAAGACCTCTGCATTTTTATCCCGTCCTTACCAGAGGTCACCAACCTAGGACCTATGTGCCACATCCAGCAATGCTACAAGATTTTATCTGACCTGCAGCAACCTTGGCTGGCTGGCAGTGGATATGATGCTCTGTGTATTGCCATATGGATTCCAGTGCACCTACTGCCAGCCAGCCATGACCATCCCCCTGTCCCCTGGTGGGCTCTTCTAAGCACTCGTGGATACATGGATGGACTCTGATGGGCACTCTTAGATGTAAGGAGGGACTTTGATGGGCACTCCTGGATGTAAGGGCGGGGGGAAGATATTTATCCTTTTCAACTTTATCCATCCATTTTAAAAATGTTTTTTTTTCTGCCCACGAATATTTATAAAATATACAATATGGCCCTCATAGTGAAATCTGTCTATGCAAGCAAATAGTGTATTACGGTATTGAGGCTACCGATTTTAGAAGTTCGTCAGCCCAGTCTAAGAGTCACAGAATTTTTTCATCCTGTTCATTTATGGAGCCAAAAAATATATTTTTTATGAAGTTGTATTATGAGAGAAAATGGTTATATTTTGTGAGAACAGGGGTTTTTGAACTAATCTAGAGACTATCATTGATTAGAAGAAAGATCTGGGAAAGAGAATGAAGCATGTTTCATGGACCAAACTGTGCACGATCACAAGATTGTAGGCATGGAAAAAGAGATAAAGGGACTGCAAAAAAAGAAAGAGGTCTTACCTTTTCTCTTGTGGTAAGGTCTCACCCAAGCAACACTTAAGGCCTCCAATTCTAGCAAATATCCAGTGGTGCCTGAATGGAACCATGAATTGCTTGGTACTTCCCTAGGTGTTTATATGATATGAAACCACCTGCAAAAAGGAGACATAAACACAATCAAAGATAAAATGCATCTACTGATTTCTCATCTGCATCCTCCATTGTCACTTTGCTCAGCAGGAAGTAAGGTAAGCAAAGTAAAATTCAAGATACAGTTACAAGACGTTTCTATGGGCTTGATTTACTAAAACGGGAGAGTGTAAAATCTGGTGCAGTTCTACATAGTGACCAATCAGCTACAAACTTCAGCTTGTTCAATTAAGCTTTGACAATAAAACCTGGAAGCTGATTTCAACTCACAGATGTACCAGATTTTGCACTCTCCAGTTTCACTATGTGTGAGCCTTAAATAATTTATGTTGCATTAAGAGAGTCTTTGTGTTGTCTGGGGTGATCTGGTGAGCACATAAGCACTTGTTGAATATTTGATTTTGGTGGCACTTTCATTTATTGGCCCTAGATACTTATATGGGTCAATGTTTTGTGTGAGCAAGTATCTTATTGGTGTTTAAGGTGCCGTAACCTTCACACTGTGCACATTTCTCAACTATGGTCCACTAGGGTTGGATTTCCTTTGTCTTCTCATTTTCGTTTCTTTTTTCTGTCTACCTTTTTCGCAGGTATAACATATATAGTAGAGCTACCCTATTTAGTAATTTGGGTGTACATACTATAATCACGTACAGAATATATTGAGGTGCTTTCCCTTCTTTTTGTGCATTGCACTTGACAGTTTCTTGCATACACACAACTCTGTTTCACTACTCATTTTTTGTTTCATAAGTCCGTTTCTTTCTTTTTGTTTTTGGTGGGATTTTGTGTCCTTATATTCCATCTCTCCATCATTTTGTGCTGCTCCTTGGTTTTCCTATATGGTGCCCTGGTTCCCTTGCACTACTCCCAGGTCAGACACACTGCAGCGGTTGGAGTTGTTATTTTAGATCAATTATCAAGCTGGTTTGTAAGTACTGTTCTATTAAGGATACTAGTGTATGTTTCACCTGCCCGCTGCCCTCAATCACACCATATTCACACATCCGGAGTCATTGAACAGGCCGGTACTTTGTTTTGTTGTTTTATTTAGGGGATAAACTTGGATAGGGAGAAGGGATAATTGTGGGATGCCCAAAGAATTAGATCATGGGACCTTATATATACACTCCAACTTCCTCCAGCACAGACACTTGCTGACCGTTCCTTTCCTCACTTCTCTCCAGCACACTGCTTAGTTTCGTGGCCTGAAAGGCAATTTATCAGGCCTCCATGACACCTCTTCCTCCACCGCAGCTAGCACATGGTGAGGCCTGCACTTCTGCCAGCAGGACCTCCAAGCAAGGGCCATGGGCTCCCGATTGTGAAGCCACGGGCCCTCAATTGTGTAGCTAAGTACGTTGGTGCTAACAAAAATCTCCAAATATTAGCACCTATTACTATGGGGGTGCTACACTAGTATTTATAGTATTGTATTCCCCTCATTTTTAAGGGGTGTCTGAATATACTTTTTTTTTTTTTTTTAGCTTACAGTTGATGCATAGTTTATGCTGATGTGTGCTAGTCAGCTTGTTATTTTCATGACATCTTCTTCGCATGTATATATACGATTTTCATCCATTGTTTAATAAATTGGTATTTTATCATTAATATGTTGAGCCTCATTTAAAGTCCCATGGGCTAATGTTTTGTTTTGTTCGTGGTGAGAAGAGGGACACATCCTGGGATGTAATACAGGAGGACAGAGCACATGGATGACTTCATTAGTATGCTTCTCCTCCATTGTCGCATCACTGACTAGGCTGGTTCTGTATCTAGTTTTGAAGTAATGGAAGCATGTTTTGTTTAAACTGAGGTGCTTTTGGGTAGTTTGCATTAACATACATATAATGCCAGGTTTTGGTCTATTGGCTCAGAAAGATCACATGACAAAAATGGCAGAAACCACTACCTATAACAAAAGCGTATTTTAAGAATGCCTAATGCATTTATGAAACATTGCACAGTTAGAAAACGATGTCACTCATGTTGAGTTATACTATCATTGGCTTATACTTATATACAACATATTCATCATTCATTGGTTGCACAATAGTAACACGCCTAAAGAATATATGAAAAAAGGTAAAACATAATTCTGAAGTTTTACTGCTTAATTGATGAGAAGTTCTTTGAAGAGGTAAAAAATCCAAAAGCAAGCCTTACATTCTAGTACCTATTTTTACAAGAATCACACCGCAGAGCTAAATTCACAACATACATCAGAGCCTTGTAAGATCCTGTAAGTCGTCAATTTCTTAGTACAAAGAATGTGTGTGTGTAAAATAACACTGATATGCCAGTGTAAGTCACATGAGGCAAATGTCATGAGAAGCGATGGAATCATTGTATTACCATTCCTTGGAACTATGCAAGAAGCTCCTTCCGTAAGAGCACAGGTAGATTAGTAAATAATATCCTGACTACAAACTTGTTATGTTCTCCATGTCTGCAGCAGGCACATATTTTCCTTGTTGTTTGGGTGCCCTCATAATGGGAAAGGAATGCTGCAAAAGTAAACAGTCGCTTATACAATCACATTAACAGTTCCCTGTTACACACCAAGGAGGATTTATCTACAATATGCAAGATGGGACATGATGTGCAGACCTAAAGAACATCACTGAAGAGAAAATGAAGACAACTGTATTTCATGAGAATGACCTCAGAGTATGTGACTGCTTGTGGGTTTCATTGATAACTCAATATTAACAACTCTTTGCCAAGGGACAGAGTCTCTTTAGGCACTTTCACTGATCAGCCATAGCATTATGACAACTGATAGTGAATAACATTGCCATCTGAAAATTGGTGGGATATATTAGACAGCAAATTAACATGTTGTCCCTGAAGTTGATATGTTGAAAGCAGAAAAAGGATTTGAGCAACACTGACAAGGGGCCAAATTGTAATGGCTAGACAACTGGGTCAGAGCATCTGCAGAACTGCAGGATGTTCCCAGTCTTCAGTGGTCAGGACCTGCCAAAAGTGGTTCCAGGACAGAAAACTGGCAACAGGGTCATGGGTGGGCAAGGCTCACTGAAGCACATTGGGAGAGAAGGCTGATCCGTGTAGTTAGATCTAAATGAATAGCTACTGTAGCTTAAATTGTTGAAAAAGCTAATGCTGGTTCTGATAGAATGATGTCAGAACACACACACAGCGCATTGCATTTTTTTGCGTATGGCTGGTCAGGGTGCCCATGCTGACCACAGCCAAAAGCATCTACAATGGGCATATCAGCATCAGCACTGGACCATGGCCTGGTCCAACTCATCAAGGGATGGCACCAAGATGCACTACAGGAAGAAGGAAAGGCAGTGGAGTCTTTATGGAAACAGTAACCCCTGATAGCAGTGGTCTCTTTCAGCAGGATAATGCACCCTGCTACTATGCAAAAATGGTTTAAGAATGGTTTGAGGAACACAACAATGTGTTTGAGGTGTTGTCTTGGCCCCCACCAAATTCGCCAACTCTCAATCCAATTGAGCATTTGTAGTATGTGCTGGAAAAACAAGTCCGATCCACGGAGGCCTCACCTCACAAAGTATAGGCCTTAAAGTATCTGCTATTGAAGGCTTGGTGCCAGATACCACATCATACCTTCAGAGGTCTAGTGGAGTCCATCCCTCGACGTGTTATGGTGGGTGGCCATAATGTTTTGGCTGATGACGTATCATAAAATTAAATTAAAACCTGATACATACCAGATGTCCTGTATGGTAAACCAAGCCTCCTGCACTTGCCCACGCTCTATCAGGAAGACATTTCGAAAGTTCACCCATGTTCCTAAAATCATGCTGTCCCATCCCACATGTATCCCACTTTGCTATTCTCAGGCAATGGAGGTTTCCAACTTTGTACTTTGTGCAGTAAATCTGTACCAGTGTGTTGAGATTTTTATGTACGACTTATTTTATAAGGTTCAAGCCTATCATCCACCAAACCCCAACCTTCTCTTCAAACCTCAACCTTTGTATGCAGGAATGACTACAATTTTGGATTAACCCGTGGGTCAAAATCCAGAATGGGCTCCTAATTAAAAACTATATTTGTTTAACATGATTCTGTAGAGAAAATCATTTTGTCAACCCAAAAGCAATCTAAAACTTTGGATTTGGAAGTCCCAAAACAGTGACACATGGGGTGATATCATAAAAAAGATACAACACCTTTGCCCATGGTACATGAGAATGATACTTCCCTCCTTTTCAGACTTATGTTGTACGGCTGATATAGAAAAATGTAACAGCAGGATCTGCTTTTCAAGACAGCATGCCATGTGCTTTAACAGAGCTCCCTTTGAACTATGTACTTCTGCATTCACAGTTTTGCAGATAAATACATGGGTCTGTGAGTTGTAATGCTTCAGTAAAGGACCAATTTCTTTTCCGCCTGATTTTCTCAGATCCAGTGGGTATAGAAAAGAATTACCCCCTTTAAAATAGTCACATGTGTTGCTTTGCAGCCTGAAATGAAGACAGACACTGTTTTTGTCCACAACTTTATCCCGGAAGATCTTTTGACCGTGCCCTACCACCCATAGTTGATTGTTTGCTTCAGTTGCACTGGGACTGAAATGCTCCAGGAAAGCTCTTTTCATGCTGAGCTAATCAAAATGACCACAGCTGATCACAGTTGAAAATCAAATAACTTTGTGTGCCATTGAGAAGGTGATTAGCTACATCTGATTGAATTTACAAGTCATTTTTAGGAGAGGGGTGATCCTTTTTCCAACTCTGTGATTCTGACATGTGGGTGTTATTATATCTTTCACTTGGATGTTATAAGTTGCACTGAGTAAATACAGATAAAACAAAAACAGTGTCTGCCTTCATTTCGGGCTGCAAAGCAACAAACTGTGATTGTTTTAAGGGGGGGGGGGGGTAATTTTCTATACACACTGTAGGAATAATTGATCTATAAGCAACAACCCATTTGAATAATATACATCACATGGGGAAGTGGATTTCAATAGATAGTTAAGATACATCATAACTTAATATTGTAAATGATCAATCGCATTTCTATTTCCACCATGTAATCTCATGATCCAATTGACTGAAATATGATCATATTTATGCAATATGATCAGCAGTGCTGACAATCAATGCTAAACGATCAATGATTTTCAACCCCCGACTCAGTCTGATCGAATCCAATGTAAATCGAGTATTAGTTGATCGGAAGGGAAGTTATGGCTATTCAACTGTTTGCCATTTTGCTCATTTTGATCAAATTGCACATCAACTAAAATAAAATAAATTCAAAGAGTGTATGGCCACCATTAACCACTTCACCCCCAGAGCCGTAAATAGGCGGTGACTACTTTGAGTGGATCTGTACCGTTTTTTAGAGCGGACGGTCGGCTATCCGGGGATAATGGCCGATCCAGCTCAGGAGCCACTCGATCGTTATCCCCGGGGGCATCCCCCCCCCCCGCCGAGGTAAGCCGGAATCAGCTCCGATCGGGTCTCCTTCCGCAAATTACGCAAAGCAACGTCATAACGTCACTTCCGGTTTACCTCCCAACCCTCCATAAAGTGTACCTGTCACCATATATTATTATCACAAGGGATGTTTACATTCCTTGTGATAGCAATAAAAGTGATCAGAATTTTTTTTTTGTAACCACTAGCCGACCGCAGTCTGACGGCGAGTGGCCCCGTTATCGCAAACCGCCGTCATACGATGGCGGCTGCGATAACTAGTGCTGGGAGCGCATGTGTGCTGCTGGAGGCACGCTCGCATGCTCACTGTGTCCGGGGGGGGCCAGGGAGCGGGTAGGGCAGACTCAATCGCTGCCGGCTACCCGCGATGGCCCTCCGCAGTGAGAGAACGGAGGTCCGTGTAAGTAAACACGGATCTCAGTTCTGTTAGAGGGGGAAGGGCTGTGATCACAGGCTTCCTGTATATGGAAGCCGTGATCACTCCATTCCCCCAGCCAGGGCAGCCCACATACAGTAAGAACACGCCCAGGAAACACAGTTAACCCTTAGAGCGCCCCCTCCAGGTTAACCCCTTCACTGCCAATGGCATTTACACAGTAATCAGTGCATTTTTATAGCACTGATCGCTGTATAAATGCCAATGGTCCAAAAAAAGTGTCAAAATGGTCCGACATGTCCGCTGCAATATCGCAGTACGGCTAAAAATCGCAGATCGCCGCCATTACTAGTAAAAAACAAAAAAAACACAGAAATTAATTATCATCCATAAGCGCGGCAATTTTTGCGCAAACCAATCAATAACCACCGATTGCAAATTTTTTTACCAAAAATATGAGTAAGAATATTGGCCAAAACCAAAATATATTTTTTTTGGATTTGCATTTTAGAAAAAAGTAAGAAATTTGGTTTTTTTTTCAAAATTGTCGCTCTTCTTTTGTTTATAGCGGAGATCAGAAATGACGCAGAGGTGATAAAATACCACCAAAAGAAAGCTCTATTTGTGTGAAAAAAAGGACGCAAATTTAGTTTGGGTACCACATCGCACGTCCGCGCAATTGTCAGTTAAAGCGACGCAGTGCCGAATTGCAAAAAGTGCTCTGGTCCTAAAGTGGGAAATCCTTCCGGGGCTGAAGTGGTTAAAGGAACAGTGTTAAAAATAAATTAAAAAAAAAAATTAAAAAAAGATTTTAAAACGCCACCGTCGCCGCGAGCTCGCGCAGCAAAGAAAACGCATACGTAAGTCGCGCCCGCATGTGAACACAGTGTTCAAACCACACATGTGAAGTATCACCGCGATCGCCAGAGTGTGAGCAATAATTCTAGAAAAAGACCTCCTCTGCACCTCTAACCTGGGGACCGTTAAAATGATTTAAAGGGTCGCCTATGGAGATTTCTAAGTACTGGGCTTTGTCGCCATTCCGCGATTGCGCAGAATTTTCAACCGTAACATATATGGTATCTATTTACTTCACGTAACATCCTCTTTCACAATATACAAAAAGATTGGGCTAACTTTACTGTTTTTTAACTCAAAAAAAGTGTATTTTTTCCAAAAAAAAAAACTGCGCTTGAAAGACCGCTGCGCAAATACTCGTCTTGAAAAAGTGATGGGCACTGAGAGGCGGCACTGATAGACTGCACTGAGAGGAGGCACTGATAGACTGCACTGAGAGGAGGCACTGAGTGGAGGCACTGATAGACTGCACTGAGAGGTGGCACTAATAGACTGCACTGAGAGGAGGCACTGATAGACTGCACTGAGAGGAGGCACTGAGTGGAGATACTGATAGACTGCACTGAGAGGAGGCACTGATAGACTGCACTGAGAGGAGGCACTGATAGACTGCACGGAGAGAAGGCACTGGGTGGAGGCACTGATAGGAGGCACTGAGTGGAGGCACTGATAGACTGAACTGAGTGGAGTTTCTGAGAGGAGGCACTGAAATGAGTCACTGAGAGGAGACACTGCGAGGAGTCACTGAGAGGAGGCACAGAGGAGAGGCACTGAGAGGAGGCACTGAGGAGAGGCACTGAGTGGAGGCACTGAGTGGAGGCACTGAGTGGAGGCACTGATAGACTGAACTGAGTGGAGTTTCTGAGAGGGACACGGAGGAGAGTCACTGAGGTGCGTCACGGAGGAGAGTCACAGAGGAGAGTCACTGAGTAAAGTCACGGAGGAGAGTCTTTGAGGTGAGTCAAGTCAGATAGTCACG
>BLSH010111436.1:242744-254800 GCA_018402905.1 Glandirana rugosa | reverse complement strand
ATGGTGGTTTTCTTTCCAGATAAACACCCTTTTTTACTACTTTCAAATCAAACCCATGTCACAACGTCTGAAAGCGCTGCATCTCTCCCACAACTTCAATACACGGCACCTTCACCCCCTTCCTGCCCAGTCCAATTTTTAGCTTTCAGTGCTGTCGCAATTTGAATGACAATTGCGCTGTCATGCAACACTGTACCCAAACTAAACTTTCATCATTTTTTCCCACAAATAGACCTTTCTTTTGGTGGTATTTGATCACCACTGGGGTTTTTATTTTTTCCGCTACAAATAAAAAAAGACAGAAAATTTTGAAAAAAAAAGGTTTTCTTCATTTCAGTTACAAAACTTTGTAAATAAGTAAGTTCTCTCCTTCGCTGATGAGCACTGATGAGGCAGTACTGATTGGCACTGATGAGGTGGCATTGATGATGAGGCACTTATATGCAGCACTGATAGGCGGCACTGATAAGCAGCACTGATGTGCACTGATACGTGGCACTGATATGCAGCAACTGATGGGCACTAATAGGCGGCACTGATAGACACCCATAGGTGGCACTGATGGGCACTCAAAGGTGGCACTGATGGATAGCACTGGTGGGCACTTATAGGCAGCACTGATGGGCACCAATGGGCGGCACTGATAGGCAGCACTGATCAGGAGGCACTGGCAGGCATCACTGATGGGCACAGAGTGCCATCACTAATGGGCATAACTTGTGGGATCTAGTAGACATACCTGGTGGTCTCCAGTGGGCATCCCTGGTGGTCTCCAGTGGGCATCCTCGATGGGTCTGCACTGATAATCAATGCGCTGATTATCAGCACACACCCCCCCCCCCCAAATCAGGAGAGCAGCCGATTGGCTATCTTGTACCCTCAGCTGCGATTGGACTCAGGCTGACACACCACACCACCGATTGGCACACTGTGCGCCCCCGCGGGCGCGTGATAGAGACTTATCCTGCTGGACCTCATATGATGTCCAGTCAGGGTAATACAACCACTTTTCAGCCACCATTCTGCTATATGGCGGGCAGGAAGTGGTTAAGGATGCTGAACCACATGAACCGCCACTTAGAAGGAAAGAGCGTACACCGCAAAGAGCTAGTCTAAGCGTCCCCTGAAGATGTGTGTGTGCATGAAATGTGTCGGGGTGGAGCTACGCGCTGACATCATGCCATTTCTGTAAGTGCACTGTGATTTCTTTTTACCTCTTTGGTATCTAGATGCATGTTTTTACTTTTAAGTTTAATTTTAAAATAAAAATACTACACTGTATATGGCTACTTTGATATCTGGCACCTTGTGGTGAGCACTCTTTCCTATTTAGTGGTGGTGAATGTGGTTTGGCATCCTTAAGTGACGTGTATTGTTACCATCAAGATACCTCATGAATGTGGATGGAGAGTTGGAGGTCCATACAGGAGTGGCCATGTTTGATAAAAATGCGCTGTAAGCTGCATTAGCAGCTGGGAATCTGGTGGGTATGGTATTGTCCTCATTCCCAGTGGTGGTACAAACTTCAGACTGTGATACTTCACACGGATTGGTTCATTGGAATTTTTGCATGAACTGTTTTTACCTATTTGTTATACATATTTATTGTTTACTTCCTTTTTTTTTTAGGCGCATTTGGCTGTGGACAGGGGTCAGCATGGGCACTCTGACCGGTCTGCGACTACAAGCCCCATACACAACAAACTGCGATGCTCATTTTTTTCTGCTTTCAACACATCAACTTCAGGGACAACATGTTTACCCACTTGCAGACTAGACTGCCTACAGTAAACTTACTGTGGGTGGGTGGCTCGTGCAGGCAAAGTGACGTACCTGTATGTTATTTTGCCTGTACACACAGCTGTATTCACAGCTGTCATGAACTTAACCCATTCAGAAGTGCTGGAGAGAAGTGAAGGAGCAATAGTCTGCAAGAGAAGTGCTGGAGGAAGTAGAGTGTATATACAGTCGTGTATATAGGAGGTCCTGTAACCGATTCTTTGGGCATCCCACAGACACCCCTTTTCCCCATCCAAGTTAGTCCCCTAAATAAAACAAACAAAAACAAGAGCCGGCCTGCTCAGTGACTCCGGATGTGTGAGATATGGTGGGATTGAGGGCATCTATAAGGTGAACCACAACTACCAGCCACTCCCAAGGGAGCACATGGCTACAGCTCTATAATGTGCATATTCAGTAAGCAACCAGATACCTCCTGGGCACAAAGCAAATCCAATGTTTTGTATTGCCACCAGAACAGAAATAAAGGAGAAATCATCCAATTAGGGACACTTATTATGGTGACAACTGTCTATGAGGGAATTAACCTCCCTTTGGCGAGATTTCCTCTCACTTCCAGTTGTGGCAGTGTACCAGTCACCTGAAGACCCAATCACTTTAGGCAGAACCCAGTAACCCCAGGACTGTGTTAGCTGTGGTCCTTCATGCTCTCAATGCAGGTTTGCAGAGAAGGAGAGCCGCTGTAGCGCTGGCAGTTATATGCACTGGCTGCTGTATTCACTGGCTGCTGTATACCCTTCCATGCACTGGTTAAGGAGGTAGAGCCATTAGAGGCGGAAGAGACTTTCTGAAAGTTGTGTGCGCATGCTCCTCCACTTTGGAGCTGTACCATCAAGTGAAGCTAGAAGATAAAGACAAATGGCTGCTAGAGTCACATGGGGCAGCAGTATCCAATAGGATCATTTCCCCAGTGACCCAGGAAACCATAGAGGTTCCTCTTGACTTCCTCTCCAACTGCAGTGCTGCTGCAAAAGAGCACCACCTGCAGTGAAAAAAGTAGACTGCTCCTGCCTACAGGTAGGAAAAAAGCAGGGCTCCCCCATGTGGCCGCTAAGTGTATTATATAAAATGAAAAAGCAGGCTCAAAGGTAAAAGATGTTTAACTCCTTCACAAAATGGCCAGTCAGCTACAGTTGGAAAACTAGAAAATCTGAGTTTCTTTGCTGACTAGAGAAAATTACAAGAAATTCAGGGCTGTTACAGAGAGAACAGATGTGTACTTATTGAACTGGGGAAACCAGCAGTAGTTGGCTAACTGGAGAGACTTCCAGGATTTCATTATCCAGCCTGAATCTACCAGAAGCTGTGCATAGTAGAGAAATCTTCCAAAGAAACAAATATATGTCCACTCTCCTGAGGACCCTAACAAAGGTATGAGGTGGGAGTGATTATAGGGGGCTGGCCTTCAATTATGTGCCTAGGGTCCACTTCTCCTGTAAGAAGCAGTGTAACCCTTGATTGCTTAATATTCATCAAGCTGTGTCCCTCAATGGACTGAAAGCTAACTGTGGGGTTTATGTATCTAAGTAACTGGAATAAGAACAAGCAGTGTTGCCTAATATCACCCTTCAAGCAGAAGCAACAGTCAACTGATTGGATGCAACACCGCTTGGTTTTCTCTTCCTTTGTGAATTAGCTTGCCATACACAATAAGTTTTGTTAAATCTAAATGTCTTGTGTTTCAATACTGTTGCCACACACATCATTAGAAAAGTGTGTAATACAAACAGAACATTAAAGCCCAACTGCAATAAAAAACATATTTGAGCTTTTCCCACAAATATGACATATACATGAGCTTATTCATTTGACTGTTATTAAAACGTGATCCATTCAATGTACAATATTTAGTGAAGGAAGACAAACTTACATAAGCCATATATTACCATATGTCCATATATTACCAGGGATTAATGTACAATAAACGGAAAGTTCTGAATGACCGAAGAACAGCATGAGTCCGAAGTGGTGGTTTCAGGACAAGGCCAGCTGCCACCTATAAAGGCTACCTCCATCTATTGAAGAATTCCAGGTATGGATATTTTATAGTTACAATGGACAAAGATATCCTATTTTTAACTGATGGTTGCACACTTTGCTGGAGGCAAACATTGGTCCAGCCTGGCCAGAAATCTACTGAACTGATAACTGCCTGTTTTCTCTGCCTTTATTTGCTTTTATGAGTTACCATTGTTCCCCAGATTTCTTTGTGGTCCACACCTCCATCCTACATTATGCATATGAAAAGTGGGGGAGATGTCTTAACACACTTTCTGTCTTGGGGTGACACAACACAGTTGTCACCCTTGGGTAGAAGGTGTGCTACTGGCAGGATCATCAGGTGAGAACAGCTATTGCAGCTACCACACCTAAAAACTAGTGGCTGCAATGATGCTGATTAGTAAAGGGTTTCTCAACCAGGGTTCCATGTAACCTTAGGGTTCCTCCAGAGGTTGCTAGGGGTTCCTTGAGAAATTAACAATTTTTGCATCTCAGATAAATTCCCAATGATACCATTGATTGTTTTAGCTATCTGTAAGAGGGGGATTATTCTAAGTAACCACAAGTGTAAGGAGCATTCTTTCCACTGACCATCACACTAATGCATCATGAGTTTTAGATATAGTAACTTTTAGCAGGGATTCGTTGAGAGCAGAAAGGCTGAATTACATACATTTTAGCTCAAAAGAGAGTGCGGTGATCACTAGTACGCGGCGCCACAGGGATAATCTTAGGCGAGGAATGGTCACAGATTCTACAAAATCACAGGCACTGAAAAGTGTTGTCATCCTCGTACAGAATAACAGTCATGGTTGGATAACAAATCTGCACATTGCTTTTTGGCAAATACTGTATAACAGTTGCTCTATGTGTATTTTAAGCTGTTTGTTTGGAGTTACAACCATTAGAAGAGAAACCGGCAATAAAAGAGTTAGATGCTCGGAGAGCACTATATTCATACTAATAGGACATTAAAGCTTGCTGATTGAGTTGCATGTTTAGAGAATATACATTGCTCTCCACACCTCGCTATTCTCTGCCTAAACTCAGAATTTCTCCATTAAGATGTCAATTTTATTAGTTCACTAGCACACATCCATTTCCTCTCAACAGATGTCCTCTCACAGGACCTTCCTCAATATACTGGAATAGATTCAATGCCATTCACTTACTGCAAAAGCCCTCCCAGGGTTTTTGTTTTTCCACTATGCGAGCGTGGATTCTCCTTCAGATCTGCAACTTTTCAGCAGGGAAAGGGATCAATATGACCGTCAAGTGGCTCTTGTTCTTGGTTCTTAATCTCCTTGGATAACAAAATTGGGCATTACAGCATTAAGCAATGTTTTTATTCAAGCCCACAAATATATAAGTAATACATCACTGGTATTGATTTGTTTATTGGCACCAGGTGCTTACTGTTCTTAAAGGAATTCCAGCATATGAGCAAAACCAAATCTGAGTGTCCTCTATCATTTTTTAATTGTTGCTATTACTTTCTCTTATTGTTCAGGGCTGATTCACACCACAAAAATGCACTCTAGATCTGCTCCAGATGCACTTCTGTATGCTTGTTTGTAACGCATTTTTGACACGCTGCGGTGCTTTTTTGATGCGTTTTAGGGGGTCCTGACTATGGTCAGTGAGAATAGAAAATGCCCCAAAGAGAAAACATTGCCTTAAACTTGGTGGCCAGTCGGAATAAAAAAAATAGATAGCAACTGTGATCAGTAGGAGGAGGAAGAGTGCCCTATCATTGGTGTCAGTGGGAAGAACAACACCCCATTGTGTCAGTGGAAGAATTAGTGCCCCATCGTTGGTGTCAGTGAAAGGAATAGGGTCCCATCATTGGTATCAGTGGGAGGAATAGTGCCCACCATTGGTGTCAGTGGGAAGAATAGTGCCCGATAACTAGTTTCAGTGGAAGAATAGTGCCCCATCGTTGATGTCAGTGGGAGGAATAATAACGCATTGTTGGTGTCATTGGAAGGAATTGTGTCTCATCATTGGTATCAGTAGGAGCAATAGTGCCCTATCATTGGTATCAGTAGGAGGAATAGTGCCCCATCATTGGTGTCTGTGGGAGAAATAGCGTCAGATAAATATTATGAGTGGAAGGAATAGTGCCCCATCTTTGGTGTCAATGGGAGGAATTATGCCTAACTGTTGGTGTCAGTTGGTGTCAATTATTTCTTTAAATTTAAGTTAAAATTATTTGCTTATGGGTTCATCTTTGTTTCTTCAGAAATTAGCAGTTGCACCACGAAATAGGGCTGCACCGATACGGTACTGGTATCGGTGCTGATACAAAGCATTTGCATGAGTATTGCATAAGTCCGTAAGTCACAGCACCAGCTATAACGCAGAAAAGAGTAGACTGTAGTGCAGGAGTGATGTAGGCAGCTAGTGTAACATCACTGAGATCCTGCTAGAGTCTCACTACTAAGCGGCTATGTGCTTCCTCCTCCTGTGCTAATAGGAGGAATTTCCTTCCTGTGTAAGCAGTGAGCTGATCTGCCATTACAGAAAGAGGACAGCTGCACACATTTTGATATGGCACCGGTATCAGAGGACATAAATCTGCCATACTGGGCTGTTTATAAATCAAAATATCCGGTTGCAGTTCAGCTTAAAGCAAAAACTGTAGCTGATGACTTTTAATATTAGGACACTTACCTGTCCACGAATCTAGTGGTGTCTTCAACCAAGCCGATTTTTCAATCAGCTCTCGCGTGCTGCCGCCGCCATCTTGAGTTCACAGCCAGTTCCCTACTGCGCATTTGCGAAGCACACTGTGCTTTGTGAATGGCTCAGCAGCGGGGGGAATGAGGCGGGAAGCCGAACTTCCAGATGAGTTTGTCGCGCCAAACTCAGCCGAAAGTGGTAGCGGGTACCTGTCAAAACCCGGTACCCCGTAAAAGGTGCCAAATATGCCAGCAGAGGGGGGAGGAGGCAAATAAGCAGAGCTTTTCTTCTTTTGGGTGGGGCTCCGCTTTAAGCACTTGCCGACCGTAGGCCATCATATGATATTCTCGGTTGGCAGTGGTTATACCGGGATGATACCGGCTATTAACATTTTCAGCTAGCGCTTCCATGTACTGCAGAAATTATTCAAGTGGCTGAACAGCCATTTGATCACTTCTGTGGGTGGCCAAAAGGTGCCCCCCCCTTCCGTCACAAACTCTCCCAGACTCTGCCTTCTGATTACGGAGCCCCGGAACGCACCGATCAATGGCGATTGCGGCACTAGACAGAGAGAGAGAGGAACTGACATTGTTGTCTTGTGACCCCAGAAACAATAGCTGCACTATTCTAGATAAAATGAGAATCACAATTTTTTTGCTTAGAATGAAGATCACGATTCTCGTGGCGTAACATCATCTTTCACATTATACAAAAAAATTGACCTAATTTTACTGTTTAGTTTTTTTTAAATTCATTGAAGTGCATTTTTTCCCAAAAAAGTGCGTTTGAAAGACTGCTGCGCAAATACAGTGTGAAATATTGCAACGACCGCCATTTTATTCCCTAGGGTCTCTGCTAAAAAATATATATATATAATGTTTGGGGGTTCTAAGTAATTTTCTAGCAATAAATACTGATTTTAACTTGTAAGCAACAAGTGTCAGAAAAAGGCTTAATCTTTAAGTGGTTAAACTGACCTCATTTACAGACAGAAGTTTATCTCTTCGATCTAAAAGAACCAAATGATACATTGTATCTCTTCTCTATCTCTCAGCGCTGACCAATGTTGATAAACATTTGCCGTTTTTTTTTTTTTTTTTTGACAGCTCTGAGCAGAGAACGGCTATGCATTGTATTTTCTTAGAATCGTGGAAATGCTGGATTAAGATCCTGAGGGGGTTGAATCGAGATTGTGATTTTTTTTAACGATTAATCATGCAGTTCTACTAGGAACCGTAAGCAACAAGGATTTTGTCACTTCCTGTTCCGCCTCTCTGCGTACCTAGCGTTACCTAGGCCAGAAAAGCTGCCTATCAGACTGATCTGTGTCTGATCAGCTGCATTGAAGGCCAAAGGAGAGATCTCTCCAGATCTCTCCATTAAGATGACCTGTCACAGCCCATACTGTCACAAGGGATGTTGTTCATAGTTGTGATAGCAATAAAGTTGATATATTAAAAAAAATAAAATAAAGAGACAGTTTAAAAAATAGTTTTGGATAAAATAAATAATAATAATAATAATAAAAAAAAATGTAAAGCTCCCCACCCCCTGTGCATATCCGCAAATGCAAATGCATACGTAAGTCCCGCATGCATATGTAAATGGTGACCGCACCACATGTATGTAAAGGTATCATCGTTAATGTCAGAGCAAGACCAATAATTCTATGACGAAACCTCTCCGTAACACTAAACTAGTAATCTGTAAAAAATGTCACTTATGGAGAATTTTAGGTCCCGTAGTTTGGTGCCATTCCACAGGCATACACAATTTTAAAGTGTGACATGTTAAGTATTTATCTACTCGACGTAACATCATATTTTACATTTTACAAAAAAAATGGGTTTTATATAATGTTTGTGTGCAATAAAATTACATTTAAATTTAAATTTAATAAAGTGTATTTTTTCCAAAAGAAAAACAAAATGCTGCACAAATACTGTGTAACATAAAAAATTGTCCAACCCATAATTTTATTTTATAGGGCCTCTGCTAAAATATATATATATATATATTGATGTTTTGTACAAAAAATGTGGCCCAGTTGGCGAGTGGTTAAAGCAAACCCTAAAATTTTATGTGTGATCTTTTTTTTTTTTTGTAGAGGAAACGTGAAGAGGTAAAGAAGGGAACGTTACAAATTTTGTTGACGATATTACACATGGTACATGAGGAGAAGATCCAGACATGTGCAAATAAGACAAGTTACTGGTAAATAAACCTAACGTACAGTATGGATCAGTATTAATATAAGGGGCATTTCTGGGACTGTAAAAGACCTGGGCACCTCATGCCACACTAAGGAGATTAACAATATGGCACATGTAGAATCCTTGTTTTTTCCCAGTCCAGTCCTTGGCATGAGCCAAGCGCCTTTAAATATTAGTTTTTAAGAGGCTCGAGATTGTTGTATGCCAGTAATTTCAAAGAAAAATAGTAAACAGAAAATTTACACTGTTATACAAGCTGTACACTCACTACTTTACATTGTAGCAAAGTGTCATTTCTTCAGCGTTGTCACATGAAAAGGTATAATCAAATATTTACAAAAATCTTAGGGGTGTACTCACTTTTGTGAGATACTGTATCTACCTGGGATGCAGTTCCAACACATTTGTTTCTTCTATGGTACATTGAAGAAACAACACAAATGATTACCATTTTTATGTGTACAATATGTGCCACTGACTGTAAACTGCCTTTAGGCACTTGCTCATGCTGTATAATGTAGGTTTTAAGAAAATGTCATGGTAAGTATATTTTAATAGTATTCTGCCTTCAAGCTTTTAATATATTATGAATTTAAACAGAACATAAAAATATAACTTGCATAAAAGTGAAATCTGGTTTTACTGAGATAATAATTGTCAACGCGCCAGCAACTCGCCAATTTAAAATAAGACATTTGCCTGTTGTTAAAGCGGTAGTAAACCCATCCATTTAACAGTTTAAAAAACAGTTAAATTTCCGGCACGTGCCGGAAATGTAACACTCCCATTGGTTGTGCTCTAAACCAAACTGTCAAACCATCCAATGGCTGGTGTCATAGCTGATCACATGTGCAGCATCATGGCAGTTGTAGATTAAAAAGAGGCCAAGATGGCAGCTTCCTTGGCTGAAAAGGATAGGAGGGTTTACTACCACTATAAGTTAAATAGCATACTTTACAGTGGGTAAAACAAACATTAAGCCAGAAATCCTACCAAAAATAATGAGATAAAAATGAACAGCCCGTCCTGATTCCCCTCCAAAAATATCCCATCCGACCTGGATTCACACCCCTTAATAGGTGCTACTCTACAGGCCTTTCACAGGGCCTGCAGAAGGCACGCGTCTTCTAACAAGTTGTGTCTGATTACACCGATGAAAGGCAACCCGGCCTTTCCCCCAGGTATGAGCAAAACTTTTCTGGCTACAGAGTGGTCTTATGCGGAGATGCAAGCTAGACAATTCTTTCTAAGAGGAAGGTTCATGAGTCAAAGAGAACTAGGGGAAATATCTAAAACACACACATTCCCTTTCTGGAACTATGCACAATTGACACATTTTCTGGATAACCCAACGAACAGAGAAAAACTAGTCGGAGCCTCCACAGTTATTGAATCCCTATGTTTTGGGTCAGCCCCCCAGATGCATGTGGTCGCAGCATTGTACGCCTCAATGTTTACAGCCCCACACACTTCCCTGAGTTCTGAGAGCAGGCCCTAGATACGGTTATTGTTGATTCTAGCTGGGATCGCATCCATCTGTACATACATAATGGATCACTAAACATAACCACCCAAGAGAACGGTTATAAAATAAAAACGATATGGTAGAGAACACCTGATTTACTCCATAAATTTATGCTGTCCATTTCAAATATTTTTTGGAGATGTGAGAAAGAAAAAGGCACGTTCCTTCATTTCTGGTGGGAATGCCCACTGATCCAACCATATTGGCTCAGGGTTCATGATTTTGAAAATCGTGACACTCCTGATAGAATTCACACCAGCACAATTCTTACTACATCTCTCTAAAATTCCCCCCCAAAAAATACTTTAAATCAATAACAATGCACATGATAAATGCTGCCAGGCTTTGTGTTCCAACGCACTGGAGTTCAGTAACCCACCTTCTCTGAAGGAATGGGTACAGCGCCTTAATCATATAGAAGAGTTGATTGCCACCACGCAAGATAAATAACTAGCTCTGCAAACACCTGGGAACCTTGGACCAGTTTCCGGAAGTCCCAGTTCTATCAAACCTTATTACAGGAAGGAATTTTGCGGCTTGTAGTTTCTTTATGCTGACAGATTATGTGAATACCAGGAAGCAGAATCATTTAAATACTGAGAAGTCAGATTAGGATGGAGAGGGTTGCTGGTGGTGCCCCCACCCCCTCTCTATCATTACTACTCTCCCCTCTCCCCCCCCCCCCCCCTTTTTTTTCTCTTTCTCTTTTCTGCATCTAGCTTGTGACTGTAAGAGTTTTGGAACCTGAACAGACCTTGGTAGTCTGGTGTGTTGCATAGGACCTCGTGAAGAGGCCAGTTAATATAGTTTGATAAGATATGCTGATATATCATATTGTATAATTTTGTATTCTTTAAATAACAGTGCCGAAGATATACTGTACTGAACAAAATGTTATTACATATGACTATGTACCTTTTCATTGCCAAAAATTCAATAAAATGTTTATGGTTTAAAAAAAAACAAAAAACGAACAGCCCTTTAAAAGGAAAAAAACATGGTAAAATAAGATAAGATAGGATAAATCTTGAGATTTTTTTTCCCGTGGCACTTTTTTCGGGCGCTAGATATCTTCAGGTCAGTTGGGCAACATTATTCAATTCACTTTCTCTGAGCCCAGATCTTCTTTGGCCAGCCCCAGCTTTTGACCAGACAGTGAAAGGAGAAGCAGCACAGTGATGAAGTCATTTCTTGGCCTCTCTGCTTTCTGTTCCTATCAGCATGATTCTTCTTAGCACATGAACTGATTGGCTCTTTTTGTTGCTTCCACTCAAATTCTAGCCTTGCTGTACAGAGACTGTAAGAGGCTGATACCAGGTCAAGCTCGGGCACACCCATTTCTCCTCCATTGTATCTACTGAAGGAGCCATGGATGTCACACAAGTTGGACTCCACACTTAGATGGTGGCTTGATGGGCTTAGTAGTTTAGACATTAAAGATAACATGGTTTAGCGTATCTTTTCAGCTCACAGGAAGTGACAATGGAATCAACACTACTAACATCTGATAAGCTCCAGTATATTACATTTTTGTTTTTAAGTTTAGATGTGAAAGTTATTGTTATCCCCTTTATTTCGCTAAATGCTTTTACTTACCTACTATAAATATGTGGTCATGTGATGTGCTGGGTCATTCTATCTTCTAGACCAGGGTTTCTCAACCCGTGGTACACGTACCCCTTGGGGTACGCGCACCACGGGCAGGGGGTACGCCGCGCAGAGCCGAGTGAGACTCCTTCTTCTCACTCCTGCTGCTGCGGCGTCCTCCTGGCTGTCACCGAGCCTGCCGCCCGGAGAGTGACAATCTGAGCGAGCAACTCTCCGGGCGGCTCAGT
>BLSH010111436.1:201959-215272 GCA_018402905.1 Glandirana rugosa | reverse complement strand
TAAAGATATCACTACCACACTAACCGGGTGTCGATAGTGTACCATAGACCCGGTGTCGTGGGACATGATAAAGTATCGACACATTAAAGTGTCATTTCTTCAGTGTTGTCACATGAAAAGATAGAATCAAATATTTACAAAAATGTGAAGGGTGTACTCACTTTTGTGAGATACTGCATATTTGAAAACTGATCAATCATGTTATACTAATGGCCTATCTCTATTTCTAAACATTTTTTTATTAAGTTTTTTAAAAACTTTTTTTAACATGTTTTTCTTTTTTAACATTGTTTTTGTATTTTTATGTTTACATACTTGCATCAGAGTACTTCAGTGTCACCATAGCAACACTGTACTACTGGGGCTGATCATGGCTTTTTTTTTTGCACTTTGATTGCTGTTATAGTGATGATCACTGTAACAGCAGTGTTTTGAACCGTCATGAATGGGTTACATTTATAACAGCTGTGATTTCTTATTGTGTGCTGCGATTGTTACACAGCTATGAAATAGTACAGGGTGCTGTGGCCCAGATACCATGTGATAGCTGTGGGCCAATCACACCATCACTATAGAAATCACAGCTGTCATGAATGAAATTCATACATAACTGCTTTGTTGACATTGTGATCAAAGCGGCCGGGTAGCGGGTGAGGCACATTGCGCACCGTTCAGCTGCATGATGTACATGTACGTGATCCAGTCTGCCTGCGCAGCCCTAACACAGTAAATGTACTGTGGCCGGGCAGCAAGCGGTTAAGTTAAATGCATTGATCACAACAAAATAAACATTGCCCTGTAAACTATTTGTTAAAAGTCTTACACTAGTACTTGCAGTTTACAGCTTTCAATACTGCTGGCTCTTGCTCTCTCAGTGCTGCTTCCCTGAACGTCCGGTCTTAAACGGAAAAAAGGCAGCAGTGGACAATGCTGTCTTCAGCCAGTGTTACTTTGGGGAAAGGAGGGGGGAGGGGAATGCCTTGCCATCTTAGACTATGGGTCTCTGTGTAGCTCAGTGTACATTCCAACATAGTGCCTGTGTGCCAAGACGACTGAATTCCTGCGCATGTGTGGCAGTGACGTCATCATGCACCTGTCAATCAAGACTGGTTCTCAGATAAAGCCAGGTAGAAGATGCCAGAAATGAGGAGGGTCCACATGGGCATTGGACTGTTGAAACAGAGGTAAGCTTTACCCAGTTTGTTTCCGCTTTAAGAGAAAGTTAAAGTGGAACTAAACCCTTTAGCGGTTTCAAAAAACAGTTACGTTCCCGACATGGCAGGAATGAGGAATGCTAACTGTCACATTTGCTTGTGTTCTCAACCAAACTGTCAAACCATCAAATACCTGATGCAATAACTGATCACATGTGCAGCACCATGGCAGTTGCAGATCTAACAGAAGCTACCTTGGCTGAAAACCATAGGAGGGTTTAGCTCCACTTTAACCAATTTATGAATTTTAACCCCACACTACTGTCCCAAAATCATTGAGAGTTACTACAAAGCCAGTTCTGGACCTAGAGCTAGTAGAATGTAAATTTGTTGCTTCATTTTCCCTTGTTCCACTCTTAAGCTGGCCAAACGCTAGAAGATTTACAAATGTTTGTTCAAACAAAATTTTGATGACTTGAATTTCATTTGAAAAACCACATTCACTGTTAGAAATTTGTTGGTTCGATAAAAGTTTTCTATCCTGCTCCTTTAAATTTTCTGGTCATCATGATCAAAAACACACATCGATTGGAACCCACTACCAATCTGAAAATTGAACGAACATTCCTGCAACAAACGTTTTCAAAGATAATTCTTCTAGTGCAGGGATAAGCAATTAGCGGACCTCCAGATGTTGCAGAACTACAAATCCCATGAGGCATAGCAAAACTGACAGCCACAAGCATGACACCCAGAGGCATGATGGGACTTGTAGTTTTGCAACAGCTGGAGGTCCACTAATTGCATATCCCTGTTCTAGTGTATGGCCAGCTGTACTTTACAGGTGTCAGAAGAGTTCCTTGAAAAGATGAATGAGTGGAACTTCCTTTCTACATATGCAAAGCAAAAAGGTAATAGACGTGCTTGAAAAGGATCTTTTACTCAGTCATACTCGGGGATTCAGGAATAACGTATTTAGATATTATGTCAGCAAACATATATAAAGGAGCTCTTGTCCTCATTTACAGACACACTTGTAAGGGCCTATTCACACCTATGTGTTTTCCCCTTAATGTGTTTTCCGTTGAAATCAGTACAAACACATCCAAACACATGTCAGCGTCTTTTTTTTTTTTTTTTTTTAGTTTTGAATTAGGAAAAGTTAATGCTAGTCAGCGGTTTTCTTTTTCGATGTTCCATTTTGCTTTATTTCCTGTCCAAAGGGACACAACAGGAAGTGAAAGCAAATCTCTTCAATATAAGTCTGACCCTACATTAATCATTTTCTTTTGATCAGCCAGTGAGCTGAAAAAAACAAAAAGATACCCCCCACCACACAAGCGTGGAGTATAAAGGAATCCTTTGTTATTGTATTCTGACAGCAGCGACTCCAAAGCTAATATACAGAATACACTGATCAGTGCTGAAGTCAATTGGCTGCAAGCACTAATCAAATAAAAGTTTTCAAAATCTCCCGTTCCAAAAAAGTTAATCATTAGGTTGACTTCTCTTGAGCGAGAACTGCAATAGATGGATTCAAATTTGACCGGTCCATGCTGAACTGGACAAATTCCATTTTATGGCTGGCTTAAGAAGGTTGTCAAAGGAACAGGTATGCCCACTGGAAGATTTCCCCTCACCTCCTGTTGTTAAAGCAGAGTTCCACCCAAAAGTGGAACTTCCGCTTTAAGGGAAGGTGACCCCCTGACATGCCACAATTGGCATGTAATTTTTTTTTTGGGGGGGGACCCTGTTTTCACAGGGTCCCAGATCCACTTCCTCTCCTAGAGCCGCGGTTCACCTATTCCCCCACCCCCGTCTCGGCGATCTTCTGGAACACGTCACAGGTCCCAGAAGATATGCCGGCCATTCACAAGGTGCAGCGTGAACAAAGATGGGTGCCCACACTTGTGATACCGGCACCGCCAAGGGGAGGGGGAGAAGAGCGTGCCCTCGGATGACCGCATCGCTGGAGCCTGGGGCAGGTGAGTGACACTTTTTGTAGCTGCTGACTTTTAATAGGGTGGAACTCCGCTTTAAGACAATTTCTAATAGTCAGCAGAAGTACCAGAGACAAAGGGTCACAGAAAGCAATAAAAGTCTTACAGCCCATTCATACCTTTCCAGTGCAGTGTACCTTTGTAACTCGTCCATTCATAAATGTCACATGTGTTAGTGGGTTACAGGTAATTTATTTTGAATGGGACCCCAATGTGCTAAGGCAGGTCATACACATTTTTCAACAGACTGGCTGTACACAAGTTGATCATTAGATTATCTTGGGTACAGCTAGCCTGTCCATACACAGGTCGTAATTCGCATGGTCCAGTGGCGACTGGTGGGTTTTTTTGGGGGGGCATCCAAACAACCTTCATTCGCTATCGTCACACAACTGATTGGGCTTTGGGTCACCCAGAGCCCACCCTTTTTGAAGCCTATTAGAGCCTCTTGCTCTAATCTCGTGCTTCAAAAAAATCCCCCCCCCCCCATTGGAATCCATGCACCTGGCGTCCTGTATGTACATCAGGGGGCCGGACGCATGGATAAGGGGTTGGCTCCCGTGCACCCCTAATGGACGGCTGCCATGGATGGATGGCTTAAGGCAACACATCTCCAACTCATATATCATGAAGTGCTTCAAAATGCATGGTTAAGCACTACTGTGCATTGTGATGCACTGCATTGCCAAAAATAGTGCAAGTCAGTTTTTCTTTGGATGTTTTGGTGTGTTGCCAGCCCATTCATTGAAAAGACTTGCCTCAAAGCTGAAGTCCAGAGCTAAAAAAAAAATACCTCTGCAGTGGGGGCCCCTACTGCAAGGCTGTAATACCTACCTTATTCCTGAAGCTACCAGAGCTCTTCCCTTCAACACTTGTCAAGTTGTCTGCAGACCATCCTCACATACAATACAGGATTGTTGATCGTGCATTGAACGTTATGATGTCAAAGTGCAACTGCCGGCCGCATTGCCAAAGAGAAATGGCTTCAGGGAACTGATCTCACAGTGTGGTGGAAGCCTGCCAGAGCGAGGAATAAGGCAGGAATTACATCTTAGTCCTGTACCCCTACAACTATCAGGCATTTAACCCTTACAGTGCAGAGAGGCAACACTGCAAGTGTAATATTTTATGCTGCCCAGAGATGGGTGCTAACACAAAGCATGCTAACGTGTAAAAAAAAAAACATGCACTAACATATGAGTTTTAATGCAATGCATAAGGGTGCCAACGTTGAAAAGTAGCCATTACTATTGCTACTGCTTCTGATGACTGTCAGTTTAATTACAATCTGCAACAACTTGCTGATGTGACCCCAAACAAGTTCACACAGTGTTTAAGCCCTGATGACTGCTGGAGTCCCCGAAATGCATTGGACTTTTACTCTACCCTAATATGAACGAACTAAAATCTTCTCTGGACACTGTGAATATTGGTGTGGCACTCTTATTGCCTTTTTTACAGTTTGGACAACATGCAGGGCCCTGTATAGGGGTAATGAGCTGAGGGCAGCCTTACCATAGCTAGCTAGCTCCATCTATTAGGGCCCTTTCACCTTGCTCCACTGAAAAAAACGTAGTAAAAAGCATATGCGTTTTTGGTGCGTTTTGTGTTTGCCTGACTCCAAACATGCACCTGTGAAACATGGGCATGTGACTCAATATTCGCACCAAGAACACAACCACTGTTAATTTTTTCTGCATTTTTGATGGGCTTTTTAAAAATGCAGCATGCAAGACTTTTAAAAACGCACTGCACCCACAGTGTATTGGTAAGAAGAGTTCCATAGGATTTAAGGCAGGGGTCAGCAACCTGTAGATCGTGACCTACCAGTAGATCTCAGACAGGTGACTGGTAGATCTTGGTGTGGGTTTTCTGACCCGCCATTCCAGAGTATCAGAGTGCAATGCAGAGGGATAACTTGTAAAGTTGGAGCTGTAGTAGGGAGAAAGAGCCACTTAAAGCGGAGTTCCACCCAAAAGTGGAACTTCCGCTGGTTGGATTCCTCCTCCCCTCAGGTGTCACATTTGGCACCTTTCGGGGGGGAAGGGGAAGAGGACACCTGTCTTTAGACCGGTGTCCTTTTCCACACATCCGGGAGCTCTGGCCGGCAGCCGCGGCCGCTGACGTCAGCAGCCCGGCTCCCTCCTTCCTGCTCGCTCTGCTTCTGGCCGACATCGCTGGACTCCAGGACAGGTAAGTATCCTATTATTAAAAGTCAGCAGCTACTGTATGTGTAGCTGCTGACTTTTAATTTTTTTTCCTACCTCGGACCTCCGCTTTAAGTCGATGCCTCCTCTGTAGTGCCGGCTCCTGCCCAATGCAGAGTGATACCAACTGCATTCCACCTCTTATCCCGGCTAGCGGTCTCCAGAGTGGTGCCAGCAGCAGGAAAGAAGAGATCTTCAGATCAGTGTAAAGAAATACATTGGGCATAATAGAATAGGGCTGCTTTCACATTGATGCACTGCGGTTTACTCACACCGTGGGTGCAGTGCAGTGTACCTGCAGCTTTCTTGTGGATTTGCTGCACTTAGCCATAGACTTCTATTACATCCTGCTGTTTTACCACCCCCAACTTTACGTGTGAATAAGCCCTAGGGTGCCGCTGCTGAATGCAACTAAGGGCTCATGCATGAATGCTGCTCCTGTGGTGAGTGGTGAGGAGGCGATATATGGCCTTTTCACCACCTGATTTATACCCTTGATTGCTGTGCAATGCATGCATTTGCGACATGGTAGTACTGCAATAAGAGGTTTAAATCAGATGTGAGAAGGCGACACTGTGACCGGTGATCTTTGACTTCTCTCGTGTTGTTCAGGTAGATCTCCACCTCTCTAAGGTTGCCTACCCCTGATTTTAAGGATATATTTTTCATGCATTTTTGTCCTGCTTTTTAAACTTCAAAAGTACATCAAAAACTGATCAGTGTGAAAGACCCCTTATACTAATATTCCTCAATATGAGACTTCAAGAACACAAGACTCATCACCACACACACACTCAGCAAAAAAAAGTTTTGACGTTACATACACTACAAGTAGGCTAAAAGGTAGTTGGATGTGCAAACATGATCCAGCCACTCCAAGGCCCCATTCACACTTAAAGTGTTACTAAACCCAGGACCCTGCATTCACTATATCCGGTCTCCCACATTACACATAACTTGGAAATGCAATCATTTTAGTAAATATAAACTGCTAAATACATTTTCTCATCAGCAGTATATAGCAGTCTTGTGACTTCTATCAGTGTCTGGTTAAGGCTTGTAGGAGGAGTTTTCATTCTACTCTGACTTTCCTATGAGGCAGCATGACCCCTAAACCTCTGTCTGGACAGTGCTGATTGGCCCTGTGCTGATCACATGCACCCTTCTGCATATACAGACAGATTTCACTATTATGGGTTTAGTAACACTTTAAGCCAAACCATAGATGGTTTGAATCTCGGCCGGTTCAGCAGGGACCAGCCAAGATGCAAACCATCAATGGGCAGGCTAATAGTACCCCTCCCACTGGGAGAACAACATAGCTCCGCAGGAGGGACTGCCCCATCATCAGCACTGACTGTGTTCATGGGGGAATCGAGAGATTTTCTTTCTTGCAACCACAAAAAATTGCATAATCTATGGACTGCCTTAGCACAGCAGGCACATGTTCCCACTCGTGATTTTTTTGGGGGTGATTTCCACATGTTTCCATATGTTGTGCATAGCGCAGCCCATTCAAGCACGTGTTGGTTTCAAAATAAGCTCCTGCATCTTTTTGAGTGATGAGCTTGCATGATTTATTCATGCCCGTTTTCACTGCGTGACAATGGCGGCAAAATCACCCTGCGTTTGGGGTGCCTACCTTGCTCCAGCTATAACTAAAATAATAAAAAAAATTAATATAAATTGTTTGGGTTCGGTATATCTTTTAAAATTGAATGCCCAACTGCGGCAAATTTGAAAATTCCTCTTGTGCTCACACTACAAGGGTTAATGGTTCATTTAGGTCCAGGGGAGAGTAAAAGCATTTTAACTTCCCCAGCAGACAGCACTCCTCCATGCTCTGGTGACAGACTGTCCCTTGGCATCATCATCAACTGGAGCATACACTGAGAGAGTAGCAATGCAGATGATGGAATATGGGCTGTAATAATGCTGTCATTTTCAATAGGGAAATCTAGAGGATTGGCAAGACCAAATGCCTAGTTACTAACTGGTATTCACCAACATTCTGTAAAGAAACACTGACCACGCAGTCAGATCAAATCATCATAGCCTAGGTTCACACTTGTGTGGGTGGTTGCAGGTGCGGGACAGCCTGCAAATTGTACCACCCACAGCGTTTGCACCATGTGATTTCCCACAACCAAAAACACACTGCGTTTTCAGATGCTTGGGGGTGCCATTATAAGTCAATGGCACCAAAAGAGCAGTGCACTTTAGGTTGTGTGAAATCGCATGGTGAAAAAGCCCCATGCGGCTGCAGTTCCTGCAAAAGATGCAGGAACTTTTTTCCTGCATGAAAGCTCAGGCGCAGCAGCCCATTTAAATGTATAGGCTGCCGTGCCCCCCACAAACGTGGCTCTCAGAGCCACATAAATGTGAACCTAGCCTTGGAGTCAATTCATTAAAAACAGGTGTTACTGACACCTCAGAATACACTTAGACCCCTTTCACACCAAGGCATTTTTCAGGCGCTTTTACGCTAAAAATAGCGACTGTAAAGCGCCTGAAAAACTCCCCCCCATTACACCCCAGTGTGAAAGCCAGAGTGCTTTCACACTGGGGCGGTGCGCTTGCGGGGCGGTAAAAAAAAAAGTCCTGCAAGCCGCATCTTTGCAGCGGTGTGGGAGCAGTGCATTCACCGCTCCTCTACTGTACCTGCCCATTGAAAACAATGGGGCAGCGCTCCCACAGCGCTGAACACCAATTCGGGAGCGCCGCAAACCGGCACTTTTAACCCCTGTTTAACCCCTTGTGAAGGGGGTTAAAAGCGTACCGCGGCACTGCTATAACGAGCGGTAAAGCGCCGCAAATTAGCAGTGTTTTACCGCTAACGCTCGGATGGCCCCTGTGTGAAAGGGGCCTTAATTTAATATAACTGATTTAATTCAGGGTCTCCAAACTTTTCCGTATGAGGGCCACATTATATGTTTTACAAATAGTTGCAGAAAAAAAATCAGTTTTATAAATGAATGAACAACATTTAAATTAATGAGTATGTTTTATTGGAGCTTGATTTACGATTCAAGACGACAGAGAAAGAGGTTCACTAAAACAAAGCAGAGAAATTCCAAACAAATTCGAAGCCATTGGAGACCCACCTTACATCAGGGTCCCTATCAGAGTCCCCTATTACATCAGGGTCCCTATCAGAGCCCCCTTTTACATCAGGGTCCCTGTCAGAGTCCCCTTTTACATCAGGGTCCCTGTCAGAGTCCCCTTTTACATCAGGGTCCGTATCAGAGTCCCCTCTTACATCAGGGTCCCTATCAGAGTCCCCTCTGACATCAGGGTCCCTATCAGAGTCCCCTCTGACATCAGGGTCCCTATCAGAGTCCCCTCTGAGATCAGGGTCCCTATCAGAGTCCCCTCTGACATCAGTGTCCCTATCAGAGTCCCCTCTTACATTAGGGTCCCTATCAGAGTCCCCTCTTACATCAAGGTCCCTATCAGAGTCCCCTCTTACATCAGGGTCCCTATCAGAGTCCCCTCTGACATCAGGGTCCCTATCAGAGTCCCCTCTTACATCAGGGTCCCTATCAGAGCCCCCCCCCCTTACATCAGAATCATTCCTTACATCAGGGTCCCTATCAGAGCCCCCCTTACATGAGAGTCCTTCCTTACATCAGGGTCCATATCAGAGTCCTTCCTTACATCAGGGTCCCCCTTACATCAGAATCACCCCTTACATTAGAGCCCCCTCCTTACATCAGGATCCCGATTACAGACCCCCATATATTAGAGCTCCCATGAGAGTTTGCTTTACAACCAAAAAGCCACCAAAGTCCCTCCTTACATGAGAGTTCCAATCAGAGCCCCCATTACATCAGAGTCCCCCTTATATCAGATATAAGGGGGACTCTTGGATGCCAAGTAAGCATCCAAGAGTCCAAAGTAATTTAATGAAAAAATTGACTCATAGCAGAATGAAGCCAATGCGTTTCGGGGGGGCCAAACACACTCCCTAAGGAGCGCCATTGCTATATTCCCTAACACTGGCACGACCTGCCCTCCTGATACTGTTCCAAGCAGTAAATCATAGTGCAGATTTATTTGGTCTCTGCTCACCTGAATCCATTTAAGCACAGTCAGAATTTTTAAGCCCTGATTGAAAGGGAGTCAATACGTTGGCGTCATTCTGCTATGAATCAGTTTTCTCATTAAATTACCTTGGACTCCTGAACGTTTTCTTTGGTGCTCTCACTGGATTATATGTATGTGAATTCTTAACTCTGGGTCCTTTCCCTGTCCCTAAGGGGAGTCCCTGTTTTGTGGAGTGCTGCTGAACTTGAGCCAATAGGCTTTATTTACTAAAACTGGAGAGTGCAAAATGTGGTGCAGAGCCGCATAGTAACCAATCACCTTCCAGGTTTTCTTTTGTCAACGCTTAAAGGGGTTGTAAAGTCTCCAAAGTCTTTCATTCTAGGCATTAAGGTGAAAAACCTTTTGCTGTGCAGCTGCCCCCCAGAGCCCCCCTTTTCTTACCTGAGCCTGATCGTTCCAGCGACGAGGACGAGCCCAGAAGAGTAGGATCGGGGCCACTCTGTGTAAAACCCTTGCACAGAGGAGGTAAGTATGACATGTTTGTTATTTTTTTTTTTTTTCAAAAAACTAACCTTTAGTATCCCTTTGTTTGAACCAGCTGAAGTCAGAAGCTGATTGGCTACCATGCACAGCTGCATCAGATTTTGCACTCTCCAGTTTTAGTAAATAAGCCCCAATGAGTCAACACTAACCTCACATGAAGGACCGGTTCACACTGCTGCACACTCAGCAAAAAATGGGAACCCTGCCAATGCACTGTGGTTTCCCGCATTGCAAGTCTCCCAGCGGCAGTTCACACTGCCATATGCGAACTGTGGGGAGTGTCAATAGAAGCTAACGACACCCCCAAATCAGTTTGCATATCGCACTGCGAACTGCAAATTCGCACAGGAATCGGATCGCATGGG
This sequence comes from Glandirana rugosa, assembly GCA_018402905.1. Classification (NCBI taxonomy): domain Eukaryota; kingdom Metazoa; phylum Chordata; class Amphibia; order Anura; family Ranidae; genus Glandirana; species Glandirana rugosa. Next base: position 204,956 of record BLSH010111436.1, on the reverse strand, counting down.
TGCTGCTGCAGACCAAAAAAAGGGTCCTGTGCGAGTTTGTTCCGAATGCGATGCGATTTCAGCCATACTATCTGTATGGCTGAAACCACATCGCATAGAGATCACATGTGATTTACACTGCAGTGCGGTGCAGATCACATCCGATCTCGCAGCACTCAGTGAACCGGCCCTTAAAACTAAAAATAAAATGAATTTTGAATTAAATTTTGTGTAAACAACAAATGTCTCATTTACAATGGGTAACAAGACCATCATTCAGACACTTTGAAAAACAAGTCCCACAGTGAAAAAGTACAGCTGCTTGCATTGGTCATCCTGTCCTGTGGCTTTATTTGAATGATGCCTCCCTATGAACTCTGCTTGGAGACTATCCCATTATAGATCTCTTCACCAAGTTAAAGTGACATTAAATCTTTATTTTTTTAAATTAAAATAACAAACATGTGATACTTACCTACTCCGTGCAATGGTTTTGAACAGAGCACCCCCGATCCTCTTCTTGCCCAAGCTGCTTTCCTTGCGGCGGGCACCTATGCGTCTATTGACACAGAGTGGGCAGCTCAGTCCCACCCCCCCTCATCACAGCATTTGATTGACATTAGTGGGAGTCAATGCTCCCACTGCAACCAATCTGCTCAGGGAGGAGGGAGACAGCAGGGAGAGCTGCTGCTCTTGTGCACATCACTGAATCGTATCAGGCTCTGGTAAAAAATAAGGAGGGGGGGCTGGGGGGATCCTGCAGTACAGAAGTTTTTTTACCTTAATGCATAGAAGGTAAAAAACCTTGAGGTTTTAGAGCTACTTTAACAACTTGCCAACCGGTCAGTAGTAATTATACTGCTAGCTGGTGGTTCACCCGAGCACCATGATGTATAGGTACGTCGCTCCAAACTTCCTGGTTTGCCCTGTGCTATGACTGGACACAGCACGACTTTCATATCATGCTACAGCCAATGAATTTGGCTGTGAACCTGCTGATAGCTGTGGCCAATAACAGCGCAGATTTGGCTGTTTTTTCCCTCCCTGATTTCACTTACCGTTCAGAGCTAAAACCCGGAAGAACAGTCAGCCAGTCTGTAAGTGAGTAAAATCAGCACACATACGCTTGTTAGGCACTCAGTCAACTCTCTGATTGCCCTGCTGATCACCCCTGTCACCCAGCCAGTGTCATTAGTACAGTGACAGAGTACAGTATTATCACTGATCACTGTATTAGCGTCACTAGTGACATCAGAGAGTGTCAGTTAGTCAGTTAGCATCCCTCCCAGCCAGTGTCAGTTAGTGCCAGTCCCTGATTACCTGCCACACTATCATAGTCCCACTATAAGTCACTGATCACCACCATTACTAGTATAGCATCTGTCTGGATCAGTATCCTGGTCACGGTCAGAACTATACTAGTGTCCCCAATTAGTATAGAGTCCCCAAAAACACAGCGCTATCAGGGTCAGTCTACTGCCACTGCATGCAAAATGTAGTAGAATACACTTTGGCCTAAATGTATTAAGCAATGTAATTTTATTGAATATATTTTAGAACAGAAAGTTGTTCGCTTGTTTATATATTAAAAAGATAAAAAAAAAAACAGTGGTGATCAAATACCGCCAAAAGAAATCTCTATTTGTGTGAAAAAAAATTATATAAATGTCATTGATGTACAGCATTGCATGACCGTGCAATTACCCGTTAAAGTAGCGCAGTGCTGAATAGCAAAAAATGCCCTGGTCATGAAGTGGATAAAACCATCTGGAGGTCAGGTGGTTAAAGTCTAAGGTTACTTATAAAAAAAAGAACAAGGGACATTACTTAGCTTCTGAGTAATGTGTCCCTCAAAAGAACTTGACTAAGGCCCCTTTCACACTGAGCCACTTTCCTAGCGTTTTTGTGCTAAAAATATCGCTTCCAAAACGCTTCTAAAACGCTGCCCATTAATTCCAATGTACCTATTCACACTGGGGCATCACACTTGTGCCGTTTTTAAAAAAGTCCTGCAAGCATGATTTTTTGTGCTTATTCTGAGCGCTAAAAATAGCGCATTAAAAACGCCCATATACATTGAAATTAATGTAAAATGCTTTAAAAGCGCGTTAAAAGCGCCAGCAAAACGCCCAGAGTTGTGGAAAGGTCAAAATACCAGGAAGTAAACAGGATGTAATGTAGGGGAATGTGCTATTTATTTAATGCTAGCGCTTCAAAAGCGCATGAAAAACGCCTGGGCGTTAGCGCTAACGATGGGAAAACTCTGCAATACCGCGGTAATAACGCTTGATGTTTTGTTTTGCACACGTTTTTCAAACGCCTCAGTGTGAAAGTAGCCTAAATCTGCCTTTTCCACCCCACTCCTCCATTCATAGAAGCCATACTACTGCTTCTATAAATGAAACAGAATCTATGAATGGAGAATGGGTGGATCATTGAATTGTCTGCCCCCTCAATTCATAGATCCTGTGTCATTCAAGGAAGTTGTAGTATGGCTCCTATGAATGGAGGAATTGGGTGGAAAGTGCAGGCATAGTAAGGCTTTCTTGATGAGTGCTTGCCAGGGGTGGGGGGCATCAGAGGAGGAGGATCTCTGCTAAACCAGGACACAGCAGCACAAGGGACACATCACATTGGTGGGAAGCAATATGCCTTGTGCTGATTTTTATTAGTTTTGTTTAACCACTTCCGGACCGCCGGCCGTCGTTTGACGGCGGCAGTTTGAAGTGGAATACCGTTGTTATGATAGCAGATAGCTACCATAACCCCGGTATCTATTTTTTCAGCAGGCGATTCCCTGCAAGATAAAAGTGGTCTTAGCGGCGGATTCGCCGCAAGATCACTTTTATCAGCGGTGGGAGAGGTGCCCCCCCCGCAGCGGTGCCGCAGCGGCGGAGATGATCGCGTCCGTCCCGCCCAGTGTCCGTGAGCCGAGTGAGTGGCTGAAGCCGTTCACCCGGCTCCATAACATGGCTGGGTGGAAGCTACGTCATTTTTTTTTTTTTTTTTTTTTTTTTT
>BLSH010111436.1:179444-192788 GCA_018402905.1 Glandirana rugosa | reverse complement strand
CACCTATATCCCTCCTTTTCCGAGACTATATCCACTAATGACCCCCAGAGCCTTTTCCTCCCTATATCCACTAATGACCCCCAGAGCCTTTTCCTCCCTATATCCACTAATGACCCCCAGAACCTTTTCTTCCCTATATCCACTAATGACCCCCAGAACCTTTTCTTACCTATATCCACTAATGACCCCCAGAACCTTTTCCTCCCTATATCCACTAATGGTCCATAGAGCCTTTTCTTCCCTATATCCACTAATGACCCTCAGAGCCTTTTCCTCCCTATATCCACTAATGGCCCATAGAGACTTTTCTTCCCTATATCCACTAATGACCCCCAGAGCTTTTTCCTCCCTATATCCACTAATGACTCCCAGAGCCTTTTCCTCCCTATATGCACTAATGACCCCCCAGAGCTTTTCTTTGCTATATTAACTAATGACCCCAGCGCCTTTTCTTCCCTATATTCGCTATTGACCCCCAGCGCCTTTTCCTCCCTATATCCATTAATGACCCCCAGAGCCCTTTCCTCCCTATATCCACTAATGAGTCCCAGAGCCTTGTCCACCCTATATCCACTAATGGGCCCCAGAGCCTTTTCCTCCCTATATCCACTAATGAGTCCCAGACCCTTTTCCTCCCTATATCCACGAATGAGTCCCGAGCCTTTTCTTGCTATATTCACTAATGGGTCACAGAGCCTTTTCCTCCTTATATCCACTAAGGACCCCCAGTGCCTTTTCCTCCCTATATCCACTAATAAATCCCAGAGCCTTTTCCTCCCTATATCCACTAATGACCCCCAGCGCCTTTTCCTCCCTATATCCACTAATGACCCCCAGCGCCTTTTCCTTCCTATATCCACTAAGGATACCCAGAGCCTTTTCCTCCCTATATCCACTAATGATCCTAAGAGCCTTTTCCTCCCTATATACACTAATGACTCCCAGAGCCTTTTCCTCCCCTTATTCACTAATGAGTCACAGAGCATTTTCCTCCCTATATCCGTAAATGGGCTCCAGAGTCTTTTCCTCCCTATATCCATTAATGGGCCCCAGGGCCTTTTCCTCGCTATATCCATGAATGCCCCAGAGACTTTTCCTTCCTATATCCACTAATGGGGCCCTGAGCCTTTTCCTCCCTGTATCCACTAGTGAGTCTCAGAGCCTTTTCCTCCCTATATCCACTAATGAGTCCCAGAGCCTTTTCCTCCCTATATCCACTAATGGGCCCCAGAGCCTTTTCCTCCCCATATCCACTAATGGGCACCAGAACCCCTTTCTCCCTATATCCACGAATGGGCCCCAGAGCCTTTTCCTCCCTGTATCTACAAATGAGTCCCAGAGCCTTTTCCTCCCTATATCAACTAATGAGTACCAGAGCCTTTTCTCCCTATATCCACCAATGACCCCCCAGAGCTTTTTCCTCCATATATCCACTAATGACCCCAGAACCTTTTCCTCCCTATATCCACTATTGAGTCCTAGAGCCTTTTTCTCCCTATATCTACTAATGGGCCCCAGAGCCTTTTCCTCCCTATATCCACTAATAGGCCTCAGAGCATTTTCCTCCCTATATCCACTAATGGGCCCCAGGGCATTTTCCTCCCTATATCCACTAATGAGTCCCAGAGCCTTTTCCTCCCTATATCCACTAATGAGTCCCAAGCCTTTTCTTGCTATATTCACTAATGGGTCACAGAGCCTTTTCCTCCTTATATCCACTAAGGACCCCCAGTGCCTTTTCCTCCCTATATCCACTAATAAATCCCAGAGCCTTTTCCTCCCTATATCCACTAATGACCCCCAGCGCCTTTTCCTCCCTATATCCACTAATGACCCCAGCGCCTTTTCCTTCCTATATCCACTAAGGATACCCAGAGCCTTTTCCTCCCTATATCCACTAATGATCCTAAGAGCCTTTTCCTCCCTATATACACTAATGACTCCCAGAGCCTTTTCCTCCCCTTATTCACTAATGAGTCACAGAGCATTTTCCTCCCTATATCCGCAAATGGGCTCCAGAGTCTTTTCCTCCCTATATCCATTAATGGGCCCCAGGGCCTTTTCCTCGCTATATCCATGAATGCCCCAGAGACTTTTCCTTCCTATATCCACTAATGGGGCCCTGAGCCTTTTCCTCCCTGTATCCACTAGTGAGTCCCAGAGCCTTTTCCTCCCTATATCCACTAATGAGTCCCAGAGCCTTTTCCTCCCTATATCCACTAATGGGCCCCAGAGCCTTTTCCTCCCCATATCCACTAATGGGCACCGGAACCCCTTTCTCCCTATATCCACGAATGGGCCCCAGAGCCTTTTCCTCCCTGTATCCACGAATGAGTCCCAGAGCCTTTTCCTCCCTATATCAACTAATGAGTACCAGAGCCTTTTCTCCCTATATCCACCAATGACCCCCCAGAGCTTTTTCCTCCATATATCCACTAATGACCCCAGAACCTTTTCCTCCCTATATCCACTATTGAGTCCTAGAGCCTTTTTCTCCCTATATCTACTAATGGGCCCCAGAGCCTTTTCCTCCCTATATCCACTAATAGGCCTCAGAGCATTTTCCTCCCTATATCCACTAATGGGCCCCAGGGCATTTTCCTCCCTATATCCACTAATGAGTCCCAGAGCCTTTTCCTCCCTATATCCACTAATGAGTCCCAGAGCCCTTTCCTCCCTATATACAATAATGGGCCCCAGAGCCTTTTCCTCCCCATATCCACTAATGAGTCTCAGAGCCTTTTACTCCCTATATCCACTAATGGGCCCCAGAGCCTTTTCCTCCCCATATCCACTAATGGGCACCAGAACCCCTTTCTCCCTATATCCACGAATGGGCCCCAGAGCCTTTTCCTCCCTATATCCACGAATGAGTCCCAGAGCCTTTTCCTCCCTATATCAACTAATGAGTACCAGAGCCTTTTCTCCCTATATCCACCAATGACCCCCCAGAGCTTTTTCCTCCATATATCCACTAATGACCCCAGAACCTTTTCCTCCCTATATCCACTATTGAGTCCTAGAGCCTTTTTCTCCCTATATCTACTAATGGGCCCCAGAGCCTTTTCCTCCCTATATCCACTAATAGGCCTCAGAGCATTTTCCTCCCTATATCCACTAATGGGCCCCAGGGCATTTTCCTCCCTATATCCACTAATGAGTCCCAGAGCCTTTTCCTCCCTATATCCACTAATGAGTCCCAGAGCCCTTTCCTCCCTATATACAATAATGGGCCCCAGAGCCTTTTCCTCCCCATATCCACTAATGAGTCTCAGAGCCTTTTACTCCCTATATCCTCTAAGGAGTTCCAGAGCATTTCTTACCCATATCCACTAATGAGTCCCAGGGACTTTCCCTTCCCATATCCACTAATGAGTCCCAGAGCTTTTCCTCCCTATATCCACTTATGAATCCCAGAGCCTTTTCCTCCCTATATCCACTAATGGGCCCCAGAGGCTTTTCCCCCTATATCAAATAATGAGTCCCAGAGCCCTTTCTTCCCTATATCCATTATTGGGCACCAGAGTCTTTTCCTCCCTATATCCACTAATGGGCCCCAGAGCCTTTTCCTCCTTATATCCACTAATGAGCCCCAGAGCCTTTTCCTCCCTATATCCACTAAAGGGCCCCAGAGCCCTTTCCTCCCTATATCCACAAATGAGTCCCAGAGCCTTTTCCTCCCTGTATCAACTTATGAGTCCCAGAGCCTGTTCCTCCCTATATCCACTAATGGGCCCCAGAGCCCTTTACTCCCTATATCCACTAAAGGGCCCCAGAGCTTTTTCCTCCCTATATCCACTAATGGACCCCAGAGCATTTTCCTCCTTATATCCATTAATGAGTCCCAGAGCCTTTTCCTCCCCATATCCACTAATGAATCTCAGAGCCTTTTCCTCCCCATATCCACTAAAGAGTCCCATAGCCTTTTCCTTCCCATATCCACTAATGGCCTGGCAGCAAAGGGGTCGCTGGTCAAATCCCAACCACGACACTACCTGCCTGGAGTTTGCATGTTCTCCCTGTGCCTGTGTGGGTTTCCTCTGGGTACTCCGGTTTCCTCTATATCCACTAATGGCCCCCAGAGCCCTTTCTTCCCTATATCCACTAATGGGCCCCAGAGCCTTTTCCTCCCTATATCCACTAATAGGCCTCGGAGCCTTTTCCTCCTTATATTCACTAATGGGCCACAGAGCATTTTCCTCCCTATATCCACTAATGAGGCCCAGAGCGTTTTCCTCCCTATATACAATAATCGGCCCCAGAGCCTTTTCCTCCCCATATCCACTAATTAGTCTCAGAGCCTTTTTCTCCCTATATCCACTAAGGAGTCCCAGAGCATTTCATTCCCATGCCCACTAATGAGTCCCAGAGCCTTTTCATTCTCATATCCACTAACGAGTCCCAAAGCCTTTTCCTCCCTATATACACTAATGGGCCCTAGAGCCTTTTCCTCCCTATATCCACTAATGGGGCACAGAGCCTTTCCTCCCTATATCCAATAATGTGTCCCAGAGCCTTTTCCTCCCTATATCCACTATTGAGCCCCATATTCTTTTTCTCCCTATATCCACTAATGGGCCCCAGAGCCTTTCCCTCCTTATATCCACTAATGAGTCCCAGAGCCTTTTCCTCCCTATATCCACTTATTGGCCCCAGAGCCTTTTCCTCCCTATATCCACTAATGGGCTCCAGAGCCGTTTCCTCCCTATATCTACCAATAACCTCAAGAGCCTTTTCCTCCCTATATCCACTAATGGGCCCCAGAGCCTTTTCCTCCCTATATGCACTAATGAGTCCCAGAGCCTTTTCCTCCCTATATCCACTAATGAGTCCCAGAGCCTTTTCCTCCCTATATCCACTAAAACAGTGGTCTCAAACTGACAGCCCTCCAGATGTTGCAAAACTACAAGTCCCATGAGGCATTGCAAGGTTAACAGATACAAGCATGAGTCTCACAGGGAGAGGCATGATGGGACTTGTAGTTGTGCAACAGTTGGCGGGCTGTCAGTTTGAGATCCCTGCACTAAAGAGTCCTGGATCCTTTTCCTCCCTATATACACTAAAGAGTCCTGGAGAATTTTCCTCCCTATATCCACTAAAGAGTCTTGGAGCCTTTTCCTCCCTATATCCACAAATGGGCCCCAGTGCCTTTTCCTCCCTATATCCACTAAAGTGTCCCGAGCCCTTTCCTCCTTATATCCACTAATGAGTCCCAGAGCCTTTTCCTCCCTATACCCACTAATGAGTCCCAGAGCCTTGTCCTCCCTATATCCACTAAAGAGTCCTGGAGCCTTTTTCTCCCTATATCTGCTAATGAATCGTTGGATCCATCTGATGAGGTGGCGCTGTGGTGATGTCTCGCAAACAGCAAGCAGAGTTGGCCCCTCCTTGGCCAGGCTGAGGTAACTGGATTGCCGCGTGGTAGGCTGCAGCCCTCTCGCACAGCAGCATAGAGGTGTTCCCTTGATGAGGCCCATGAAGATGAGAATGTGGGCAGGATCTGCTGGCCCTTTTATAGTTTCTCCCAGAGGTCTTTGGTGTTGCAGAGAGCCCTCTGGGATGTGTAGTCCGAGGATAGTTTCACAACTCCAGGACGTCTGCTTAAGAGGCTACTAATCCCACAATCCTCCCTGCTTGGCTCAAAGATATGATGTCAGTTTACTGGAGCTTAGCACTCAAGGGTCTGCGGAACAAGGTAACTGTAGTCCACTGTCTGCTACATCCTCCCCCTACTTGAAAGTCTTTGGTCCCCGAAGACAGGACATAACCTGTGGAATCAATTTAAAGTACTACACTGAAAGGTAAACAGTTAGTTATTTTACAAACCAGAAGCTGCAACAGCAAACAAATGACTTATAGCAGGATCGTCTAACAATAAACTATATACACTTTCAGACAAAGTCATGTCATTTTGATGACAGGCCAGTAATAGAATAGAGGCCCACCCAGTAGTGTCAGGAGGTGGATCAAGGTCATCCTCTACCAAAGGTTTCTCTAAAAGTGCTTGGCTAGAACATTGAGCAGTAGTGATAAGTTCATCAGAGCTTTCCCCAAGGGCATCATAGGTCAGTCTCCTAGGAGGACAAATCTTCTGCCTCAGTCTTGAATAAACGCTTTGCAACGGTTTGGGCTCATGATCTGTTCCCCAGAAACGACATCCGGGCTCTGGCCCCTCCAGGCTGTCTGGAGCAATCTCACTTCCTACTTCATGATTGGGGGGAACAGGAGTTTCTACAGGATCTGGCATCTCTAAATGGTCACTTGACTCGGTCTTGACTTCCTTACTCCCTCTCACAGGGGGGAATATAGGCCCTTCGGCTTCAAACAGCTGGGGTTCTACCCTTCTGAGTAGGGATGTCTCATCACTGTTCTTCCTAGGAACTTGAGAAACTTTAGTGTTGTCCTCAGGTGAGGGAACCCATAGCCAATCAAGTGTTAGTTCTTCCTCATCACTTTCCTCCTCTTGAGGTACAGGTTCTGGACCCCTACGGGTTCTGGGTCTTAGAGTAGTTGAATGAAATGTCTCTGGGCAGGGGATGCTTGGATAGCTTCGGATATAGGGAGCAAGTGGTTTCAATGTCAAGTCTTAAGTGGGCCAGTTTTCCATTCAGGGCAGATCTGGTACACAGGAAGCCCCGGTAAGTGTTTGCAGATGATGTAAGGCTGTGAACGTCATTGATCAGTCAGGTTATGCTTTCCAGGCACCCCTAAGTTGCGTAACACCACCCGTTCTCTGGGCTGCAGGTCTTGAACCCTTCCTCTATGGTCAAAATTCTTTTTGTTTCTTTGTTCCCTGGTGGTAGCTGCCTCCTTAGCTTTCTCATAAGCAGTTTTCAAATTTTTTCGAAGTCTATCGACGTATCCTCGGTAAGGGGTCTGAGACGTGTGATCCAAGGACGTCCCAAAAGCTAGATCCACAGGCAAACAAGCTTCCCTTCCAAACATCAACCAGTAAGGAGAGTACCCAGTAGAGTCATTCACCATACTATTGTAAGCATGAACTACTGCAGAGATGTAATCACCCCAATGTTGCTTCTTTTCCAAGTGAAGGGTTCCTAGCATGTTCAACAGGGTGTGGTTGAAATGTTCAGGTTGTTGGTCCCCTTGGGGATGGTAAGGGTGGGTCTAGATTTTTGAATATTCAAGAGTTCACACAATCTTTTGATTAACTTGCTCTCAAAATCTCGACCTTGATCTGAGTGTAGGCACTGAGGCAGTCCGTAATGGATGAAGAACTTCTCCACTAGGGTCTTTGCTACAGTACTGGCTAGCTGGTCCCTGTTTGGAAAGGCCTGGGCATAACAAGTGAAATGATCTGTCACAACCAGGACATTACTCCGCCCTCTCAGGTTGGGTTCCAAACACAAGAAATCAATACACACCAATTCCATTGGTCTCTGACTCTGCAGATGGCCCATTGGGGCTGCCCTACCAGGCAAAGTCTTTCTTTAAATGCACCGAATGCAAGAGCAACAGTAATTTATGACTTCAGTCCTCATGGACGGCCATTATGTCAAATCATAATAATATCTTGGCACTCCAGCAGGGGTGACCCCGACAGCTTTGGCCCCTGTAGCCCCTTTATGACTATGCTCTACTCCTTGACATACAGCGAGCACTTCCTCAAAATGCAAATGGACCCAGCTCCTGTGGCCATTATCTGAGGCGGAAGGTTTTCAAGAAAGGGCATCTGCATCTCAGTTTTCCACCCCTGGCTGATACTTCAAACTGAACCGAAACTCAGACAATGCGGCCAACCACCAATGTCCAGTGGCATCCAGTTTCACTGTAGGCAGCAACTAAGTCAACGGATTGTTATCTCTTTTCACCACAAACGTGGCTCCATGTAGATAATCTTGCAGCTTGTCTACCACGGCCCACTTGAGAGCCAGGAAAACTCTAACTTATGCACAGAATAATTCTTCTCAGGGGGAGTGAGGCTGCGACCACAGGATGAAGTTTTCCTTCCTATTCCTTATACAACACTCCCACTAACCCATCTCGACTAGCATCCACATGCAATTCATAAGGTTTTGAGGGATCAGCATAGGCCAACATTGGTGCTTCAATGAGGCTCCCCTTCAAACGTTCAAAAGCTTCCTCACACTTCATTGTCCATTGCTCTCGAATAGACTCAGGAGCCTTTCTTGGACCCCTGGCATGGGTCTTCAGCAAGTCTTCATCCGTCTGCCTCTGCAATAGCTCATTTAGAGGTTTTGTGATTTGTGAAAAGTTCTTCAATATGAAACCAAAATCAAGAACACGGGGACATGACCTCAAACTAACTGGGGGGAAGTTCAAAACTAATCTTAGAAAGTATTATTTTACTGAAAAGGTGGTTGATGATTGGAATAAACTACCAACAGAGGTTGTGAGACAGTCAACAGTAAATGGCTTCAAACATGCTTGGGATAAACATAAATCCATAGTCAGACAACAAGGTTAATGTTAAAAAAAAAAAAAATAAAAAAAATAAAAAAAAATAAAAAGGGGCAGACTCGATGGACTACTCAGTCTTTTTCTGCCGTCACTTTTCTATGTTTCTTTACAAATCTTCTATAGTAGGAGCAGAATCCCAGAAATGACCTCAGTTCGGTGACAGTGCTTGGTCGAGGCCTGGAGGTGACAGCTTCCAACTTTTGTGGATCCGTGGCTACTCACTCAACTGAGACCATGTGTCCAAGTTAAGTGGCTATAGTCTGGTAGAATTGACACTTCTCTAATGACAACTTCAGCTCTTCAGCGTGTAATCTCTGGAAGACTTTCTCAAGTCGAGCTTCATGCTCCTCAACGTCTTGCCAAAAACGATGATGTTATCCAAATACACAAGCACCTCTATCAAATTCATGTCGCCCACTGTGTTCTCCATCAGTGTCTGAAAGGGCTGATAAAGGCTGTCTTCTCTCAGTCATCTGGATGCATAGATATTTGGTAGTATTAACTCTTCAGATCCAGGACAATGAATCACTTAGCTCCTGATAGGCATTGCAGGGCATCTTCTATACAAGGTGTTGTGTATTGATCTGGGATAGTTCTCCGATTCAGAGTTCTGTAGTCGATACACATCTGAAGGGATCCATTTTTCTTGCGCACTACCACAATAGGAGATGCGTAAGGGCTCCTGGACTCTCTAATGACACCCAACTTCTTCAATTCTGCCAACTGTTCCCTAAGATTTTCCAAGCCACACAAAGGAATCCGTCTAGCTCTCTCTCTCAGAAAGGCTTGTCTTCACTCGAATTCGGTGTTGGGCACTTTTGGCACAGCCCACATCAAAGTCATTCTTGGAGAACATCTTCTCCTATCGGGCTAGCTGGGCTTTGATCCTTTCTTCCCATCTGGGAGACAAAGTGGGACACTGGACAGTGGGCTCTCTCCCATTCTCCCTCTGGATTAAGTCATTCCTGGTTACTAGGGTAGCTGCACTCATGTTCCCAATCACCATACGAGGTTTCAGGCTGATCGGGTAACTGATGACATTTCTCACACTGACAGGGATTCTTCCCCCACTCCTCAACAAAGACCTAGTAGGCACTATTTCAGGAACCAGTTCTATTCCGCTATCCTCCAACGGATCAGCTTCTACCGCCACATAGGAACCCGGTTGATCCCAAGATAGTTTAACAGTGGCTTTCATGCAGACCCTTTCTTCAGGCTGCAACACTCTTTCTTCCAATCCAATTTCCACAGTCTTCCTACCCCTTCAATGGGGGGGGGGGGCTTCTTCTCTTGCAGCACATGCTGAAAAGCCTGCCTCAACTGAGGATGGATCTTTCTCATGGAGCACCTTCCACAGCCAAAGGGGTGAGTAACCTCCTCACAGGGTTGGTGTTGGTTCCTATCAGCAAAGAGTTGTGGCCTGCCCCAGGGGGCCGGGGACAGTCAACAGCCAAGGTGTCAAAAGTTTCTGGCTTTCTGGCGAAGGAAGGATCGAAAGTTACCTTGATAGGGATATAGCTGTCGTAAGGGCACTTCTGGGTACTGATACCCCAAATCTCCAACTCCTCAAGCTTACACAAAGGGATATGCTTTAAGTGCTTGTTATAAATGTCCCGATACAACAATGTCACCTGAGCTCTAGTATCCATCAGCGCTTTAGTGTAGATTCCTTCCACTTGTAACGAAACTATTGGGGAAGGCCCTATCAAGTTCCTTGGCAGATTTCTAACTGGTGACTCATATAGTCTGAGGCCTAATTGGCTTCTTCGGTGGCTGGGGAGTCTTTTTAACAACTCTATCAGAAAGGTGTGCATTGATCTGTCTTCCCTTCCCTGGGAACCCGTTTCTTTTTTGAATAGGCAAGGGGTGGGATGGTTTAGCAGGAGGCTTTTGCTTTTCTTTTCTTTGACTCCTTCTTAGAGTTGGAGTGCAGTTTTCCTCCGAGATGCTCAATTAGCTCCTTCACTGAGGTCTCCTGAAGTTTCCCGCCAGCTTTTGGAAAAGCACCTTCTGTAAGGCTCTTAAAACTTCTGTATGCAGCTGTGGGCTGATTCCAGCTTTGGGGCACTTAGCCTGAAAATGCCCAATTTCTACAAATCTAAAACATCTTGAACTTCTGATGAGGCTTCGGCCCACTTGGTTGAAATTCTTCATCTTGTACCTTCACTTGAGTTTCCATTACCCTCATCAATGCATGATACATATGGGTTTGAACCTGGGCAGCTTGGGTCATTAGTTCGACTGGGCCCGATTTGATGTTTGGCTTTTTGCTGTCAGGATTGATGAGCCCTCATTGTTCTGGTTCTTTTTCACTATCATCATCTGAGAATCCTGCATCAGCATGGGCAGCACAAGCAGCCACTTTCTCTCTCTTTGCTCCACTTTCACCCAATTCTCTCATTCCTTGGCTCTTTTCTTCCAATAGGGCTTCTTCTTCTCACACTTTTCTCATCAATTCAGGGTACGTTAGGACTATCTGTGTTCTCTTCAGTATTAGCTTTAAGACAATGGGATGATTGGGGCACGCCCCTTGCAAGACCCGATCCAGACGAGCTTGATCCGCGTCCTTCGGGTCAATACCCTTCTTAAGGATGATCTGGTGTAGCATTCTGTCTACTCGAGATATTAATTCAGAGAGTCTCTCCCCCCTTTCTTGATAAGTGTGGTTAAACTTGTTCAACAGATCTGCAATTGTCTTGACTCTTCCTAATAAAGCATACAAAGCATCTATGTAGTCCATAGCAACACAGGTTTTCTTCTCCATCTTCAAATTTCAGATTACTTTGGCAGCTGGGCCTCGAAGGCTCTCACTGAGCCATTGTCGTTTCACAGCCTCTGGAACACGCCATTCCTCAATTGCCTGGATGACCTGACTCATCCAAGTCTCAAACTCTTCTTCTCCGATAGGGGTTGGAAGCTGCCTTGAGAAGAACCAGAGTCTCCGATAGCCTTGATTTGCGTTTCCGGATCCATTCTTTAATAAAAGCTCAACTAGCCGGCTCATATCAGTGTAGAATGAGGCAGAATGGACACTGGCCCCACGGGAGTCTGCCCTAATGGGTCCTAGGCTCCTTCCTTGGGCCCTCAGTGGTGGTTGCCTCTCAATATTCTCTCCCCCCACTTTCAGTGGGATCATCCCAGCAACTACCCCTTCTGCCAGGAGTACCTCTTCTTCCCAGAAACTGGCAGGTATCTCTTCCTGCCACTCCATCAAAACCCTGACACAGTTCAGAGTAAACCCAACTTCCACCTCCAGAATGTATGCCCTCTGCTCTCAACCCACTGTTGAATCTCCTTCTCAGTGCATTTCCTGAGATCTCCAGAACAGTGCTTCGCTCCACACCAGCACCTTGTGCTCTTCCCCAGGCGACAGCGGCAGCTAAGGCTGTCTCCCGCTCAGATCATGGTTCTTGGTTGACTAGGACCGACTGCAGAGAACATCCCGGATAAGCCCCCAAATGTAGCACTGCCCCCTTGAGGGCTGCTTAGAATTACCTGTTCATCTGCACCGCTCTGACCCTGTGAACCCTCCAGCCCACCTGACACTCTGGGTTCAGACATCTTTTTGCATGCCCCTTTAAATGACACTCCAACACAGGTTAGATAGATATTCTCTTTTACTGGAGTAAAGATATAGTATCCAACAAAAGTGAGTACACCCCTCACATTTTTGTACAGCTTGTAAAACTTGTGTAAATTTGCTGTCCCCTCAAAATAACTCAACACGCAGCCATTAATGTCTAAACTGCTGGAAACAAAAGTGAGAACACCCCTAAGTGAAAATGTCCAAATTGGGCCCAAAGTGTCAATATTTTTTGTGGCCACCATTATTTTCCAGCACTACCTTAACTCTCTTGGGCATGGAGTTCACCAGAGCTTCACAGGTTGCTACTGGAGACCTCTTCCACTCCTCCATGGCAACATCACGGAGCTGGTGGATGTTAGAGACCTTGCGCTCCTCCACCTTCTATTTGAGGATGCCCCATAGATGCTCAATAGGGTTTAGATCTGGAGACATGCTTGGCCAGTCCATCACCTTTACACTCTGCTTCTTTAGCAAGGCAGTGGTCGTCTTGGAGGTGTGTTTGGGGTTTTTATCATGTTGGAATACTGCCCTGCGGCCCAGTCTCCGAAGGGAGGGGATCATGCTCTGCTTCAGTATTTCATAGTACATGTTGGCATTCATGGTTCCCTCAATGAACTGTAGCTCCCCAGTGCCGGTAGCACTCATGCTGCCCCAGACCATGACACTCCCACCACCATGCTTGACTGTAGGCAAGACACACTCGTTTTTGTTGTCCTCACCTGGTTGGTGAACCAAATAAGTTTATCTTGGTCTCATCAGACCACAGGACATGGTTCCAGTAATCCATGTCCTTAGTCTGCTTGTCTTCAGCAAACTATTTGCAGGTTTTCTTGTGCATCATCTTTATAAGAGGCTTCCTTCTGGGACAACAGCCATGCAGACCAATTTGATGCAGTGTGCGGCGTATGGTCTGAGCACTGACAGGCTGACCCCCACCCCTTCAACCTCTGCAGCAATGCTGGCAGCATTCATACGTCTATTTCTCAAAGACAACCTCTGGATATGATGCTGAGCATGTGCACTTAACTTATTTGGTCGACCATGGCGAGGCCTGTTCTGAGTGAAACCTGTCCTGTTAAACTGCTGTATGGTTTCAGGGTCTTGGCAATCTTCTTATAGCCTAGGCTATCTTTATGTAGAGTGATAATTCTTTTTTTCAGACCCTCGGAGCGTTCTTTGCCATGAGGTGCCATGTTAAACTTTCAGTGACCAGTATGAGAGAGTGAGAGCGATAAAACCAAATTTAACACACCTGCTCCCTATTTACACCGGTATGACCAGTGACTTTCAAATTGTACCGTGGAGTACCGTTTCTTGCG
>BLSH010111436.1:100010-114413 GCA_018402905.1 Glandirana rugosa | reverse complement strand
ACCCTCACCACCAAGAAAAGGACCGAATCCATCATGTTAATGACAACGGAATAGGTATCTAACTCGATCTCTGGAGTAAAAAACCGTCGACTCTTTCAGTAAGTCTCTCATTTTGAAGAGGTATCAAAACATAGAGAGAGTCAACCCTCTGTTAACAAGGTAACACGAAATTGGTGTAGCCATGGACCGTGCTTTTGGGGAGAGGACAGATCCGGTAAAAAGTCGAAAGTCGCGATAGTGTGAAACTTACTGTTAATGAGTCAGTACGTTGTGCCATGGGTACCGTGCGATCGTTCGGGTTCCGTCCGGACCCGGACCCGGACTTTGTCCCGAAGTTCGGACGGACCAGCAGAACCCGAACTTCCAGGTGTTCGCTCAACTCTAGTTATGACCGAAACAAAGAAAAAGGCATTTTTTCTAAAAATTTTCAATATTTTTTTATTCATAGCACAAAAAATAAACCCCCTCCTAGTGATTAAATACCACCAAAAGAAAGCTCTATTTGTGTGAAAAAAAGGACGCAAATTTCATATGGGTACCGTGTTGCATGACTGAGTAATTGTCATTCAAAGTGTGATAGCGCTGAAAGCTGAAAAATGGCCTAGACAGGAGAGGGGTTTTCGTGCCAGGTACCGATGTGGTTAAAGCACAATGGAACAATTGTCTCCCAACTGAGAGAGATACAAAACTATGGAGAAGTTTTACTCTCTGAATGACTTTCTCAGCTGCCAAAAAATGAGGTCTCTAGCTCAATCTATGGATAAGGCAACAGTAATTGTACTACCTAAGCCAGGAAAAGAACCACCACTCCCACACTTGTGTAGACCCATGTACCTGCAAACCTCAGACCTTAAAATGGAATTATACTCACTTACATTTATTCTGGGGAGTTCCCTGCAGGCCATTGACATCTTTGGCTTGTACTCTACCAGGTTTCAGTCTTCAATCTTTTTTTTTTCAGTTCAGAAAACCAACTTTATTGTAAAAGAATAAAAACAAACACAAAGGTACAATAGCATGGCATAGTACACAACAGGAGGTACATAAGTAGTAAACCGTAAAGCAGAGTTAACGTTCAAGTCCCTTCAGGGTAAGTACAGTAGTGGTATATTCACATGGCTACAACATTCAAGGCCTAGAAACCAAATAGAAAGCGTGAATCAAGGGTAGGAAGAAGGAGGAGAAGGGCAACATCAAATCGTGGCCAGAAGGAGGGGGGGCTACAGGCGTCCTACACATAACAGTGCTTCTGTCTAGGGAGGGATGTCACAGCAAACAGAATATAGTAAGGATACATACATAGGTAAGTCTTCAGCCCTTTTAATTGGTTGGGCCGAGATGACGTCACTCCAGCGCATGCGCAGCAGTTCATTCGTCTTGGTAGATGCCAAAATTGTACGCTGAACTACACAGACTCTTCTCAGAGTACAGTGAGTGAACAGGCATGTAAGAATACATAGTATGTCTCTTCTGTATTAAAAAGTCTTCCTGTTCCCAATTTTTAAAATTCCACTTTAAAATTCTTGCCAGAGTACTCTCAAACTGCCTATAATTAATTATACACAAACCGATCCAGATCAAACAGGACTTGTCCCAAATAGGTCCACTGTTGTTAAAATACCTACATTGTATATAAACCCACAACCACCAATAGATAATCCTGGTGGGCCAGGACTTCAAAGCTTTGATCCATCTACTCTATGCTATTCCAAAAGCCCAAATTAGACCCCAATATAATAGGTTTCAGATGGGGAGAGTATGAAAAAAAATTTGGCCTTGTATACGGATGATGCTTATTCCTAGGGGAAACAAGTATCTCCCCTCAGGCCCTTATGCAGTTAATATAGGAGTTTGGCACATATTTGGGATTTAACATCATCTGAGATAAATCTGCATTACTAAAAATGGGTTCAACAATGCCTCCTAGCAGATGCCTCTCAAATTTCAAAATTGTGGATTTTTTTATCAGACTAGCTAGTTTAAAGAGACTGACCTAATGTTCCTACACTATGGATATCACCAAAATTTTTCAGAAAAATTGATACTACTGCCAAAGTATTAAACTAGAAACATTGTAATTTCCTAAAAATTCAGGGGAAATCTCAGTCCCTAATGTATAAATCTACATTTTATGGCCTCGCAACTACAGCATATAGTGGGATGGAGGACCGTGAGTGACTCTGACCCAGTCCAAAAACTTCTTATACCCATATTTTCACAGGGGATGTTGATAGACAACTTGATTTGAAAGCTGGGAGATTTTATTTAAAGTGGAGTTATACCCACAAATACATCTTTATATATTTCAAATCTTCTATGCATGATGAATCACCTTTGGAAAAAAAACAATTATACTCACCGTAAGTGCCCTGTTGCTATGCGGTCCCTGTAATCTTCCACTTCCTGATCCGTGGCACTCCGCATCACTTCCTGCCTCGCCTGGGCTCATGGGAGATGTGAGTCATCATTTCCCATGAGTCAGTTGGCATCCCTGAGCTGTAAAATCTCTTTATTTCCAGACAGGAAATGACGCGATTTTGTGGGGGAGAGACATGTCATCTATGTTGCCATTACAATAGGGCAGGACCTTCCTCCGTCACTGCCCATTGTTATGGCAATGAGACATACACTCGAGATCGAGAGGTGCATGCTGGTTACCCAGCATGCACCTTATCCAGGAAGAGACTCGAGGGTGCGAGTGAGCTTCACATGCTCACAGCTAAGATGGGAACTCCCAGTAAAGAAAAAAATCAGCAATGTAAGTACAAAATAAAAAGGAAGACTACCTGGATTTAAAGCTATCAATTACTTTATTTATGTAATGAATACTAACTAGGTGGATGCCAGCAGAAAAAAAATATTTTATGGGAGGCGGAACTCCGCTTTAATACTGCACTCACCCACTTTGTGAATGCAATCTAAATTGTTGGTAAAAATTAAATATATATTGCAGTATAAGGGCTATAAATTATTGTATGTGATCTGGGAAAATACAATTAGCCTGAACTTTATTGTAATCGGTCGCTTAAATCTTTTAAAAACTTAAAGACAAGTATGGGATACCTAACCAATGGTCCAATATTTACAACGATGACATGCCATTTTGTCATAGTCTAAATTAAGTATAGTATGTAGAAGTACTCTAACACCCCTCAATTGACCCATTTTATAGCAGTGGAGGCCAAGTGAGGCATAATTCTAACAATTTATAAAACTTTAGCACAGAACAGTGTTCAGAGTATCACCCTCCAGTGGTGTTGGAGACAGATATAGGTAATATGTTGAACTCTGATGGGCAGCATTTAAAACAATGTTCTGATGGTATCACTCTTCCCGACTCAGAAAATGACACCGCCTTGTTATCATACACATATCTTATAACCCCACACCTCTATCGTGCATGGCCGTTTGAAGCCGAGAGGTGACGTGGGTGGGAGGCTCCGTCCCAAGCTCTGTATTTTAGCCGATGTGCCGTGCCGATGGGCCACGCCCTCAGTCGAAGTCATGATAACGAAACACGTCAGGGCGTGACCCAGCGGCAACCGGAAGTGACGCATGCGTGCCACCAGCAGGAAGTGACGATCCGAGCTTGTGAGAGAAGCCGGGGCTCGGACCTTCCGACGAGACGGTGAAGTAACGCAGCATTGTACTTTTCTATGCAAGTTTTTAATGTTAATTCTGAAAGTGCAATATTGAGTGGGGGCATTTTTGAATAAACCGGGACGATATCACACTTTGTCTAGCGGTTTGTTTTTCTCTCATGCCTGAGCATGACTGAACACTATATGCAAACCGGAGGAGAGTGATTTGGGTTCAATTTAAAAGCGCAATTTTACCATTATCCAGGAAGTGCAGGTACTGTGGGAGTGGCTCACGTGGTGCAGTTTGGAGGTGTGTGGTGCGCGAATATTACCAAGAACTGTGGTCACTTCTATCCTATTTCTCATTGCTCACGGTGTACTGTCTTTATTGGATGTTTGTCGCAATCAGCTGTCACATTAAAAAAGTGTGAAGAAGCGCTGCTACGGATACCAGTTTCTGTCACAAGAGATAATGGACTAATATTGTATCTGTTATGATGTAATATTGAGGCTGACAGTGATGAACTCCTTCTGAAAATATGACAGGCCCGAAGCAAAAAAAAAAAAATGAGCGTAGGGCCTTAATGACAGGGTGCCCTGGGCGGAGACAGAAGGGTTAAGGCAGCTAGGGGTGGGGAACAGAATAGGGCGTGTGAGGGTTTTTAAGGCAGGGGCAGTGCTGAGAGTCAGCAGAGCGGGAACAGCTAAGAATTCCCACCCTCCCTCCCTTTTATATTGCTTGGTATGTAGATTGTTGAATGTGGCGGTTGGGGTCTCAGGAGGCCGGTCAAGTTGGTCTGGTTGGGAAGGATCCATCGTAGGTATGGAGTCCTCAGTGGTGGTCAGTTACACAGGGTAACTGAAAAGAAGGAAGGTACCCGAGCCGGCGTAGTGCGGCTGGGAAATGGGCGGTACAAAATACATACAGGATTGGTGATATGGGGCCTCCTGGGATTCCTACTGGCTTAAAATATGATTTGGGATTATGTTGTTTTAATGGTTAATTGGTTTGTAAAAATAAAACGGCCTAACGGCCAATTTCCTCCATACGGTGTGCAGTGTAGTTATTTATAGGTTAAGGTATACGCATAAGGTCTACCCGGGTCATGTTTTGCCTGGCTGTCCCTGGTCTCATTATTTTAAGTCACTGGCCTGGAACAAACAGCTAGTTATGTCTAATCAGCAAATCGGTACTTCATTTTCATACTTTCGGGTCAGCATTTCAAAACGTTTTGAAACATTTGGATCAATGTAACAGCCAGGCAGTGTGAATTTTCAATTGGAGAGCTCAGAGATGACATCCTCTGTATTTTTGTCAGTACAAGCTTCTTTTAACATCTATGGAAAAGTGCAGATGCTCCTCATCGCAATCTGTTAGATGTTTCTTTTAGTTTTCTAAACTGCAAGACAGTAAATGTGACATTTACCAAACATTCACTGCAGGTAAATTAATTACTGTTAAGTCTGATTGTTCATGGTGTTTATATATCTGATTCCCAGGATGTCTTACCCGCCACATCTGTCTTTATATACAAATGTCAAAAAACAGTTTGGAGAGTGTAGGGACAGCAGGTAGTCGGTGATGCAATATAGTTCAATGTCAGAAAGAGACACAAAGTTGGTTGTGCCAAGGTATCATGGTGATTCCTTGGTGTGACTTTACATTGCCATTTGCAACATTTTTCCCAGTATACCATTTTTTTTCTAACAAGCTTGCTTCTACGTAGCAAAGAAAATATTTACAGAGCTGTGTAACTATGTCTTGGCATCCAGAATGACTCTTAAATACAGCTCCGGGGATTGAGTTTAGAACATATTAGTGCCGTTTAAGTTCAAGGGCATAGGAAACATTGAGGAACCTTACAAAATTAGTCAATAATCTATATATAAAAAGTTTATTACTTTACAAGTAGCCCTTTATTTAATGAGAACACCCTTGTAAACCTGGCCAGGAAAGGTTTTCCTTATTTAAACAATATTGTACAAAACCAAAAATATGCTTTGTGCATTTACTCTTAACTAGAAGACACGTTTTTACAACCCATCGTGTCATTGTTGACTGTTCCACTTCTATTTTATTTTCCAGCTAGCTACTAGAATTTATAAAAGGAAAGCTACCAAAATATCTCCAATTGTAAAACCATACAACACAGACAGGCCGTATGAGGAAACACAAATGTACTCTTGGTAAGGATGTGGAACTCCCTTTTCACAGTTGGTGGTGTGAGCTGGAAGCGTAGTGAAATTCAAACACTTTTAGATGTGTTTCTTCATGAATACAATGTACAGGGAAATGGAAAATGATAGTGGCACGAGCAAATCCATCTATATTCAACCTTACCGACTATGTAACAATGTTAAAAAAATAAAAGTACTAAAGTATTGAACCCTTTAAATCAGAATGAAAGACAGGGAACCAGCATTTTTGGAAGGAGTCAGCTATAGCAGCCTCTGTATTCCGTTGGTTTTCAGCATTAAGTGAAATATCCTTTTTAAGATGTTATACTGCTTATTAAAAAAATAATTAGAAAGAAAAACACAAGAGTGTCGCTGTTACTGCACATTGTTATTAACTATATTTTGGAGCAGCTATATAAGCTGGTTTATGGCGTGATATGACATTTTAAACCATCTATTGATTTATTTCAAGGGAAAATGTCTCCTGCACCCTAGCTGAGCAGGAATGAGTGTGTAGGCCTGGGTGGCTCTGATAACCTATAAGTGTGTCCTTAGCTATTTAAATACTACAAGCTGGCAAATTCTGTTCATATACAGAGTGAGGAGAGATAAGCAAAGCTTCACACTCAGCCGCTCACCATCACTGGGAATGTACACGTCCCAAGCCTGATAACACGCTCTATACATCAAATCACTCCTTGAAATCATTGTCATGCCACTCAGCAAAGGCTCTGATAGCTTTATTACACAACAGCAGCTCTAAGCCGGCTGAACTCAACTGCCAATCTTATACAGACCACTGCTATTTTTTCTGGTAGGGCACATCATGTGCCTACTACTACTGCTCTACCTCTGTATCCTAAATACCTCCCAGGTACAATGAAAGCTTTAGTTAAAGACTAATTCCACTTTTGTTGAGGAAACAACCTTCCCCTTTGTGTGATCTATGTACATTGCAAGGATTTGTTGCAGATTCCTACCTTTGGTCATTTTGAAGAAATCACTGTTTGCTTGTCTGTGTCCATGTGAAAAGTGAGTCTAATGGGAGTGGTGTCATAATTATCAATAATCTTACGCACCTGCAGGGCTCTAATGAGGAAAGCTGCAGGATCTGCATCCCTTTAGATGTGATTTTCTATTGAGAGTATGTCACCAAAAATTACATTTTTGTTGCAGGGAATGCCTGAAATCTGACTTGTATCATAGTGCAGACTTCTAGGAGAATCAGTGAGCCAATCACACAAGCAGGAAATGGTGTTTCTTGGAGCGTTCTGTACACATTCTGTGTACAGAACACCTCCAGGTTGCCTTATGCATTGCATTTCATAGAAAATTACAGAGCTGCAGATTGAAAAGAATAGGTCATTTTAATAAAAATCAATTATAATATGACTTGTGTCGCAATTGTGTATGCTATATTATTTTTTTTTATTATTTGCTGTTTTTTTCCCACGAAAGAGGAGTTACCCTTTAAACAAATTGCAATGTGAAGAATATTTGGTGGTGCCCATAAAACTGCTTTTTAGCAAGTGTTTAAATAAAAAAAAAAACTAAAATACTGTCATTTTTAGACTTTTTCAGATAAAAACTAAAGTATATGTAGCCCCCTCCTAGGTGGGTGCTAGGATGAGTGTAGAAAAGATTTTGGTTTCCCTGCTTTAAAAAAAAATGGATCCTGTTTCCTTATTGCAGATTAAACAGCCCAGTGCTTCATCCACAGCTCTCCTCTGTCCTCCTCAACCCCTCCCTCACTGCTTGTCAGCTCCCATGCCTGTGTCTCTGTCTTTCCCCCCTTTCTGCCGCTATTCATAATAAAAAGACTTTAAAAATTTCCTGGCAGCCCCTCTCCTTTATCTGTCAAGAACTGACTCTGTAAGTGTTTTTTAAAAAGATGCTTCTAAATACATTTTTTCAAGTGATCTTTCAGGCCGGTCACATGACTCCCAGCCGCTCTGCTACTACGATCCAGGGCTACAGTGGGAGGTGCCGAGCAGCCAGCGTGGCAGTCACGTGACTCCTGGTCGACGTCAGGGGGAGGTTTACCGCTGTAGCCCTGGATCGTAGTAGCAGAGCGAAAAGCGAAAGAAGAGCAAAAGATCACTGGAAAAGGGTATTTAGAAGTATAGCTTTAAAAAAACACTTACAGAGTCAGTTAGTGCCAGATAAAGTAGAGGGGCTGCCAGTAATAGACAATTTTGGGGTTACAAACACTTTAACAGAGAGACAGCTAGGTAAATGTATTTGCTGCCAGTGGAGCTTCAGGAGCCCAGCTTCCAGGTGACCAAGACTATTAAGCCTAGCACATGTTACCTTTGTGAGTGCAATTTTATCTATTTTATCTATGTCTTTCCCTCCTCATTGACTGAGACACAGCAGTGGGAGCCATTGGCTCATGTTGCTGTCAATTACAGCCAGTGAGGAGGGAGCAGGGTCAGGGCCAAGCCTTGCTCTGTGTGTTTTATGGACACACAGAGGTGACTCGAGAGCGAACACACATGAGTGTTTATTATTTTTTTAAAATAAAGCATGATCCTTTAGTATCACTTTAATATACTACACTATTTGGGTTTGCGCTCTTGTCTTTCCTTTTGTTTTTCAGTGATTCAAGAGTAGCACCCTTATAGTTAGATTATAGCAGGTTCATTTTTTGGGTTATCCACATTATTTTCTCCCATGCTAGTGCTAGATCCTCACTTAATCAATCAATCTATCTATTAACCTCAGGATGGTATGTAGCATATGGCTGTTACTGTTTTTTTTGGGATTGTTATTATTATTTTTATTGAGCTTTTATTTTCTATCTATTTTATATTTCTTGGTTTGGTCAGTTGCCATGAGCTTTTTGATGCATTGGGAGCAAGATAAATTAGACTGGTGGTGAGCGCTGATGGTTTTTTAGGTCCTCAATAGTCCAATTGATTTAGTTGGAAGCCTATAGCTGGAATGCTTGAGGGTCAGAGGCTAGAGGTTGCTGCAAGGACTGTGACTGCTCATACAGAGTCCCAGATTAACTGGCTGTCCTCTCTACTCTGCTCGCTCTACTCTACCCTCATTACTCTAAGCACTACTTGGAGGCTGCTACTGAAGAGCCCAATACTGCTGAAAAAGGACTTTATTTAGGAATCTGTCTTTTAAGACCTGCGTGTGTTTTTTGGGTATCCTGCACCCTCATCCCTCTTTCTTGCCCATGTTCCAGATCTGCACTAAAACTTCAACCAAGCACCCCTAGACTGAACCTACATTTGTTGGTGTGCTTCTAGGACTTTGACTAGGGCTGGCAGCCTCTGATCATGTAAGCCAGACCTGTATATTTCCAGCAGCCCCTTTGAGAGTAAGCACTACCCATATTTTTGATGTGTAATTGGTTTTTAAACTTCTACATTTAGATTGGCTTAAATACAGCAGCACCACAATCTAATTAATTTGAACTTAAATAAAAATTAAGTTTTAGTTACTTTTTACTGAGACATCTTATTTTTTTTACCTAGTAGCAATAGACCTGAACTGGTGAGGCTCTGATGAAGAGGGTTCGCCCTGAAAACGCATCAGCCTTTGCCCTATGATGAACATCCAGGTCCTCTACTGAGGTTCTATCATCGTCTCCATTGGATGTATTGTTGTATTCCAAAAGGTTTTATTATCAGCTCCGCTTCTGAGTATATGGATTTTATTTACACAATTTATTAAACTTTTTAATGGTACGGCACAAGGTCGGTGCGCCTCTCTTGTTTGTCTTTTCCTCGCTCTGGTGAGAGAAGCAGCCACAAGAGATCTAAACGTGTGCGAGGCTCCTTTTTTTCACAGTACCCCTGCATTGTCTGAAAAGTAAAAAAAAAAGCCAAACAGACTGCATTAAAACATTTCAAAACAACAGCCCTACAGTCCATGAACCTCTCCCACCCCCCTATCCCCCATTTTCGTCCCAAAAATTAAATATAGACTTCCAGTATGTGTTTTGTAGAAATTGGCTTGCATCGGGTTAGTACAAGAGCATTTGAATGAGTAGAAAATAGAAAGAGACAAGGCAAGTTGTATATATTTTTTATCATGAAATAAACAATAAACATTATTACTGTATGTATTATTTGAGAGACAATAGCCACAAATATTGTTCAGTGGTTGAACAGCGTGTAAACAGCTTAGTTAGGCCACTTTAAAGAGGAAGAGACAGACATTTTTATTGAAATAAAAATCAGTCTGCATTATCTGAGAATAAATACCCACCAATATTTTTCACTCACCCAGTCAGATCACTGGAATAGACTGCAAACATTAGAAATTTAGCAGCCAGGGTCCAGTTGCAGAAACATTGTGTGACACCTTTACAGTGCCTGGGCACTATATAATAGGCTGTAAACTTTGACACATAAAGCAGGATTTACCTTGCAGAAAACATTACAAATTTGGCAGTTGAGGTCCAGCTGCGAAAATGTTGTGTGACAACTGCTGTTTTTTTAAATAAAAGTGAGTTGGTACACTTGATAGCAGTGGCCTGTACCTGTGAGGCAGTGCCCCTAATGGATTTGGACAGTTGCTTCCTCCAGTGCTCTGCAGGATATTCATTTGCTTAGCTTAGGCTGTTTAGGCTCTCTGCCATTGGGAGCATCGTATCTCTCTATCAGCAAGACAGTGTTCCACTTGCTTCATGTCTGGATGATGCCTGTCTGTGGAACAGACAGGCCTGAACACAGACACACACAAAAGGGTCTATGTATAAAATGTTTGTGCAGTTCCTATATTGTCAGTGACACCTATCAGCCAAAATGCATTTTTTAACTGTGATTGCACGTAATTGCCTTTATCCACTTTGCCCCTCTATGGCAGAATGGGTGTGTGAGATAGACAAAATTTAGTCTATGGAAAGGATGATTCACACCAAACATAGACCGCTGGAAAAACCTGAGATAGTGTGGATGCAATGGGAATACTTTCGCACCTCAGCCAAATCCTCTCAATCCTTAAAAGTTACAGGATCAAACCTTCCCTCCCATTCAACCCTCTGGCACCTATCATCAATCCCACTGGGTCTTGGGTGTGCAGTCTAGTGCCTTCCCCTTTTTGCTTCCCTATCCTACTGGAACTTTTTTCCTCTCCTTTTCCCCTGTCTCCTTTTTTTCCCTCTCTCCCTCCTCCCAACCTTACTTGAGCACCAGAACACATCTGTCAATGAGTCTTTACTCCCCCTTGTTGGTTCATGACAGCATCCATCTTTGAACCATCCTGTCTCTCCTGGGATTCCCCTCTTTTCTAGGTTCTATTTTTGTGGCTCCATGAATCTATACCTCAACCTGCATAACTGCTGTTTGGGTTAAGTAGGAATTAGTCTTGAGTGTCCTTTTCTTTTTGACTACCTTTCCTTGCTTTACTGATAGTCAGCACTGAAATTATGTGCCTTATGGGTTTCATAACTCTGCTATAACATACCTGGCGATGGAGCCCGAAGTGTAGAGGAAGGCCTCTCTTACAGTTCTGGCTTAGGAGCCCTGGTAGTGTAACAGGGAAAGCAGGAGCACAGAGTGGCATGAGTGCCTGATAAGATTTTGCTGGAAAGTGCTGATGTGTGGTTGGATTGGGTGCAGGGAGAAGGTCCAAGACAAGGTCAGACAGTCCAGGTCAGCAACTAGCAGGCAGGCAGAAAAGTAGTCAGAAGTCAGGCCAGGTTTGGTAACAACAAGGCAGATAAGCATAAGGATAAGGCAGAAGTCTTATTTTGCCCCTGTACAAATCATTAGTAAGACCTCATCTGGAATATGCAGTTCAGTATTGGGCACCAGTTCTCAAAAAGGATATCGGGGAACTGGAGAAAGTGCAGAGAAGGGCAACCAAACTAATAAAAGGCATGGAGGAGCTCAGCTATGAGGAAAGATTAGAGGATCTGAATTTATTCTCTCTTGAGAAGAGGAGATTAAGGGGGGATATGATCAACATGTACAAGTATATAAGTGGTCCATATAGTGAACTTGGTGTGGAGTTATTTACTTTAAGGTCATCACAAAGGACAAGGGGGCACTCTTTACGTCTAGAGGAAAAAAGATTTCATTTACAAATACGGAAAGGTTTCTTCACAGTAAGAGCTGTGAAAATGTGGAATAGACTCCCCCCAGAGGTGGTTTTGGCCAGCACGGTTGATTGCTTTAAAAAAGGCCTGGATTCTTTCCTTAATGTAAATAATATAACTGGGTACTAACATCTTTAGGTAAAGTTGATCCAGGGTGAATCCGATTGCCTCTCGGGGAATCAGGAAGGAATTTTTTCCCCTGTTATAGCAAATTGGATCCATGCTTTGCTGGGGTTTTTTGCCTTCCTCTGGATCAACTGTGGGTGAAGGATTGTATATGGGATTATTTGGTTGTATATGTGTATGTGTATGTGTGTATGTATGTGTATATGTATATATGTATATATATATATGTATATATATATATATGTATGTATACATTTTTTTTTTTTTTGGTTGAACTGGATGGACTTGTGTCTTTTTTCAACCTGACTAACTATGTAACTATATGTAACTATGTAACTATGTAAGTGTAGTCCAGGGGCTAGCAAGAGGTCGGTGCAGGCAGAGTTCCAACAAAGTCAGGAGCAGATCGGGTCGGCAATGGGTGAGTGATAAAGGAACAGATGCACAGATGCTTCAGAAACATAATAGACCAAACGGCATTGGAACAAGGCACTAGTGCAGTTTAAATAGCCTGCCTGGCACCATTACGAACCTGTGTGCCATGAATAGGTCTTCAGATATGAACCCTCTGCCTTCAGATACAAACCCTCTATCTTCAGATGTGTTATGTGATATGCTGTTTTATGCCAAAATGTCTATGTGTTCTATGAATCTATGAGCTACGGTGAATCTATTATATCTCCATTGTACTTTGCCTTCAGATTCTGTACACTTTTATACAGTTGACTTAATTGTTTTTCTGCTTTTTCCTGACTTTTGTAAAAATGTAAAACTTGTAATAAACAATGATTGTAAAAAATGCATTTTTTCCACAAATATCTCAAACAGACAAAAAAAGGATTGTGGTCACTAGGTGCGGCTGACGATATAGGAACTACACATATTAGAGAAAGTACGACAATTTTTGTCCGGATTGTGCAGATGTTTGTCATATCCACACAATGAACATTTTATACATGGCTTCCATAGTGTGCCTGTCTACTCATGCTGCCTCCTGCATCTCGACTCTCTGTGTGGATAAACTAGTTCCTTTATGTGGTTCCACATACACCCGCCTCCACTGAGTCTTACACATAACCCTAGACACTTTCAGTTCTGAACCAAGCATTAACTGCACTGCTTCACAATGCCAGAGCACCAGCCTGTCATAATATATCAGCCATAGCTTTATGACTACCCACCAAAACAGCACTTTTGCTGCCAAAACAGCCCTGACCCATTGAGGCATGGCCGTCACTAGACCTCTGAAGATATGCTATGGTATCTAGCACTAAGCTGTCAGTAGCAGATCTTTTAAGTCCTGTGTGTTGTGAGGTGGGGCTCCCATGGATTGAACTTGTCACACTGCCTCCGTCTGCTCGGTTTCTACCCATAGTGCATCCTGGTGCCATGTCTTCCCCAGGTAAGCAATGCACACACACCTGGCCATCCGCATCATGTAAAAGAAAACATGATTCATCAGACCAGGCCACCTTCCTCCATTGTTCCATGGTCCAGTTCTGATGTTTACAGGCCCATTGTAGATGCTTTTGGCTGTGGACACGGGTCAGCATGGGCACCCTGACCGGTTTGCAGCTATGCAGCTTTATACATAACAAACTGTGATACCCATTTTTTTATGTTTTCAACACATCAACTTCAGAGACAACATATTTACCTGTTACCTAATATATCCTCCCAACATTTAGATGCCATTGTTATGAGTTAATAAATATTTTTTACTTAAACACTCAAACTGTCAGTTGTCATAAAGTTATGCTTGAACGCTATATTGCAGCTATATAAATGCATGTGCACTGCAGTTAAGAATGTAATAATCAAATAAAGCAACAGGCAGCGGCAGCTGGTGTATGAGGGGCGCTTGGGCAGGGCCGGCGCCAGCATAAGGCAGCCCAGGCGGCCGCCTGGGGGCGCCAGGAGAGGGGGGTGCCAAATCCAGGCATCTTCCACCAGGTGCTTTTCCTAGTGCTGGCAGCCAGCCCTGCGCCGTCAACATTACCCGCTCCCCT
This sequence comes from Glandirana rugosa, assembly GCA_018402905.1. Classification (NCBI taxonomy): domain Eukaryota; kingdom Metazoa; phylum Chordata; class Amphibia; order Anura; family Ranidae; genus Glandirana; species Glandirana rugosa. The sequence continues at coordinate 100,461 of BLSH010111436.1, read as the reverse complement.
CTTCTAAATCGAATCCCGGTCCTGCTACTGTACTCTGCCTCTGCCACATGCAGGGCAGAGAGAGAGGGCTTCAGCATGAAGACACCGCCCCGCCTCCTTCAGCCTCGAGGCTGTGGCATAGCAAGTGGGGTGCGCCCCCCCCCCCCCAGGAGACTCCCTTCAGCTGGGACACGGGCACCGCACCAGCAACATCCGTGCATCATGTCTGCTGCTGTCCCCGCTGTCTCACACAGCAGAGCGGCTGCGGACTGGAGCCAAAGCCACCTCCCCCTCCCTCCTCGGCTGCCTACAGGCTACAGGTACACAGGAGGAACATGCCGAGCTAAGGTCGGAGCTGAACTCTGCAGTGTATTCTATTGTAGATGGAGGAGGGGCACAGAGTGTGTGCTGAGGGAGGAGGGGGTGTCTGTTTAGACTGTACATAGTGTAAGGGGGGGCTCTGTGTGGGGTG
>BLSH010111436.1:57962-73674 GCA_018402905.1 Glandirana rugosa | reverse complement strand
CCTACTGTCCTCCCCCCGTCCTCTTCCTGTACCTCCTACTGTCCTCCCCCTGTGTCCCCTGTCAGTCCCTGCTAACCACGTCACCGCCCCCGTCAATGTTCGTTGTCGACTGTCGGTTCCCTCCCTCTTAGACGAGGGTGACGACGTGACCAGTAGGGACTGACAGGTCCATAACCTAGTTCGTAACCTTGTAAATGTCCTCATGTTCTTGAACACGTTTACAAGCCACAGCCGTGGTTATGGTTATGATCTTAACCATAGGCACGTTGGGATTAATACTGATCACAACTCGCTTGGGCCTGACATTGCAAGCCCAGGCATGGCTTGGAATCCCACAGGCACCGTGCCTATTGGCTGCCCTGCAGCTTCTCAACACGTGGAGTAAAATAGCAGAACCCCGGACCGAACCGGAACGATTTTTGAAATGTCCGGGTCCGGGTCCGTGCCACGGACACCCTAAGGTTCGGTACGGACCCGAACGTTACAGTCCGGGTTCGCTCAACACTAGTCATAATTAGGGTTGCACGGATACCAATTCTAGTATTGGTATTGGTGCCGACACCGAACATTTGCACAAGTTCTTGTACTCCTGTAAATGTTCCAATGCTTGATCCAATACCTGGACAGTCAGGGATGACCAGTGCAGCAGTGGGAGCAGATTCTCCCTCCCTTGGCTGTCAGCTGTTGCTTGTAACTGCCCCCGCCACTGCACCAATCGTCCCTGACTGTCCCCTGTGTCCCCCTCCTGTCATCCTCCATGTCCTTCTCCTGCCCCCCTCCTGTCATCCTCCGTGTTCTTCTCCGGCCCATCTGCTGTCAGATGTTGGGGTGAAGAGCAAAATTGCATTGGGGGGCCCCAAGAAAATGTTTGCCCAGGGTCCAAACCATATTAAAGACGGCCCTGATTAAAAGGCAGCCTTCCTCCACAAGCCGGATAGTATACAATTTTTGGGCAATTTTTAGGCATTTTTCCAAGGCACCCCTGAGCACCCTGGTTGAAAAAGACTGATCTAATGTCTATAGTGAGAAAGTGAAGTGTGGGAGTGCTAGATCTCCAAATTGTAGACATGAGACTGGATGAATCAAGTAGTTCAAGTATATGAAATTAGTTGCAAGGCTGCTTGAGGGGACAATAGCATCAATCTAACCAAAGGGGCTGAAGCTGGGTGCTTGTTAACCTTGACCTCTTTAATAATAAAATGTCCATGGGCGCCGTAACATAATGCTATACACTACCAGATATCATAGGCAAATGTAGCCTGTTTAAAGGCAAACTAAATTACCAAGTTATACAAATAACTGTACACAGAATAATATATACAAAGCAGACCTGATAGAGTCCAAATTCCATTACAGTAGCTTGTATCAGAAACATATGATGTGAAGACTAGTCTGTCCTGTCAAAGAACAGGAGAGGTTCAAAAGAAACATGTAAATGGCCTACAGTAGTACCTCCCTAGCCACTAAAAGGGTAAGGGATACATAAGCAGTCATGCATCAGTCTGGTCTATTAGAAGGAGTTCTAGGGCAGGGATCCCATCATGGGGTCGCCACCAAGGGGGTATGCCCATAGCAAGTTCATTGCTCATCAGAACCTGCCTCAATTTTAACTATAAACAGAGGGGGCTGAGGAAAGGAAAAGAAGGTCTAGAGAAGAAGAAAGCGGGAAAGAAAAAAAAAGGAGGATGTTTGTGAAAGGGGTGCCGAGGAACGACTCATCACGGGGTGGGGAGAAGGCCATCTCCATCAACCAGGGGGATCCACATCCCAGAGAGCCTTATCTTCCTCTGTATAGATAAACATATTCCATAGAGACCACATTTCCGAATACACCTCTCGTTTTTGCTGCATCGTCAAAACCAAATCCCCCAGTTCAACTCCTCCCCCTTACTAAGCAACCCAATCATTGGAGGCTGTGTCTGTTTCCAAGTGTAGCGATGCCCCCGACCTCCAGAGGCCTGATGGTAACTTCCAGAGTCAGGGACATTCCTCCTCTGAGTGCAGGTTACTAGGCATGGTGGGTGTGGTAAAAGGTGGAATGATTGGGCGCCAGTCACTTTGAAATGAACAAAAAGAGATTTATTGTCTCTTAACGAGAACTGGGGGAGAGAAGGTTAGGGCCAGGACACCCTTAGGCCAATGCAAAGTGCAAACAGGCAGACTCTGCAGACAAAAATAGAAATAGGCTGACAGCAATAGAGAAAAGGGCCTTTAAGCTGAATGCCGCAATCTGTATTTTTGTAGCAACTGCTGTGTCCTATAGCAACACTTCACTTTCAATGCTTCACTGTAGATCTGCACAAGTAACTCACAGTAACTCACTGTAGATCTCTGCTCACATCTCACAGTATACCATAGTGGATCACTCAAGCTTCACTCACGCTGTCTCGCTGGATCCCTGACTTGACTCACAGCTACCCGCTGTACTTATCTTCAAGCTTCACTCACGCTGTCCTGCTGGGTCCCTGGCTTGACTCACAGCTACCCGCTGTACTTATCTTCAAGGTGCACCCACGCCTCCTGATGGGTTCCCGGATGAGACTACTGAAGCTTTCCCACCTCTTCGCCGTCCCTAGCTAGTGAAAGGGCTACTCTGGTACTTCTTTAGATCTCCATCCTTTCTACACCTCCCTCTGGCAGCAGGAGTGGTCGTCCCTTTGTGGCAAATGCTTCTCCTTTACTGCTGGCACCCAATCTGGTTCTCCCTCAGGCAGAACCTCCTCAACCTGGTTAGGCCTCCAGCTCAATGCCTAATGCACTGCTGCTGCTTGGATTCCTGGATAGGCCTGGGCCAGGCCTAGAAGCCAGGTGCTCCCGGATAAGCCTCAGGCTTCTGGCCTAGCAACCCGGAGCCATGCGACACACATCCACCCAGGCAGCCATCCAGGGGGCAAAGAACCCTGATCACCTGACTCCTCCCAAATAAATAGACTATCCCAGCATGCTCCGGGGCCGAAAGAAACCCCCTGCTGATTGGCTGAGACAACCCATCTATTCATAACCTGTATTAACTGTAATCCATCATTCTAATGTCAGAGGCAGCAGTGCCGTCTTGTGACTGAAGAGAGGAACTACACCAGACTCAGGCTTAGGGTAAAATCAGTGGATCCCCTACCAATTAGACAGGCTAGTCACCACCTAGCATAACTAAATTTGTTAGCAGTCCTGTTTAGGACCAGGGTGTTACACAAGTAAAGGGAATACAGAATTAAGCAGCATTAAGAAGGTGACGTAAAATAGATTTCTTGTAAACTTTAGTGGGAATTTTGGAGACATGAAGCAGGAAAAAGGTTGGGTCATCAGGGATCTTGGAATCGGTAAGCTTTTGTGATATTTTCTGGACCTCTTTCCAGAAACTCTCAAGTTTAGGACAAGACCAGAAGACATGCAGTACGCCAGCATCTACCAGAGGCATTTGGGAAATATCGATGTAGGAGAGATGGGGTACGATACCATTGGGAAAGAATCTTGAAATGTGTCTCCTGTATTTTCGTATAGATCGAGGACTTTAGAGCAAAGTGGATTATATTAGTTTGTTGTGCTTTCGTAAATGTCCTACCCATGTCAGATTTCCACTTTGTTAAGAAGGGCGGCTGAAAATCCTCAGGGGGTGAATTCAGCGGTTAGTACATCGTCGAGAGGGTGTGGGCCTTGATCCGTGCAGCACTCTTCAAGCATGGTCATGGTTGAAGTTGCCAGGGGTAGACAGCGACTGAAAGAAATGATGGACCTGTACAGCTTTCCAGAAGTCTAGATGATAGGGGCCAGTAATAGTTTGTAATGTGGGCCAAGCACCTGAGGACAAGAAATGGGAGGCTTAGACAAATGTGCTCACATGTTGACAGCTCTGAATTATGACAAACACAGTGTGATGCAAACTAGAACATACCGTAATAGGGTTGATTTACTAAAACTGGAGACTGCAAAATCTGGTGCAGCTGTGCATGGTAGCTAATTAACTTCTACTTCAGCTTGTTCAATTAAGCTTTGACAAAAAAAATGGAAGCTGATTGGTTTCTATGCAGAGCTACACCAGATTTTGCACTCTCCAGTTTTAGTATATCAACCCCTATGTTACACATCATTAGCAAAGCATGTATAGAAGGTATATTATCAAAACCTTTCAGGTGGTTTATAACAAATAAACAATGTCAGATACACTGTCCAGGGCTGTCTTCTTGAGCAGGCACCCCTGGGCACTGCCCGGGGGCCCCAGGTGTACACGGGGCCCCATCAGGGCTGGTTGGATAGGGGTATGCTGCTGGCAGCCTGGCAGGGCTGTGGTAGCATGATAAACTGCACTGCTGACTGCACACAGTAAATTTAACTGTGGTTTTGTTAGCAGTGGCATCGGTTGCCTGTCATTTTCAAACTTGCTGATCAGCCGGGAGTCCGTCGCTTCGACCGGGTGCACCTGCACTGTCACTGTGCCGCGTGTATAGATGTGGAGGGGTAAATGGGGCTGCCAACATTTTAAAGTTCTACTAAATGTGTAGTGACCACAATAAATCAAAACAAATTCCTCTTAATTACTCATGTGCATAAACATTCATATAAACCATAAAATATGAAAAAAAGCTTCTTATTCAAAAAAGTGCAATGTGCTTATACAGTATGTGCAATAAATGCAAAAGTGATCAATCTTTAATAAATAAATCACATATATCAGATGCTGTTGCAAAATCAATTGTCCATATAACGGCAGTAAAAAAAATAACAAAATTATAATGTCCTTATATTCTGATTTTCCAAAGTGACTTATGCTGATTTTCCAAAAGTAACTTGTGCAAAAAACAAAACACAGCTTCTGTGCAAAAAAGTAAATTTCACTTGTGCTCCCCGCTCAGTTCCACACTCACCACACGCACCCCTACAGGGGTAAATCATATGTGAGCAGGTCTGCCTTTGGTCTTGGTGTCCAGTGGAAGAGCCTCCTCCGCGACGTGTTAAATCATAGGATGTGTCCACATACGGATGAAAGGGAAATATTGACACTCATAGCGTAAATCCGATAAATTTGTTTTATTTAAGTCAATCATACAGTTTCTTTTAAAAAGTTTGCAGTAGATTAGTGCCAAGGACAAAAAAACACAATACAAATCCATAGGTCTGGGATGACGTGCGTCCCACAGACTGAATGTGCTAAAACCAGAAATTACGTGATTGCACTCCAAGCTCTGGCTTCGCGTTTCATCATCAGACGTCATCAGAAGCTACCATGGCCCATCGTGTATAGGCTGGCATTTTTGTTCTTTAAAATTTGTTATATTGTTTGGATATTTGTGTTGCTTATTTATTGAAATCTATCAACTATTTATACTTTATTTCTTGAGATAAGGTGCATAAATAGGGGCAGGCTAGTAGAAGCCCCAGTGCATTACTGTTCCCAGGGGCCAAGGATGCTATTAAGATGGCCCTGACCCTGTCAACTGAACAGGAAAAAGTTCTTGAAAAACAAGGGGCCTACCGGCCCAACCTACATGATATAAAATATTATCTTGTAGGTAATATGGCCAATCTTTCAGTGAGGACATAAGGAGAAAATTAGGAAGGAGGAGATAGAAAAGGAAAGGGGTAGAAGGGGGACAAGAAGAGAGAGAGAGAGGGAAAAAAGGGGGAAGCCAATGGGAGGTTATCTGGAGTGACTAAGGTTTCACACTTTCGAAGAGATGAATGTCAGACTCAGAGGAGTATCTGAAATGGGGTCACACTGTCTGCATAACATTGTAGGATTCGGTTTTAACCTCATCCCATGCTTTTATTTGTTTATAGGAGCCTGGCAACATGGACAATACTGTGATCTGGGGATTGTTGGGAATTTTATCTCCAAAGAATCGATCAATCAGGTGTGAAATTTTATCTCAGAATGGGAACATGTTCGAGCATGTACCTCAAATATGGGTCATGGTGACGGGAGCCTGTGAACACCGCCAGCAAGTGTCAGGTGGGCCGTGGTATCACCTCGTTAAAATATGGTAGTTTCGCTCTTGTGCTTGGGAAGAGATTGACAGAGATTGTTTTTTTTTAAACATGTCGTGCTTCCCCCGCAGGAGCCGCTTAAGTATGTTCAGTCCGTTACTCTGGCTCTCAACCCCAATAACAGTCTCAGCCCCCTCTGGCACACCTGGCAATAGTGCAAGTGCAAAGATCAAGAAGAAACCATACACGTTATGATAAAACACAGAAATTGTCTTTACTGAAGTATTTCTGTGGATATGTAACAAACATTGTCTGTATACATTGTGGCAGAGCATTGCCCTGCCAGGATCTAGAGAGGAAGGATGACCCAGGGTTCTCAACCAGGTAGGTTGAAGGGCTCCAGGGGCTTTGTACATTTAAGCTGAAACAAGCTTTTCAGTTTCGTCAGGGTTTTGTAAAGTCCGCTTTGGGACCTGGAGCCCGGGGATTTCGCAGCGCTCTGGGTGGGATGAAATCCCCAGTCTTGGGTCTGGGTTTTGTGGCCTACCAGGACACTGATTGTCCAGCTGGGTGGAGGCCTGTTAAGAGAGTCAGGGCCAGGGCTCTGTGTCACACACACTCGGAATATAGGTGGGTCTACAGGGGCCTAAGATTGCAGGAGACAGTCTTGGGATCCACATCTGCGAGTTGCCAGGTGTGACCCGCGATCACGCCACAACGGATCGCTTACAAGCTAGGAGGGCTACTGATCATTATAGCCAGGAGATCTACTGATCGCTTAATAGCCAGGTGGGCTACTGATCGTTATAGCCAGGAGGGCTACTGATCGCTTATGAGCCAGGAGGCTGAGGTTATGACTTCTGGATGTTGATGGTGACAATCCCTGCGAGGGAAACCCTTTTGATTGTTATTCTGAACTTTCTTTTTAAATAAACATGGGCTACCATGCCCTCAAACAGAGATCCTGAAAACTCACCTACCACGAGACCTAAACACCCCCATGCCACAATATGTTCAAAGGATGCAACAGAACAACAATAACTGAGATTATGAGCAATATAGCTCAATAGTGCATTCAAGCTGTTTTCAGGGGATTCAGTACCTTAGAATAACCCCAAGAGCAGAGGAAAATACTTCAATAACAATGGATCACAATATGTCAATCTATACGAGATTGGTTACCCTCACTCAGGTTTGGATTTATGAGTCCAGGCAGGAGGACTCATAGAGCCAGAGTCAGAAGACCCTCTTTATGCCAGACTTCTCTCTTCAATCTCCTGACACCACAGGCCCAAAATAACAACACTGTATTCACATCAACAGTTAATTGCTTAACTTCCCACTTAAACTGTCCCGCACACTCACTGCATATACAGAGCCATAAATATGTGTGTGCAAACCCTTGGCATTAGTGACTTCAGTTCCTTTGAAGAAAGATGAGGCTTGGTACCTTCAACTAGCTACTTTCGTTGGTGCACTTAAACTCCTGGATAGCATGGCCAAACAACACAACTGGTCCAGATTATCAAGTGAAGCAGGCAGGATTTTTTCAGCAAGGTGAGAGGACAATGATTTCTGTATATAGTGTCCCAGTAATGGATAGCCTTATCCTTTATCCCTGTAGCACTACAAGTGTCAGCAAGTTGACCAGCAAGATGTCTGTATACAGTGTTCATTTAACTCCTTCTGTGGTTCAATGTCCCTGTTTCCTGCAAATTGACAAAAAGTCCCCTCACCCAATCCTACAATCAAGGCCCAAACGAACATCCTGGAAGAGGCAGGCTCTCCTGGCGACCCGACTGGTCACCTCACACTGGAATGCTTCTCCGTCGGTGTGCCTGGATATGCACCTGGGATCCCCTTCTCTCAGGCTGGATGTCCCAGCTGACCACGGAGGCCTAAAATCACACAGTGGAATCACCTAGGAGGCAGACCCTCTTTCGTCAGGTCTGTTCTCTTTCTCTCCCTCGTTCTGACTGAATTCTCCTTATACAATCAAAATGGAGTCACTCCTTTTCCTGCCACAGAGCATGCTGGTCTTTTGTAGTTCCCCAGCAGTTTAATAGAATGTGTCATTTGAGCTCTGAAACTACAATTCCCTGTATGCTTTGCTTCCTGTTGTTAAACACTTTGGTGGCAGAATGTGATGACACAAATCTTAGCTGGCACTAGACTCAGGGGTAGGGAACCTGCGGCTCTCCAGCTGTTGTAGAACTACATTTCCCATGAGGCATTGCAAGGCTGATGGATGCAATTACTCCCAGAAGCATGGATAGTTCTACAACAGCTGGAGAGCCGCAGGTTCCCTACCCCTGCACTAGAGGGAAACAGTATCACTGTAGCAATGTTGCAGAATGTCAGTTGATACTGCAGGTAAGATAGTCCGCTCCCTGCTACAAACATTTAATACACACCATTGTAACTGAATGTTTTCACCCACCCTGCAAGCACCCTCCTGGGGAAAGCAGAGGGGGGATTGGTTTGGGAAGCCATTTAGATCAGTAGAAAGCATTGCAGGATGGCCTGACAGCAAAATGTGCAGTTTGGCTAAGTGTGACACAAAGCTACATGCTTGGAAGTGTATACAGAGCTGTTTTGCAAGGTATTAGCCAGAAGATGCTTAGGGGTGTTGAAATTCCACATCCATTGCCCTCCTTCAGTGACCATGTAAGTATACTCTGAATAATAACCTCATATTGTAGCAAGTGGACTGAGTTTAAAATACATGTGTGATATAAATTTGTGTGTTTATTCTGGATAGGAAAAGCTATTTATGTAAGGTCTTACATTTGACATTTCCTTAGGCCTAAAGGCAAAACTAACCTTTTCTTGTGAACACATACACTAGTCCCTGTATCTGCCATCAAACTGTATGCACAAATTTCCCAGGAAAGGAGAATGCTGATGAGTTGGGCTTTTTTTTGCCCTCGTCCAGTGAATTATAAATGCCAATGCTTAATGTGTTGCTGCAATTAGTATATTATTTACATTTTATAATGAAAAATATACAGCTTTTAAAAACTAGGTTATGCCTTGCATTTCTTTAATATTTCTTTTGTTTGTTCATTAAATTTATTGTTGTGTTTGAGATCATGCAAGATCCATTTTAAGCGCAATCCTGCCATAAACAGCCACCATTTTTAAGGTGTAACCTGCATCAAGCTGGGCACATATGTAGCACCCTCAGAGTTGCTAAGTGTAGGTAAAAGTGGTTGTAAAGGCACAAGGTTTTTTACTTTCATGCATGTCCACAAGAGCCTTGCCTCTCCAGGCTTTTGGCAGCAGTGGGAGCCATTGTCAGTCACAGCCAGTGTGCCAATCAGGGGATGGAGGGGGCGAGGCCCTAGCCGCAGCTTTGTGTATGAATGGACACACAGGGCCACGGCTCGGGAGCACGCCTGCTTGGGTGCCCCCAGAGCAAACTGCTTGCTGTGGGGGCACCTGGCAGGAGGGAGGAGCCAGGAGCACCGGCGTGGGACCCAAGAAGAGGATCGGGGCTTCTCTATGCAAAATCATTGCACAGAGCAGGTAAGTATAACATGTTTGTTGTTTAACTACTTGCTGACCAGCCGCGGCGGCAGGTTGGCTCCCCTGCGTGAATCACCGTGGCTATACGGTGGCCGCTTTAAGGGCTATGGAGGGCGCGTGTGGCTTGACGCCGGAGCCGATGCGCATGGCCGGCGGCCGCGATGTCCGTGGCGACCCACAATCGCTGCTGAGAGAGACAGAATGGGGATCTGTCAATGTAAACAGACAGATCCCCGTTCTGTCAGGGAAGTTGAGAGAGATCTGCTGTTCTTAGTAATCTGGAACAGCGATCTCTCTCTATTCCCTGTCAGTTCACTGCCTCCACACCTCCCTAGGACATACTTAACCCCTTGATCACCCCTAGTGTTAAGCCCTTCCCTGCCAGTGACATTTATACAGTAATCAGTGGCTATTTTTAGCTCTGATCGCTGTATAAATGGTCCCCAAAAAGTGTCAAAAGTTTCCGATCTGTCCACCGCAATGTCGCAGTCCTGTTAAAAATCGCTGATCACCGCCATTACTAGAAAAAAAAAAGAACAATAAAAAATGCCATAAATACAGTTGTGCTCATAAGTTTACATACCCTGGCAGAATTTATGATTTCTTGGCCATTTTTCAGAGAATATGAATGATAACACAAAAAAATTCTTTCACTCATGGTTAGTGTTTGGCTGAAGCCATTTATTATCAATCAACTGTGTTTACTCTTTATAAATCATAATGACAACAGAAACTACCCAAATGACCCTAATGAAAAGTTTACATACCCTGGTGATTTTGGCCTGATAACATGCAAACACGTTGACACAAATGGGTTTGAATGGCTATTAAAGGTAACCATCCTTACCTGTGATCTGTTTTCTTGTAATTAGTGTGTGTGTATAAAAGGTCAATGAGTTTCTGGACCCCTGACAGACCCTTGCATCTTTCATCTAGTGCTGCACTGACTTTCTGGATTCTGAGTCATGATGAAAGCAAAAGAATTGTCAAAGGATATGTGGTAAAAGGTAGTTGAACTGTATAAAACAGGAAAGGGATATAAAAGATATCCAAGTAATTGAGAATGCCAACCATCAGTGTTCAAACTCTAATCAAGAAGTGGAAAATGAGGGGTTCTGTTGAAACCAAACCACGGTCAGATAAACCAACTAAAATTTCAGCCACAACTGGGCTTTTTGTAAAGAGGAATGGGCAGCATTTGAGAAGATAAAGAGCCTCATCCACAAATACCACAAAGACTTCAAGCTGTCATTGATGTTAAAGGGGGCAATACACGGTATTAAGTTAAATTTTGGTCTCATCACTCCAAATGATTTTGGGCTAGAAGGTTTGAGGCTTGGCACTGTGCTGTTTGGTGTATTGTAAGCTGAATACTTTGTGGCATTTGCGTAGTAATGGCTTTCTTCTGGCGACTCGACCATGCAGCCCATTTTTCTTCAAGTGCCCCCTTATTGTGCATCTGGAAACAGCCACACCACATGTTTTCAGAGAGTCCTGCATTTCACCTAAACTTATTTGTGGGTTTTTCTTTGCATCCCAAGCTATTTTCCTGGCAGTTGTGGCTGAAATTTTAGTTGGTCTAGCTGACCATGGTTTGGTTTCAATAGAACCCCTCATTTTCCATTTCTTGATTAGAGTTTGAACACTGCAGATTGGGGTTCTCAATTCCTTGACTATCTTTTTATATCCCTTTCCTGTTTTATACAGTTCAACTACCTTTTGACGCTGATCTTTTGACAATTCTTTAGCTTTCCCTGTGACTCAGAATCCAGAAACGTCAGTGCAGCACTGGATGAAAGATGCAAGGGTCTGTCAGGAGTCCAGAAACTCATTGAACTTTTATACACACACACTAATTACAAGCAAACAGATCACAGGTGGAAGACGGTTTCCTTTAATAACCATTCAAACCCCTTTGTGTCAACTTGTATGCATGTTATCAGGCCAGAATCACCAGGGTATGTAAACTTTTGATCAGGGTCATTTGGGTAGTTTCTGTTGTCATTATGATATAAAAAGAGTAAACACAGTTGATTGATAATAAATGGCTTCAGCCAAACACTAACCATGAGTGAAAGAAATGTTTTTTGTGTTATCATTCATATTCTCTGAAAAATGGCCAAGAAATCATAAATTCTGTCAGGCAATGTAAACTTATGAGCACAACTGTATATCCCCTATTTTGTAGATGCTATAACTTTTGCGCAAACCAATCAGTTTACGATTTTTTTGTGTCCCATCCCAAATGCCAGGGCTTGCTCTTTCTTCTCTGCCCAAGGCAACGGACACCAGGATGCTCAGACCAGAAGCTCGAGAGTTCATACCTCTGAGTTCATCTCTTGAAGGGATGATAGTAGATCCCGAAGCCTTCCCAACCTTCATTGAAGAGGAAGCTGAATCTGATTTGCAGGCAGAGAGCGAAGATGAAGAGGAAATGGACTTTGAATGGTCATGGTTCTCTCTTCTGACCAGAGTGGATGCATCTGATTGAAATGGTAACTCAGAGAATGTTAGTCCAGAAATCTATGTCACCTTCAGAAACTACAAAGGAACTTGATGAGCTCCAGATTTCTGGGGTAATAGAAACTGAGCCCTCTCTTACTGATGAAGAAGATGAAAGTGAGCCCTCACAGTCACCAGAGCCAAAAGAAAAATGGCCCATCAGACCACCAAAAAGACTAACCTATGACTCTCTGGGTTAAAGCTCTGAGGGGGTTGTACTCACTTCCAAAAGGACTCTTGAAACGCCTGATCCTTCCATTGCAGGACACTCCAGTATCAGTGACGTGTGGACAGAACAACCTACCCTCCTATGACAATTGGTGGGAGGTTCCTCTGTAAACTCTGTGCCATGAGATGAGCTGTTTGAGCATGGACTTTTCTTATAAAATGCAAATTGTCTGATTTCCTATGTAGATTAACCTGTTTTCTTCCGCTTATATATAACGCATGTAACAGGTTACAGACTCTTTATTCCTTTGGAGAACCAAAGGTTCTTCAGTGGAGTGAGTGTGTAGGGGGTACCTCTACAGGCTGCCTGTTATGTCCCTGCATGGATCTCTCCCTCTCTCCACACACACACACACACGGTTACTCTGCTCCACTCCTGTGTTTCTATTAGCAGGAGGAAGAAAGCCAATAGAAGGAGTAGTTACAGGAAGCAATCAGTGGAGCTTTGACAAGCAGCAATTGCAAAGGAGTGTGGAATATGAAGTCCCAGCACAGAGCTGCCTGATTGACTTTCAATGGGGACAGAACCCAGCGGGCACTGCAGCTAGAAGAGATTTCTGGGAGGAGAAGAGCATTCTAAGAGAGAATATAAGAATTGAGACTTTGGACCTGGCATTCTCTCTGGGGACTGGCATGGATCTGTGTGCATTAAAGCTGTTGCTGGATGCTGCAGCAGTTGTGGCCCGCTTCTCCAGATTTATGAATCAGATACCTGGAAGGACACCAGTGGACAGAGTGATTACCTTGTCCTAAAACAGCCTGAAGGCCGTTCCTGTTTCATGCACCCTACAGGGGTGTCAGATCCTTGTGAGCCGTGGTGCTGTGGAGCCCAGAGACCATCCCTTGAGCCAGATACTAGAGGGATAATCATCATCGTCCTCTTCATCTGTATCTACAACATCATCATCATCATCTACATACCCTGTTCCAGTGTGGTGAGCGGGTGAAAACCCAGTTTAACAGACACTGTGTATAGACAGCATTATCTCTACATTTACTATCATCTTTGATGCAAAGGTCTGCCTACACAGTGAGTTTGAACTCTGTACACAGACATCCATGCTATCCATTAACTTGCTGCTGCTTGTAGTTCCACTAAGTTCATTTTGCTAAGTCAGTGATCACTGTGAAGTTTCTCTAGAGTTTCTTCTACCATCAGAGTGCTGTTTCTTGACTTAATTTCATCCTTTTGGATTAGCTATATGTTCCATCAACCAATACACTTTGCATACGAGTAAAATTACAGAAAGCTAGCTGAAGATTTATTGAATTGTCAAACAGCAACACTGGGCTACTTCTATTTCTCTCCCCACTTAGGGAGTACATCATCTTTGCTGAATTTACCAAAGCTGCAATTCACCAAAGAACCCTCAGCAAGAGCAGGTTGAATAACGCAATAATTACCGTTTGCTGGAGTTGTACTTGTTTACCTTTTATTTTGCTGTTCTATGTGAATGAGCAGTAGAGAGTGGTCTGACACTAGCAGGGGAGGGCTGGCAGCCTTAGGCCTGGGGGGGGGGCAAGTCTAGTCAAGTGGCCCATTAAACCACCGAATCAGCTCACCATCCATGCCCACCTGGTTTTAGAACAGATATTAATGATATAAAGCAAGACAAATATGATACAATGTGATTACACATAGCGGGGATTTCCCACTTAAATGGCACGGCCGCTGTCATATGAAGTCCCGCCTACTGGACCTGCTCCTATGATAGACATCACCAGTGTGCTGTCTATTATAGAAGCTGGTCCAGAAGGTAGGACTTTGTAAGTGGGAGATCCCCGCTCTGTGTAATCCAGCGGCAGCCCAATGGTCCCTGCGGCATCCATGGTAGGGCCAGCCCTGGGTGCCCCCCCCCCCCTTTGCCTGCAGTTAGTTGGTGGCTGTGCCCCCGGCCCCCACTGTGAGAAGGCAGCAGCCGTTGGCCATTTTGAATGTAAGTTAGGGTGGCCTGGGGGGCAGTTGCCACCCTGCCCCCCAGCCCAGCCCTCCCCTGAACACTAGCAGAAGTCATTGCTCTACTCTCCTGTTGCTCACTTCATTGGAAGTATCTGAAAGTATTGAGTCTAAGAAAAGTAACATACATTAAGTGCTGTTTTTGGATCAAAAGGTGATAGTTATTGTTTTACCAATAATATTTTGTGTAGGTAATCCCGCCTTCGGGGGTACAGATTTCCATATTATAATCCATTGTTATTGAAGTGTTTGCCTCTGCTCTTGGGGTTATTCTGAGGTTCTGAATCCCCTGATAGCAGCTTGAATGGACTATTGAGCTATATCGCTCATAACCTCAGTTATTGTTCTTATTTTGAATTGTTTGAACATATATACTGTTAATGTTTGTTACCTATACACAGAAATACTACAGTAAAGACAATTTCTGTGTTTTAACCATAACGTGTATGGTTTCTCCTTGATCTTTGCTCTTACACTATTACCAGGTGTGCCAGAGGGCTGAGACTGTCCGTGGGGTTGAGAGGCAGAGTAACGGACTGAACATATTTAAGGGGCGCCTGCGGGGGTAGCGCTACATAAACTTTTCTCGTACAACAGAATCCAACGTTGGAATTGATGTAATGTGTTGTAATGTAATATATTCTTTAATTTCTGAGCATGTGTGGTGTTGCTCCTCTGATTTTTTTTGAACGAATACTGTACTGATTAAATGAAAATTGTATGTTCTGATATCGCACGAGAAACATTTTTGTGTTTGTCGAGTAATTATTGAACAATTGCTCAGAAAGCGGTATTTTTTGTCCCATTTTCTGATCGTGTGTACTAGGCATAAGACTATCTGAAGTCTCAGCAGTTATCCTGCATTAACCCTTGTTGGGTATGTACATAAAACAATGAATTCGATTGTAGATTGACATGATATCACTTAAAGGAACCAAAATCTGATAGGTTGCTATGTTTTTCTATACTTTCCATGAAATTACTCCTTTTTGCACTGTTTTTCTATACTTTCCATGCAATTACTCCTTTTTGCACTGCCTTACTGGTTGGTCTATTAGTGTTGAATAAAGATGAAAACATTTTTTATTTCATTTCTATTCTATTCATAGTCCTGTGCCTTTGAAAATTGCCCTTTGAAAATGTGACATTCACACCTGTCTTCTGTGTGTTTCTCCGGGATATACTAAAACGTTTAATGTGAAAACTGCTTAATGTTGCTTAACGTGTAATAAAGTGCCTAAACCTCAATCGATTGCCCTGAAACTTTGCACAACCTAAGTTCTCCAAAGTCTTATACAACCGTATCTGTCTTAGGACATAACACCCTTCAAACCCCCTTTAACCAATTATAGATTCCAGAAAAACCATGCAATTCGTTGTAATTCGCGGGGTTTTTAGTACGAATTACAGAGATCAAACGGAACACCCTTTCGTTTAGGATGCTTTAAAGGTCCTATCTAAACCCTTCACCTCTTGAATCCAACACGTTTCAAAGTCCCGTTAGCTAACTCCAAATCCGTGAAATAATGTGCAATTCGTTGTAATTCGTCAAAAGTGTAATTTGCAAAATCATATAGG
>BLSH010111436.1:35781-52738 GCA_018402905.1 Glandirana rugosa | reverse complement strand
TGGATGGATGGGTGAGCATGGCTGTGTGAGGATGGATGGATTGATGGATGGGTGGCTGAGCATGGATGCGCTAAGAATGGGGGGTGTGCATGGATGGGGTGGATGGCTGGGTGGGTGATTGATGGATGGTGGGGGTTGCTAACTGTCATTTAGCAGTGCTGTGGGCATTACACATCGCCCACAGCACTGCACACGTCTTTCCTCCCCCCTCTCTCCTCTCACAATGCACCGATCGGTGCGGAGAGGAGAGAGAAAAGCCGGCGGAAGCGCCGGCTTGTTGACATGTGATCGCGCCGTCATTGGACGGCGCGATCACGTGGTGAAAGGCCGCTCACAGCGGCCATTCACCGCGATCCATGATCAGTCGGGTCCCCCGGACCCGACGGTCATGGATGTTCCCGTGTGCGCGCCCCAGGGGGCGCGCGGGAAGCACGATTCTAGAGGACGTCCATGGACTTCCACTCAGAATAACCCGACCGCGCTGTGGACGTCTTTTGTCTATAGCGCGGTCGGGAAGTGGTTAAGCTGCACAGTTCCCGCCTCCTTCCTCTGGAAGCTCAGAAAAGCTGTGTAAATTTAGAACTTTAAATGAATGCAGAGAAGAGATAGCTGCAGATAATAAGGTAGAAGGATTTGTTTCATCTCTGTGAAAGGCTGGCCACTTCCCTGGGTATATGCAGGGAGGTTGCAAGGATCCCTGTCCACACAGCTGAATGTCCACTCTGTTTCCCACAGCCCCCCTGCCACAATGCAACCCCACAAGGCACACACTCCACCTGCACGGTGTTTTAGCACCCACAAACTGCTACTCCTTATACAACAGGTGCAGTGGCTAGAGGTGTACATATGCCATGGCAGAGATGCTATGCTTGGTAGCAAGTTTTCTGCTTCATTGCTTTAGATAGCCTGGTTCCCTAGGAGTTTTCACTTCCTTTGCATCTTGCATATGGAGTTGTTCCAAGATGTACATAGTTACATAGTTAGTCAGGTTGAAAAAAGACCATCTAGTTCAATCAAAAAAAAAAAAAAAAAATATATATATATATATATATATATATAACCATACAATCCCATATACAATCCTTCACCCACAGTTGATCCAGGGGAAGGCAAAAAACCCCAGCAAAGCATGATCCAATTTGCTATAGCGGGGAAAAAATTCCTTCCTGATCCCCCGAGAGGCAATCGGATTCACCCTGGATCAACTTTACCTAAAAATGTTAGTACCCAGTTATATTATTTACATTAAAGAAAGAATCCAGGCCTTTTTTAAAGCAATCTAACGTGCTGGCCAAAACCACCTCTGGGGGGAGTCTATTCCACATTTTCACAGCTGTAACTGTGCAGAAACCTTTCCATATTTGGAGATGAAATCTTTTCCCCCTAGACGTAAAGAGTGCCCCCTTGTCCTTTGTGATGACCTTGAAGTAAATAACTCAACACCTAGTTCACTATATGGACCACTTATATATTTGTACATGTTGATCATATCCCCCTTAATGTCTTCTTCTTAAGAGAGAATAAATTCAGTTCCTCTAATCTTTCCACATAACTGAGCTCCTCCATGCCTCTTATTAGTTTGGTTGCACTTCTCTGCACTTTTTCCAGTTCCCCGATATCCTTTTTGAGAACTGGTGCCTAAAACTGAACTGCATATTCCAGATGAGGTCTTACTAATGATTTGTACAGGGGCAAAATAATGTCTCTATCTCTGAAGTCCATACCTCTCTTAATACAAGAAAGGATTTTGCTTGCCTTGGAAACCGCAGCTTGGCATTGCATGCCATTATTAAGCTTATGATCTACCAAAACCCCCAGATCCTTCTCCACTATGGATTCTCCCAGCTGTACTCCCCCTAGTATGTACGATGAATGCATATTCTTAGCCCCCAAATGCATAACTTTACATTTATCAATATTAAACTTCATTTGCCACACAGTCGCCCAATTACACATTGCATTGAGGTCTGCTTGTAAGTTGGAGACATCCTGTAAGGACGTTATTCCACTGCATAGCTTGGTGTCATCTGCAAACACTGAAATGGTACTTTAATCCCAGACCCTATACCATTTGTACATATATTGAAAAGTAAGGGTCCCAACACTGAATTTTGGGGTAAACCACTGATAACCTTAGACCATTCAGAGTAAGAATCATTAACCACTACTCAAGAACTCATCTATGTTGTCTTTTATTAAACTCTCCAGTTTCTTCACAGCTATAGAAGTTAAACTAACAGGTCTATAGTTACTTGGTAAGGACTTTGATCCCTTTTCAAATATGGGCACCACGTTGGCCCTACGCCAATCTAGTGGTACTATTCCAGTCATTAAGGAGTCCCTAAAAATTAGATACAATGGCTTTGAAATGACAGAGCTCAATTCCTTTAGGATCCGCAGATGAATGCCATCTGGTCCAGGTGCTTTATCTACCTTTATTCTGTCTATATATTTCTGGACCATTTCACTTTTGAGCTATTGTGGACATGAGCTCCCCCATGCTCCTTTGTATAGACAGAGCTGAAGAATGTATTTAATACATTTTCCTTCTCTTTGTCCCCAGTCACGCACTCTAGATTATTTTGTAAAGGGCCTACATGCTCAGACCTGACCTTTTTACTATTAAAATATTTGAAGAATTATTTGGGGTTTGTCCTACTATCTTTTGCAATCTATCGTTCATTTTGAATTTTTGCATCCTTGATTTCCTTTTTACATATTCTGTTATATTCTTTGTAACATTTAAAAGATGATAGTGCTCTCTCATTTTTATATTTTTTAAATGCTCTTTTCTTATCATTTATAACGTTTTTAAAAATGGCCGTGAGCCACATAGGTTTTATTTTTAGTCTTTTAAACTTATTGCCCATGGGAATATACTTTACAGTGAGTTTGCATACAGTTTTTTGAAAAATTCCCATTTCTGTCCTATGTTCATCAATGCCAATATTCCCTCCCAGTCCTGGAGAGCAGCCCTCATCCATGTAAAATTTGTTCTCTTAAAATTAAGTGTTTTTGTTAGGAGAAAATCCTGCATTTCCTGGACTTTCTAGCGCTATTTACGCGTTCACGCGTGCCCGCGTGCGTTCATGCGCCGGAAACGGCACGAAAGGGCTCTATTTCAACTGTGCACGCCCTGCAGCAAGTGCTGTCTGATCTACAGTGTTTAGTGTGTGTTTCCTGAGCTATCTGTACATGATTACCTGTTTCTGTGACCCGGCCTGCCTGACCTTGTTGAATTCCGCCTGCACCGACCCCCGGCTTGCCTACGACCACTCTCCTGCCTGATCCTTTGATACCTTTGCTGCCGGCCTGTTAATGACCCTGCTTGGACCCGACTACCCACCTGACTGCTCCTCTTGCACCGCACCGCCAGCCTGTACCTGACCATGCTACTAGTGCACGAGCGCACCAACAGACTTCCTATCAACACCAGTGATCCAGTCCGACCCTTGTGCCATCCTGCACTCCCGAGCCACCTGTCTACTTTACCAGGGGTTCCCAAGTCAGGATCGTAAGGGAGGTTGCCGCTGCATAAGCCAGACTCTTCCACCAGGTACGTGACAGTTTTTTTATCTTTCCCGTATGTGTTTGTTGCTTACAGCTTACATTACATGAAATCATGTTATGGTCACTGTTACCCAGATGTTCTTTTATATGAATATTGGTAATAAGCTCTGCATGGTTTGAGATTACCAGGTCCAGCAAAGCGTCATTCCAAGTTGGGGCTTCAATAAACTGGACCATAAAATTGTCCTGTAATGGGTTTATAAATTTTTACCCTTTAACTGTCCCAGCAGTGGCATTACTCTAGTTAATTTCCCGGTAGTTAAAATCCCCCATTATTATCACTGTCCCAGCCCTTGCAGCTCTTTCCATCTGTGCAAAGAGCAGAGTCTCCACCTCCTCTTTAACACTGGGAGGTCTATAACAAACTCCAATGATAACCTTTTTAGTGTGCACACCCATATGCAGATCTACCCATAATGCTTCAGACTCATCACACTCTCCATCAACTAGGTTCTCATTCACACTAGCTTTAAGATCACTTCTCACATAGAGACAGACACCACCCTTCCGTTTTACCCTTTCTTTCCGAAAGAGAGCAAAGCCGGGAATATTAATAGCCCAGTCATGTGAAGAATGAAGCCAAGATTCAGCTATACCAATCAAATCATAGTTCTCCTCATGCACCCGAGGTTCCAACTCACCTATTTTGCTTGACAGGCTCCTGGCATTGGTGAACAAACACTTTAATTCACTGTCACATTTTGCACATGTATGTTGCATATTTTTAGTTTTAGTACAAACAGTACCATTCCAAATGGTTGATTGTAACATGGGAACCTACATATCATCTTCCACAGCCCTCCCCCCATCTTTCCCCATTCCACCCACCAATAGGGGCTGACCCCTGTCTGACCCGTCTACCCCATTATAATCAAATGCACCCTCCACCCTCAATCCTAGTTTAAATACTCCTCCAGCCCTCCCAAAAACCTCTCCCCCAGCACAACAGACCCCTTCCATTTAGGTGCAAACCATCTTTAGCATATAGGTTGCACCCCAATGAAAAGTCAGCCCAACGCTCTAAAAACCCAAAGCCCTCCTCCTTACACCAGGTCTTTAGCCATGCATTCAGGGCTCTAATCTCCTCCTGCCGTTCCTGTGTTGTGCATGGCACAGGCAATATTTCAGAGAATATCGCCTTGGAGGTCCTTCCCTTCAACTTGCAACCTAATTCTTTAAATTGGTTCTTAAAGAGCCTCCACCTTCCATATATTCTGTCATTGTCACTGGTTCCAACATGGACCAAGACAGCTGGGTCATGCCCAGCCCCTCCCAGTAATTTATCAACCTGGTCCACCACATGCCCTGGCACCAGGGACACAGCAAAACATTTGGTTGAGGTGATCCTGGCAAAAAAATATTCTATCAGTCCTTCTAATTACTACCAACTGTCTAGGCCTACCTGTACTACCCCTACCACCCCTACTAGATGGGCTGCTCTCCCGGCTGTTAGGAGGAGCAGTGACATCTAGGGCTGCCACCTCTGAGTTTGCCACCCCCACATCTTCACTCAACTTGGCAAATCTGTTAGGGTGCTCAAACCCAGGGCTGGCCTTCCTTTTCTGTGAGCCCCTACCACTCCCTCTAACTGTATTATCCTATCTTATAATCCTGACTTACCCCTCCACCCTCCCCAAGATTTTCTGAGATTGATTGAGAAGATAATGTCCATCTTCTTCTCTCTACATTTGGATTCCCAGATAGTAGCTAATGTTCCCTAGCTCTTTGATTTCAAAATTTCCTTTCAGCTTATGTACTATCTGATTATAATCCCCTTCTTGTTCAAAATAAGTTAATGTCATCGACATAGATAAGGATGCATATCCACCTGTCTCCTTGATTCCTGCAGTAGAGACAGGGGTCTGCTTTACTTCTTGAGAATCCCTCTCTAGTAAGCACTTCATTCTCATTCCACATCCTTTCAGATTGTTTAAGACCGTAGACGCTCTTCTGAAGTTTACACACAAAGTTATCTCCTTGTTCAAACCCTGGTGGTTGCTCCATGTAGAGATCTTCCTTAATGTCTCCATATAGGAAAGCAGTTTTAACTTGCATGCCCTTCACAGCTGCAATGCTAAGAAGCGATCTGATGGTGGAGTGTTTTACGATGGGAGCGAATGTTTCATCGTAATCTTCACCGAATTTCTGGGAGTAACCCTTGGCAACTAGTCTGGCTTTGTATTTGTGGATATTCCCTTCTGCGTCTGACTTTACTTTGAAAGTCCACTTACTTTCTATAGTTTTGCGGTTAGGAGGGAGCATTAATTCTTCTTCTGCTGCCTTTCTCCATTTATTGGCTTCACGTTTTGGTAGTTTTTCTATGTCTTCCCAAGTTGTTGATTCAAGTATGTTGTGTGTTTTGACAGTGTATGACAGCTTGGTATCCCCTTTGTAGTCTGATTGGATCTTCTGACTTCAGGCAGTTCAGCAGGATTTGATGGGGGACTTGGTTTAGGCAATGTGAGTTCCACTTCTTGTTCTGACTCCTGCACAGGTTCGCTTTGATTGACCTTTTCTTCTGGTTTGCTTGGCATATTCACTTCATAGCTTTCAGGGATCAGTGTTTCTGGTGATGGGCTTTCATCAAAATAAACACTACTGCTTATTGACACTTTGTCAGTCTTTGGGTGTAGGATTCTGTAACCCTTAGGCTCCATGCACCCCTGATGCTCTCTGCGTGTCAGATTTTATTGGCAGGAGACGCTGCTTAGAAAACATTCTCTAAGCAGCGTTTTGTAAGCAGTGTTTATCTGTGTTTATCAGCACTTATCGGCATCAGCGTTTTTGAGCATTTATTTTACTTCATTAGCTTCCATTAACTACAAAAAATGCTGACGCTGATAAACGGCCGTTTAGCGGCGTTTATCAGTGTTTATCGGTGTTTATCGGCGTCCAGCGTTTTTTGTGGTCAGAAGAATGACTCTTGAACGCCAATTCAGGGCATTCAATAACAACCCGAAAACGCCACTGCTGTTAAACGACAATACACGTCCATGTGTGCATGGACACATAGGATAACATAAAGGAACGTTTTTGGGCTGTTAAAAAAACGCCCAAACTACCATAAACGGTCGTTTATCAGCTTCAGTGTGCATGGAGACTTAGTTTCCTCAGTGTAGCCTACTATAATGCCCTCTTTGGCTCTGTTCTCCAGCTTGAATCGCTTTTCACTTGGCATATAGGCATATGCTTTACATCCAAACACTCTGATGTGCCCTATGCTAGGCTTTGATCCATGCCACATTTCGAATGGAGTATGGCTTTTGAGGGTAGTCTGTTCTGTAGGTAGGCTGCAGTCATAACTGCTTCTCCCCAGTACTTGTGAGGTAGGTTGGCATTCGACAACATGCACCTGACCATTTCTATAAGAGTGCGTTTTTTTTCTTTCTGCTACACTGTTTTGTTCAGGAGTGTATGGTGTGGTTGTCTGGTGTACTATACCTTGTCTATTCAGATATAAGGCCACTTCTTTGCTTATGTATTCTCCACCATTGTCAGTGCATATTATTCCTGGTTTCCGTTGGAGTTTGTTGCTAGACATGGTTGCTAGACTCTTGAAGTTTCTCTGAAGTTTCATTCTTGTGTTTCATCAGATAAGTAGTTGTGTCCCGGTATAATCATCAATTAAAGTCAGTATATACAGTATCTGCTCCTGCCTGACGTGGGAGTTTTCATTGGACCGCATGCATCACTGTGTATGAGCTGTAGGGGTCGGGTAGTTTTTCATTAAGACGCCTGTGGAAGGGGAGCACGTGTGGCTTTTAAAAAAGAAAGAAAGAAAGAATGGGTCTTTAAATGAGGCTAATTGCTGCAAAAATGGGTGTATGAACAGTATATATATATATATATATATATATATATATATATATATAATAGTAAAATCTTTACTGTATTAAATACAGTTCCATGGTCTAGAAATGCCTAATAAATTTTCAAAACATGAGCACCACCATATATAATGGGCTGACATAATGGTAAAGATATATCATGGACATATACATTGTATAGGATGATAATGCATAGTAATACATATACATAAAGCCAATTACATGTTGCATAAAAGCCGAACTGTCTTGGCATCACATGGATGGAAAAACTCTACGCACGTTTCGTGAATCATGTTCACTCATCAGGAGTATAGATGCAAAAATACACTGCAAGTACATAATAAAAAAATCAGATTTATAAATATATTCAACCACTCATAAATCTTGACGGGGGATGGGAAATTCCTGAATGTTCCAAAAACGTTGGCTTTGCTTCAATACAGCACTTGCATTTCATCAGCACTCTGCAAGGTCAAATTTTCTGATAAGCCTCTCTTTATAATGTCCTGTATAGCTTCTGTGCCCCAGCCGCCTGTGCCATAAGTGAATACATTTGTTGTATAATAAGTGAAAATTATAAAAAACCTGCGCAACAGATAATGTGAAATATTTTAAGGAGCTGCTGGTTGTAAAGACAAATGTCCTATAATTAATCAAACCGATATTAAACCGCCCTCACAAAGAAGTGCAAAACGTATTCCACAAATGTGGAGCAATAACTGGAATCAGTGCAATTGTGCAATAATGGCAAAAGTGCAAGTTAATCATAAGTGCAAATAGCAAATAATTGCAAACAACAAAATAGTGCAAAACCAGCAAATAGCAGCAAACAGTATATGACACTATTGAAAATAGAGTGCAAAATGATTAAAAAATTAATCAGTTTGTAGTATACATTCATAGATATAAGATGCAAAAAGTGAATTCAACAGTCCATTGGATGGTAAGAAATTAGATGCTGGTGTTCACAGTAGATACTCCAGTGGGAAATGTAGGGTGATGCAGAATCCTCCACCAGAAAGGGCAAAACAGTCACACACCCTACTTACCACACTCCCGGGACCTCCATTACAGAGATCAAACAAGCATGGGATCAGAGTATTCCCGCCATAAGCCCCGCTTTCACAGCAGCCTCCCGGACGCTCGTAACAATCCTCCTGCATTCCACAATGTGGAAGTAACATGCCGTGGTCACGTTAACCAACATTGTTTCGTCAGACTAGCTGACGTCATCAGGGGTCACATGACCGGCCCGCCTCCTCATGGTTATATATATACACACACACGCACAATCCGCAATTAGAAATCCCCAACTGAATACCATATCTTTCAATCAGTAATGTGCAACATCACAACTATCTGCCAAAAGGTGTTACAAACAGTTTAAAGGATATTGAAAATTTAAAAAGAAAGTTAAAATGCATCTTATTAAACAAATTAGAATTTCAAAAAAGCTTTTTTATTTTCAATATATAAAAAACCAGGATGGGTGCCCTCTGGTGGAGATGTAAATTATAGCGCTAACATCCAGAATTGTTCAAAACATTGTATATAAAAATCTTTTTTTTTTCTTCCTTTTTCTTTTTATATATTAAGTGAACATTACTTGGTTAATAGAGAAACAGTATATTTTTTTTTTTTTAAAGTTCTCTTTATTCATTTGAAATGTGGTTACAAAACACGGCCTTTGGGCATACCCTGGCCGACACACATAACAACCATTCTTATACCAAGAACTATTAACCAGAAAATAAAAGAAAAACAACAACAAGAAAAACAGTTTCTGCTCAAGTTGTCTGAGGAAATTTGTCCGTGACGCGATAGTGCTTCTCCCTGGCTCTAGCCCCCTCTGCCCCTTCCAATGATCTCTACCTCCTCCAGGAGCTATTTGTAGAGACTAGTGGTCAGCATCCCTGTCATCTAATGTAGAGACTGCCTCAGTCCACAGATGCCACACATTCTCAAACTTCCCAGGACAACCTCTAGAACAGTATGTAGCCTTGTACAGGGGGACTACTGCATTAATCAAACGCTTCCATGCCGTCAGAGTGGGGGGGTTTGGGATCCTTCCACCTAAGCACTATGGCTTTGCGAGCGTAGAAGAGAAGGATGCCTATTAGAGTTCTCATGGCCCTGGAATGAGCAAAAGAATCCACCAAGCCCAGGAGACACACCTTAATTGTGCCTGGCGTCTTCACAGTTGTCAGTTCGTCAATAAACTGGGTTACATTACTACAATACTGTGTAATCCTGGGACACTCCCAGAAGATGTGGATAAAACCCGCAGGGGCGTCCCCACATCTCCAACAACCCGCCCCAACCAAAGGATATATATGATGTAAGCGCTGGGGGGTATAGTAGTATCTATGTAGTATTTTGAATTGGATTAATTTGTCTCTGCTCGCTACCAGGGACTGCAAGGGATCATCCCACATATCCTCCCAATCCTCCATGTCCAGATCCGGCACCTCCGCCTGCTAGCGCTCCCAAAGCCTCTCCATACCCACTTGAATGGTGGGAAGCAGAGCTTTATAGGTATGTGAGAGTGGTTTCGTGAGCTCCGGGTCTTGCAGTAAGGACTCCAAGGGTCCGAATTGTGACTCATAAGCATGGCGGAGCTGTAGGAACCGAAAAAAGGAGTTCGGAAGTTGGAACTTATCTTTTAGCTTGTCAAAGGTGATTAGCCTGGCCACATCTTGAATATCCCGCAGATACTTGATCCCTCGTCCCGCCCATAGGCCTGGGTCCGGCAGGGATTGGAATTCCCGCAGCCGGGGATTAAGCCATAATGGCGTGTCTGGGGACCATTTGGTCCTCCTAAGACTAGGTCTGAATATTACAATATTCCAAGCCTTAACCACCGTCCGCATAGCCTGAGTCAATGGGGAGGGGAGGATTCCCCTGCCCCTGTAGAGCAAGTTGCGGAGGGCCTCGAAGGAGCCTAGGTGCGCCGCTTCGAGAACCACTGACGAACTAGTGTCGTCTGCTATCAACCATCCATGAGCGTGCGTGAGGAGGGCAGCTAAATAATAGGAGTGAAAATCTGGGCAAGCCAGGCCCCCCTGGGTCCACGGACGGCACAAGATTTTTTTACTTAGCCTAGCCGAGTGTGATTGCCATAGGAAGTCAGTTATTGAAGAATCTAGTTATTTGAACAGTCTCTTTGGTATCCAGGTGGGGGCGTGCCTCAGCTGGTACAGCAGCACCGGTAGAAGCTTCATTTTAACTAGATTAATTTTACCTACTATTGAAAGGGGAAAATTTGCCCACGCCCTCAATCGCTGCTTGCGCCACTCTATGGTCGGTATTAGATTTAGACAAACAAAGTCCTGCACATCCGCAGAGATGACTATTCCAAGATATTTGATAGTCATTGCCCACTGAAGTGGCACTCCCGGATCTGCCAAAGCACACGCCCTGGAATCAATAGGTAGAATAACGGATTTTCCCCATTTGGTGCGAAGGCCGGAGAGTTCCGCAAACCTATCTAGGATTCGCAGTGCCGCCGTCAGTGAAGAGCCCGGGTCTCGTAAAAACAGAATTAGGTCGTCCGCGTAGAGCGCCAATTTCTCAGTCACCGCTCCCACCCGGATACCACTTACCTCCCCGGATCTCCTCAAGGCCTCCGCCAGAGGCTCCATAGCCAAGGCGAATAGCGCAGGAGACAAGGGGCAGCCTTGTCTTGTACCCCTTCTTATAAAAAAAGGGGCCGAGAGCCTACCTCCCAACCTAAGTCGGGCCTGTGGGGCCTTATATAGTAAACCAATCCATTTCCTAAAATTGGGTCCGAATCCAAAGCTCTCAAGGACTTTCTGCATATAGGACCACCTAACAGTGTCAAATGCTTTCTCAATGTCCAACGCCACCAGAACCCTAGAGGCGTTGTCTTCTGCCGGTAGCTGAAGATGTATAAAAACCTGCCTAAGATTCACGTCGGTGGATTTGCCGGGCATAAATCCTGTCTGATCTATATTGACCAGGGATGGCAACAGTCTCATCAGCCTAGTTGCTAGAACCTTTGTCAATATCTTAAGATTGCAGTTTAGGAGAGATATGGGCCTATATGATGAACAACAAGTCGGATCCTTATCTGGTTTGGCCAACAAGGTAATGTGGGCCTGGTACATGGTGTCAGGGAGTGCCCCAGCCTCAAAACTGTGTGCGAATACCTTGGTCAGCTTGGAAGCCAGCAGCGCTGCGTGTGTCTTGTACCATTCCCCAGGCAGCCCGTCAGGGCCTGGGGACTTGCTATTTGGGAGGACTGATATGGCATCCTCTATTTCCTGTCTTGTAATGGGTTTCTCTAAGACTTCTCTGTCCCCATCCGAGAGTGTGGGCAACCGCAGCTCCCCTAACTCACTGAGCAGAGAGTCCTCAACCACAGGTAATGGGTCGTCATACAGATTTTCATAGGAACCATGAAATACATTCAAAATTTCTTCAACTTCAGTAACCATGTCCCCTGTTGGGGATCTAATCCTAGGTATGTTGGTCTGGAGGAGCTGTTCCCGAACCAGGTTAGCCAGCAACTTGCCGTTTTTATCACCCGACTCGAACAGCTCCGCCGCCAATTTCTTGGAATCAGAGTGTACCAGTAAAACATAGTGGAGCCTAAGGGCCCGTCTTGCCTGCCCTAGGGCCGAGAAACAGTATATTTAATCAAGATATATTTGATATATTTAATAAATAATGGCAATTGTGTACAGTACAGTAGGAATCAGAGGGCCCTGCTAATTAGAGCTTACAATCTAAGAGGGAGGGTCAAGAGATACAAGGAGGTAATAACTGTGGGGGGTGTGCTGATGGAGAAGATAAATGTACAGTTGTGAGGTGGGAGCCAGATAGGCTTCTCTGAAGATATGAGTTTTCAGGGATCGTCTGAAGGTAGATAAAGTAGGAGAAAGTCGGACAGATTGGGGTAGAGCATTCCAGACGATGGGAGAGGCTCTGGAGAAGTCCTGGAGGTGAGCATGGGATGAGGTGACAAGGGAGCTAGAGAGCAGGAGGTCTTGGGCGAAGAGATCGATTTGGTTGGTATTTTGAGACCAGTTTAGTAATGTAGCTGGGGGCCAGGTTGTGAATTGCTTTATAAGTTATTGTCAGTATCTTGAATTTAATACGTTGGTTGAGTGGCAGCCAATGGAGGGATTGACATAGGGGGGTAGCAGACGCCGAGCGTTTTTTGAGGTGGATGAGCCTGGTGGCAGCATTCATAATGGACTGAAGTGAGGATAGGATATTTAGAGGTAAGCCAGTGAGGAGGGAGTTGCAATAGTCGAGGCGAGAGATGACCAGGGAGTGGATTAGAAGCTTTGTGGTGTCATCGGTTAGGAGGGGCGTATCTTGGAGATGTTGCGGAGGTTGAGGCGGCAAATTTTGGATAGCGATTGGATGTGGGGCCGAAAGGTTAATTCGGAGTCCAGGATTACACCTAGGACCTTGGCGTGGGGTGATGGGTTGATAGTTGAGCCGTTGATTTTGACGGTGAAATCAGGGGAAGTGGCACGTGGGGGAGGAAATATCATAAGCTCGTTATTGAACACAGTGGAAGCCGATCAGCAGGTGCCTGGTACTCAATGTCTGCTGGCACCCACCGATCGCCAGGCAGAGACACAGAACTGAAATCTGTCTATGTAAAAAAGGAAGGTCACCATTCTGACAGGAAGGAAGGGATGAAGTATGTGTCCCTGCAAGGCAGGGAATAAATTCCATCCCTTCTCCTAGTAAAAGCACCTCACACAGTTCACATAAACAATGGTTAGGCGCACAGGTAACCATTTGATTGCCCCTGATGTTAACCCCTTCCCAGACAGTGTCATTAGATGGGCGGCACAGTGGTGTAGTGGATAGCACTTTCGTCTAGCAGCAAAAGGGTCACTGGTTTGAATCCCAATCATGACACTACCTGCCTGGACTTTGCATGTTCTCCCAGTGCCTGCGTGGGTTTCCTCCCACACTCCAAAGACATGCTGGTAGGTTAATTGGATCCTGTCTAAATTGGCCCTAGTATGTGTATAAATGTAAGTTAAGGGACCTTAGATTGTAAGCTCCTCAGGGGTAGGGACTGATGCAAATGTACAATGTATATGTAATGCGCTGTGTAAAATTGACAGTGCTATATATGTACCTCAAATAAAAATAAATGAGTACAGTGAAAGTGCATATTTTTAGCAATGATCACTGTATTAGTGTCACTGGTTCCCAAAAAGTGTCAAAATGAAAAACGCAGAGGTGATAAAATACCAACAAAAGAAAGTTCTATTTGTGGCAAAAAAAGAAATCGATTTTATTTGGGTACGACCGTGCAATTGTCATTTAAAATAATGCCGTGCCGTATTGCAAAAAATGGCCTGGTCATAAAGAGGGGTAAATCTCCAGGAGGTCAAGTGGTTAAAAATGAATTAAATGGCATTTTCAGTTTGTGGTGCTCACATACAGTTAAGTTCCACTTTAAAGCAGAGCCAAACTCTGGAAATACCCACCTTCCTTCCAAAATCTGCGAGCTCCCTTGTTTGTGCTGGCTTCTCCAAAGTGGGGGGTCTTTGGGTGTCTTGAGCATGATTATTTAATGCACTGGAGTTTACAGGCACCATGCCAAGAATGTACCCTGAGCTGTGCATGCGCAGCTTAGTGTAAATTTTACCAAAGACTGAGAACAGGCAGGTAAGTTTATTTTACCGCACAAGATGCAAAGCATGATCCACTTTAATTATTAACCCTTTAGTACAAAAACATTTTACTCAATAAGTAAAGCTTAGGCAGAGGTTGCAGTGGGTTTTGCAGTTTGGTTAATACAATGAGCATCCCTCAGTTTACAGAGATGAAAAAGATCACTCCAGGTCTGGTTGCTCCATTGAGAAGCTGAACAAACATAAGGGCTTCTCACAGACTGGAAATCATCTCCTACATTTCCACTCTTCATGCACTCATTCCTCTTATACCAAAAAAAGTCCTTTCTTTATAACACAGCCGACTGCCTGCAATGTGATTAAAATAACCATGGAGATGATATAAATTCATCAGCATGCTCTTGCAAGAACTATAAAGTGTTTACGTACAAGAGGGTTACTAATTAGGTCACTCTGCTCCTCGTCAAGTGGCACCCTAGCACCTGCAAAATGATGGCATCATCCCATCTCCAGACTCATTAGACAGTGATTGCAATCAGTGGAGTCTCTGCGCTATGATTGACCCTTTCACATGCTAATCTCAATCCCCATTGCTAACAGGAAGTCTTCAGTATCCAGACATTAAGGGAACAGGTGATTTAGGAAAAAAAAAAGAAAGCCTGTGAACTAGTTTTTGTATGAAATATGCTATAATTGCTTTGTATGTAAAAAAAACACATGAAATATTCCATACCTAAGCGTAGATCACTCCTCGCGTGTTATGGTGCTGCATGGGTCTACCCTCCTCAGCTCATAAACATCTTGTAACATTTAATGCGTGTGCTGAACTGCAATTCTGCAAGCGCCATCTCTTCCCCATGAGACCCTGCCTTTTTTGGCAATGGTAGCAAGGAACTCTAGTTCATACATGTGCATACCTGGGAATGTGCCAAAAATGTCTCAGCAATGCCTGAATTTTGTTCATATTACCGGCAGTGGCAGTTTTTCTTTGGGGGGGGGGCAGCACACAACCCTCTCCATTGGTCTGTGGCATCTCAGCACCCCCCCTGCACTTACCCCAGCAGGCCCTGGTGGGCAGGTTGTGGGCTCCAGCAAGCAGCGGCGGGTTTTGGTGGGCTGCATCGGCGGGCTTCGATGGGCAGCAGCGGTCTTCTATGGTTGGCGGGCGGGCCCCGTGTCTTCTGTGCGGCTCCACCCTTCTTCACCTAGGCATCCAATAGGATCACCTGTCCTTTCAGCCAATCGGTGATGGGTATCAGACCTGCTTCCCGATTGGCTGGGAGGAAGATCAGTGTTGCAACAGCAAATATTCATTCGCTGCTGCAACACACCTAGGTGGGCTCTGAATGCAATGCCTTGCGCCCCAGGCCCACCATATTTTGAAGGCTATTCAAGCCTCTGGCTCTTATTAGTGCTTCAAAAAACACACCCCTGCCCATCCCTGCCATAGGAATGCCCCTTTCAGGATGGGGGGGCGGCGCCCTTGCGCCTACAATGGATGGGCCGCCCCTGATTGCCGGGTCATTGCCAGATCTGTCAAAATTTCTGGGTTGATTGGCCTGTTGGGGAATGTTTGTAAACTTGGTTGCATACCTACCAACTTTGTGAGGTGGGAAATAGAGATACATTATCAACCTATATGCAAATGACACACCACTGCCTTGCCACTAGTAACATAGCCCAGATTCCATATTATGAAATCTGCCTGGGATTACATGAAGAGACGGAAGGATTTGAGGCAGCCTACTATCCATAGTGGCAGATCTGTGGTTAGTTCTCCAAGATGTTTAGAGCAACTTACCTGCTAAGTTCCTTCAAAGAGCGTGTGCAAGTGTACCTAGAAGAATTGATGCTGTTTTGAAGGCAAAGGGTGATCACACCAAATATTTTTATTTCTGTTCATTTACTTTCCATTTTGTTAATTGATAACAAATAAACTATTAACACTTCTATTTCTGAAAGCATTCCTCATTTTCAGCATTTCTTCACACCTGCCTAGAACTTTTGCACAGTACTGTATCTGTGTATGAAAAGTCTCTGAGATACTGATCTCAGGTAAAATATCCCATAAACTAAGGTGACCAGATTTTTAAAATTAAATCTGGGGACAGATTTTTTTTTTCTATTGGCAAATGGTAAACTATGTTATAAGCATATTTTCCACAAATTATATGTAGCGGTACCCCCGTAGGGCAGCCCGGCATTCACTTCCTCAGTCACTCAGAGTCAATGAACAGTTCATGCACTTTGTTTTTGTATGCATTGAGGGGTTAAACTTGGATGGGGTAAGGAATTTATGGGATGCCCAGTAATGAATTGTAGCCTTTACAGTGGGACAACTATGTACACTCTCTGTACATATCACTACTCCAGACTCCTCCTGCACAAAGTTGCTTGCAGACTATTCCTCTCTCTCTTCCTCCTGCACAACTCTAACTCACAGGGTCATCTAACGCGTGGTTGTAGTAGTTAGGCCTGACACTGGCTCAGCCAGGCCTTGAGAACTGCCTTTTGCGGGCAGGGACCATGGGCCCCTTTAAGTGTAGAGAAAAGTCCTGTGCTAGCTGTCCCACAGATGGACTACTGATCCCCGTCCTCGATCATGATGGCCCGTTCAGAAGTCCTCCCTTGGTGGCCAACGTCGGTCCTCCCGACCACTCACTGTACGTGTCAGTCCTGCAGACCCCTCCGTACGGACTCTCCTGACTTTTCTATGTCAGTCTCTACCCACGTCTCGATCGCCTCACCTGACACCACAATATCCGTCACCTCAGTCCGTCGACGTCGGTCCTCCCGAACGTCCCGGACTTCTACCGACAGACCCTAGTCATCAGGTAGACACCCTGTCGATCGTGTCCTGAAAAGAGATGTGAATTTCCCCGGGTACCAGGGACGGGCGTTTTCCGTCAAGAGTTCCGGACCGACTCGGTC
>BLSH010111423.1:9302-22185 GCA_018402905.1 Glandirana rugosa | reverse complement strand
AGTTCATCATTTTGACAATCGGGTAGAGCTAAATGAGTACCCTGAGGATTTCCCTCCAAAACAGACGGAGCTCCCCGAGGTGATAAACCTGAATTTTACATAGTTGCCTTCCCTTTTTCATGAATACTCATGACTACCTCAAATAGCAGACCCTCATGTCAATGCTTATCTCTATCTACTTCTATAAGGCTTTTTGCCCGATCTTTTCAATTTTGTTCCAATACTCTTTGCTGATATATTGCATACTTTTCTGTATATCTGTGAAAAATTTCAATAAAAATTTACAATTATAAAAAAAAAAAGCTACTCACTTCTTCCGAAATGGCAAGTTCATACCCAGTGATACCCTTGCGGAAGCCCACAACTCCCCCAAAATTGAACAGTGGCCATACTTCCAGATCCGTCACTATCTTACCAGCACAGCGAACAAACCAGCCATGTCGAGACCACTGACGAGCTTTGAGAAACTTTGTCTCGGTCCCCCCCAGAAACACTTAATAGCAACCATTTATGCCCTTCTCTCCCGGCCAGACTCAAAATCCCTAGACCCCTTAATAAAGGCCTGGTCCTCCACGAATAGGCAAAACCTCACCCCGGAACAATGGAGAATGGCCTGCTCAACAGCCCTAAAAGGCACTCTCAATGTATCCACCC
This sequence comes from Glandirana rugosa, assembly GCA_018402905.1. Taxonomy (NCBI): domain Eukaryota; kingdom Metazoa; phylum Chordata; class Amphibia; order Anura; family Ranidae; genus Glandirana; species Glandirana rugosa. The sequence continues at coordinate 21,531 of BLSH010111423.1, read as the reverse complement.
AAGAACACAATTACAAGGTCCTGACGCACTGGTATAGAACACCTCACCTCCTACATTTAATATCTCCCAAAATCCCAGATATTTGCTGGAGATGTGGCTCCCACCCAGGAAGGATGCTCCACATATGGTGGGATTGTCCCCTAATAGCTCCCTACTGGTCAACGATCCATGATATAATCTGCAAAGTCACCTCTCAACCATTAGAATTTACTGACCAACAATTCCTCACTCATTTTTCCAAACACATGAAAGGCTCATACAAAAAATCTCTGGTGATGCACATGGTAAATGCTGCAAGGCTTTGCATCCCTGTTCTGTGGAAACAAAAGAAAGTTCCCACAACCAGGGAATGGGTGACTAAGCTAAACAAGATCCAAGAAATGGAAGAGCTGATAGCAATTTCCGCCGAAAAAATCTCTTCTTACCACCAGACGTGGTCCTGCTGGATCAATTACAAAGACTCGATACAATACCGCAACTTACTAGACCCCATCTGACCTATACGACGTCAATTTAAATAAATAAAAAGTCAAATTTCATGGTAGACTACCTCCTGGTACACCTTACCCCCTTCCCTCCCCCCCCCTACCCCTATACCTATCCCCTCCCCCCCCCCTCCCCCTCCTCCTCTCAACCCTCCCTAAGCCTTCCAGTACTTTGTTTGTTGCCCCGAACATACCCCCACTTTCAGTTAGCCAAGCTCTGACCTTTGGAGACCAATCTTTTCTGACTTTAATAAATATACTTACTTATATTGTGCCTCCACATTCCTACAATAATGTGAATATATTGGCAGTCGGTACTTACATATCATCTTCACTCTTAGTTATGCAAGGTCTCTTTAAATGAATCTCAAAGGTTACGTTCTTATGCCTTATTGTTATTTTGTACCTGCTTTCAACTATGCTTTGATTACTTACCCTCTTAAGTCTTGGCAATGAACATGTACTGTATTGTTGAAAATTCAATAAAGCTTTTTTTTGTGGAAAAAAAAAAAAATCACCCTCTAATGGTTAACCTAAATTCTCTATATTTCATACAATTAAAAAAAAAAAATAGTGCAAATAGCAAAAATGTGACAGTCAGTTCAAAAATTACCTTAAGCTTAACTACAAGCAGATATAAAATACACAAATTAATTCAGCTCTGTATTCAATATTACATGATTTAAATGATTTTTAAGCAGTGTGAGTATCTGAATTCTACTTTGTTTTAGCCTCATACATTTGTTTTGGACACGGATCAGTACCGTCAGAATTATATCTGTCCTTGGCCTAATTTCAATACAATGTGTGTACACACGAGAGAAATCACAGACGCTGATATGAGTTCAGAGTCAAGATATTTATGCTTTATTTGTTCCTCTTTTTAAGCTTATAAAGAGTCTGCTCGGGATTGCAGGAAATGTCTGGTAGATGTGACACAAATGAACATTAAGCAAAAGAACATATAAGTTCATGATTGGATGTATCTATGTGAGTATAAGTTTCTTCCAGGATATGATAACCTTCTGTCTTGGGTGCGTTTCCTTCCCGAGGCGCCATCATAGAAATCATCTGTTTCTCCTCTTATTATTTGTTAGTAGCAAACCAAGTAAGAATGAAAGTAATCAATCTGATGAGTATGTCGGTGTAAGGAATATATGTATATAATAGGCTAATAGCATAAATGTGTATAAAGCAAGCATGTGACACCGTTGAAATAGGCATTTTACTATGACCATTAATTACATACATTACAGATTCCCCCCTTAAAATGTCTATTTCAATCTATCCCTACCAATCCTAGCTCATCTGTCCTCATGTGCCTTGGAACTCTTTTACGCCGTACGTTAGACAGGTGATTGCTAATCGATCACCCCCCTTGCCACTGTCTTTGCACATGGGGAAGTCAGATGCTTTCCCTCCCTGCGGCCCTACAGATCACTAGAAGGGGCGGAAAATGTCTGCAATGGAGTATATGGTTTTTCATAGTCTTCCTCGGATCCTATATCTTGGTTCACGAACGTGGGGGTGGTTTGGTCTATTGCTTTCTCCATGAATTTCTTCAAGCTGGAGAGTACACAACAAATCACTAAGTCAAGGAGGATTAGGATGATCAACACAGTTACCCCTATCTGTGCCAAGACTTTCTGCCACCCACTCATCCAGTTAAAGTATTGATCCCACAGGTCTGTGATACCCAAATTTTTCTTTAGTTCGGGCGACAGATTTTCTAATTTCTTGAGGGCTAATGTGACTTTACCATTTGGTCCAGTGTTGCCTGGGATATAGGTACAACAGGTGCTGGTTCTATCTATCATAGTACAGACTCCTCCTTTTTCTGCCAACACCATGTCCAGAGCCATCCGGTTCTGGAAGGTCATTTGGGATGCGAATCCTAATTGCTCGGCTATCCCTTGGAGTGCATCCCTGGTGTAGTTGACAAACCTCTGTTGGTTATAATATATATAGTTTATCCAGTCTACATTTTTATTGACAGTTATTATGGGTATTAGGGACTCCAAACCGGCCTTGACCTGGTCCCGAGCCTTGTATTCGTCGGGACCCCCCTTGGCACTCCAATGGCATCTATATACACATGAGGATCAAGACTTCCAGGGAGAACTTCCTGTTTCATCCTTCTCCCTGGGGTTAGGTTGATATGTGTGCTATCAGTGTCTTCTGTCAGGATATGCAGAGGCATGATGGCCTTTGCAAAGGCACACTCTCCTCTCCACTCCCCCTCTAATCTGGTTCTCACTTGCATATCTCCACACACCCAGTACACATCCCCTAGGGATTGGCTTTGGTTTTGTACCAGGCTAGCCGAAACACGACTGTAAGAAGCACAGTAACCCTTAGGGAAAATACCTACTTTCCTACCCTTCCCTCTATAATGGGCATGACAGGTGTAATTCCCAGGGTATATTGTGATAATTTCTCAAGGTCTTGGAGGCCCTGTATTGATGGGGTATTCTGCCTTCCATTTCTCACACACTGAATAATCAGTAGAAATGTTAGTGAAGAGGCTTAGGAAACACTCCTTTTCTTTTTCAGGTATGTTTAATGGGACTGTACCTAGGTGTGGTCTGGCACTGCCACAAACATAACAATTGGTCCTATTGTGTTTATTAGCACTGTATCTCATCCATTCTAGCCAGAGATTGACCTCTGAGAAACCAGTCTCAGCTGCTATTGTCTCCTCAAAGGTGAGATCCGCTATTGCAGCCATGTCCCCCAGGGTCCGTACATGGGACTTTAAAGGATTAGTTTGGGGCTGCCTTTGGACTGGCTGCCATTCATCGTTGTTGTACATGTCTTCTAACCTGAAAGATCCTCTATGACCCTGATGACCTCCTCCAAATCACCATCCCAACACATACTCACCCCTATCAGAGGGACTTGGGTTCCGTATGTTTAGAACAAGTGTCATACTGGGCCCCGGCTTGTGTAGGGTGAGACAGGTCAACAAGGGCTCTCCTTACTATTATAAGCTGGTTGGGGTTGGTATCCCCAGGGTGTCCCTGTGTTCCAAGTTGCCACTCCCCAATAGTCACAATTCTTTCCCCATGATCCCTTGGTGACACAAATATACCCTTCTCCATTCAGGACATGGAAGTATCTTACATGCATGGAAGTCAAACGTGGCTACATGGGTATCTGAGGAATTATACCAGAAAGTGACCTCTCCATTTCTCCCAGTAATGGCTGCATGTTGTGCTTTAGCTATCCCCAAAAGGATATATAAAAGGATATATAGGATCATGACTTGTCCTTGTCCACCTCCTCAGGTACAGGGGCTTTCTTGCAGTGTGAAGCGTGTATCCAGGTGTTCTTTCCGGCCACCTTTACTGATGTGGCAGTTACCAAGAGGACTTGGAAGGGACCATCATACCTGGGTTCAAGGGAATGCTTTCGTACAAATTTCTTTATGTAAACCCAGTCACCGGGAACCAGCTTGTGTGTTCCTGTATCTAGTTCAGGATCTGGAATGGAAGAAAACACTTTCGCATGGATACGGGTTAATTCACGAGATAAGGCAATCACATAATCAGTAAGTACATCAGATTGAAGTTGTAATTGTTGCGGATAATAACACCGTAGCCTAGGGGCTGACCCAAACAGTATCTCATAGGGTGATAAACCATGGTTCCCTCTGGGGGTGTACCAACTCATCCATGTTTCCTGGGTCATTTTCAACATCCTAGACTTTATCGTGCCATTTAATCTCTCTACCTTCCCACTGCTCTGAGGATGATATGGGGCGTGGAAGGCTAGCGTGACCCCTAAAGCTGTCCATATCTCTTTGGTTACTGAGGCCTTAAAAGCCAGCCCCTGATCACTCTCTCTAACCTCTGGGACACCATATCTGCACACTACTTCTGTCAGAAGCTTCTTAGCTGTGGTCTTTGCCATCATGTTGGTGACAGGGAAAGCTTCTGGCCAGGAGGAGCACATATCTACGATCACCAAGGCGTACTTGTATTGGCCACTCTTTGGCATCTGAATGTGGTCAATCTGTATTCTCTGGAAAGGATACTGAGCATTTGCTAGGTGTTTTCTGGGCACTTTCTCCGGTCTTCCGGGGTTGCATTTGTCACAGATAGTACATGATTTGCAAAAACTGTTGGTGAGCGAGGTAATTCCTGGGGCCAGATAGTATTTGTTGATTAGGGCGTTCATCAAAGTTTTTGACAGGTGGGAGGCAACATGGGCCCATTGTACCACTGCTGGGAACATGGATCTTGGCAAACATGGTCTTTTGTTCACTTCCATGAGTCCATCCTTTAACGTGGCTCCTTTCTTTATCCACGTCTCCTCCTTTTCTTCTTAGCTTGCTGCTTCTTGTTGTTCTCTGAGGTGTGTCTAGTCTACTGATGGACTTTGCAGGACCATGGTGGTTTGCACAGCTTCAGTATCCCGTATGACTTGTGGTGCTGATGTCACTCCATTCGGAGTAGGCATATCCACTCTATCGACAACTTCTCATGCTTCATATGCGGCCTGTTTTGCGGCAGTGTCTGCCAGATGGTTGCCTCGTGCTTCTGGAGAGTTCAGTCTATCATGTGCTTTTACTTTAAGTATAGCCACTTGGGCAGGAAGAAGTAGAGCATCCATTACGTCCTTGTTTGCTGCACCATGCATCACAGGCGTACCTGTCACTTTGAGACCCTGTCTCTTTGCACCACTGGACCTTCTGCTTTGAGGCCTTGCAGCCTTGTTCAGCCAAGTAGCAAAGGAGGCTCTCGGAGCGAGTCAATGCCTCTTCCTGGGTGTCTGCACAGAGTAAGAGATCATCCACGTACTGGAGGAGCACAACCTCTGGATGGAGCTTGATCTATGTGTCCAGGATGAATGTCATCGCCTTGGCAAATTGGGATGGGGAGTTTTCGGCTCCTTGGGGCATTACGGTCCAGGAGTAGCCCTGGCCCTTGTGGGTAAAAGCAAAGAGGAACCGACAACAGGGATCAAGGGGGACACTAAAGAAGGCATTCGCCAAGTTTACTACCGTAAAATATTTTGCTGTGGGCGGTATTCCAGCCAGTAAAGTGCGCGGATTAGGTACAATGGGTGTTTCTAGTATAGTGGCTTTGTTTACTGCTCGGAGGTCTTGTACCATTCGATATTTCACAGGTTCTCCCTTCAGGGTCTTCTTCTTCACTGGAAAGAGAGGAGTATTGCAAGGGCTTGTGCAACATATGAGAGTCCCATTTTTCAGGAGGGCCTCTATCTGGAGGGCAATTGCAGCTGATTGGGAAGGCTTAAGGGGGTACTGGGGCTTCCTTGGGTAAGGGGCTCCTGGCTTCATTTCCACGATAATAGGCGGAACTTTCAGATGACCTACGTCCTCCGGCCCCGTAGACCACAAACATGAGGGTATTCGGTCTAGAACTTCTTGTGGTATTCCAGTCTCGTCCTCCACATCCAGAGAAAGCAGGAGCGGAATGGAACACAGTGCTGAGGCGTCTTCAGTGGTCAGCGTTGAAGTCACTTTGATACCACCATCAGGCTGGAAAGAAATAGAAGCCTGGAGCCTGGACAAGACATCTGCCACTAACAAATTTAGAGGACACGTAGAGGAGACAACAAATCTTGCTAGTAAGTGAGGGAAATTGCCAACTTGCATAGGGCGGGTTAAAGGGCTTTTCCTGGGCGTTCCGTCCATTCCCACGCAGGTTATGTCGATATCCGACAGGAAAGAGGTATCAGGTAGTTCTTCAGCTCTGATCACGCTTCTGGCAGCACCTGTGTCACAAAGAAAAGTGTTGGGACAGCCCTTGATGGGAAGGGTTATTTTTGCAAGGGGTCCTCCAGTGTCTTTAGATGATGCAGTCATAGTTGGCGTGTATGACACAGGCTTGCTGAAATCCTGGCGGAGGAGATCAATTTGATCAGGAGGAGGAGGCCAATTGTTGGGCGCAGGGCCGGATGGGTTCTCCTGGCTGTTTCATCCATGGTGTTGAGGCCCTTCTTGTGGGTTGCTTCCGCGGCCAGGCTGTCTGTAGGCGGACCCTTTTGTGGCAGGTATGGCGTGTCAGAGGCCATCATGAGAGGGGTTATCTTTTTACTTCCCTGCAAAGATTCTATGCCCTTTGCTACCAACAGTAGAGTATCAAGAGGTAGCACTCTATACTCTGGGCAGGATAGAAGCAGGCCTTTCCGGATAGGTCCCCTGAGGCCTGAAACAAATGCGGAGGACAGCATTTGGGCGTGTGCCTTATTTTGCATACTGAATCCTAAATCTGTAAACACCTGTGATATTCTAGTGTGAAATTTCTCAACTGACTCAGTCTTGTCTTGTGTAATGTCTTGTATGTTGGTTGCTTGGTCTGCTAGGCGATCTCGCGCCCACTGCTGCAACTGGACCACAAATTCACACCCTGAGTCATAAGTGGTATCAGCATCATTTCTAGCAACATTGAAACATCTTTCCATCACTGGCCAATAGGCATCTCCTGCCTTAATCTCACACAGGCTTACTAGGTCCCGCCAGGCACAAGAATATGCCTTTTGGATCTGTGCAATCCTCCTATAAAAGGGCATGGGCTGCTTTCCAGGATCTGGTAGACTGGTCACAAGAGGTGAGGCCTGCCCAGGGGTAAATGTCACATACATCAGAGGTGCTCCTTGGGCCGTGGGCATTCCCCCAGGTACATATGGGAAAAGCCCCTGATTATTTCCAGGCTGAGTATATGGCCCTTGTAATATGCACCAGTTTGATCTATTACCGGATACATGGGTGTGGGTGTACCAAGATGGCTGTCACAGGAAGTTGTCATCGGTTGGGTGTAGCAAGATGGCCTCCAGCCTGGGGTGGAGCAAGATGGCCTCCAGCCTGGGGTGGAGCTTGGGGATGAGCTTGGTGGGAGGGTCAGGCGGGGGGGCGGTTGCTGGCGGAAGGTGCTCTCTGTCCGAGGTCTGGGCGCCATGATCGGGCGTTGGCTCGGACTGCAGCTCACTTCCTGGCTTACGATACATGTATACCCCCCCCCCCCCCGGTCTGAAACCAAGTCACAATCTAAACCTCCCTTTCTATAATTTCTATACCATTGGAGAGTTTATGTATCTGGGCTCAGGATTTACGTGATATATATATATATACATATATATATAATGCTAATGCTACACAGGGGTTAACTTAGCTCCCATGGTCTCACAAGCAAATGAGGAAGTGGCTAGTCTGCCAGACTGTCACACACTGAGCAGAAAAAAATAGGAAGGGAGGGGGCTGTCAGCAAGGGGGATTTTTAGCAGGCAAGGAGGGTCAGGAGTCAGAATATCACAGGATCCCCCGCACACTACACAAGAGTGTGTTTTCCCTGCATCATACGCGGTTCCCCGCGCCGAGCGCAGTCCCTGGCATCTCCCCTCCCCTCGGGTACCCGTGTAGCACCGTACACCAACGTCGCCTCTCGAGGGGAGTCTATTTATCCAAATATTCACAGTGTAGCGCTAGTGATAATATAAATGATCAAAAAAAACACAAATAATAAAATAATCAAACACTTATTGCAGTGCAAATAAAACAGTGCTCCAAAAATTAATATAATAATATGTGCATCAATGTGTATAAACATAAATACTAAATGTCCATAAAACTTCGTGCCTCCTTTGCTGACTCTAGCAATTTCACAGGATATGCTGGTTCCTCCGTTCTTCCATAAATGGGTATTGGCCCGGAAGGGAATGAGTCTGAGGTATAAGTGACATGGACGACCTGCTCACTCCACCCCTTACTGAGGAAGTCCTGGAGTTGACGATACGTGTCTAAGGGGAAGGAGTCTGTGTTGCCCATGTCACATTGCGGTTATTGACTGATATGCTGTTCCCAGCTCGCACGGCTTGACAGTGCCTTGTCCTGTAAGTGTTTTAATTTTTATGGGGCCAATAACCCTGTTTTTTACAGAGAACACTAGATTTTGCCTTCCTTTCTTACATGTTTGTGAGATGAACCTTGCTTAGCTTTGGAGTCTGGGTGATAACGTTGGAGCTTTCTGAGAAACGGTGGACCTGACTATTAGAGGTGTCTAATTCCCTGGAGATGGGAGACAGGCATTTTTCACTTGTCTATGAGGTGAGAGGCTTAATAGGCTGGTGGAGGATATACAATCACCACGTGTGGGCTCATCTCTACTCCTCACTATCGGGATCTTGTCCGTCTTTGACTGTATGGATCTATCCGCTTTCACTCCTATGCTCATGTGGATTTGTTGAACTATTCATGATTTTGCTTTTTCCACATTCATTGTATTTACTATCTTTGATGGTCAATGCACGGATTTTTATTAACATTTAGCATTTAGGTTTATACACATTGATGCACATATTATTATATTAATTTTTGGAGCACTGTTTTATTTGCACGGCAATAAGTGTTTGATTATTTTCTTTGTGTTTTTTTTATCATTTATATTATCACTAGCGCTACACTGTGAGTATTTGAATTAGTTTTTGGTGAAAGTGAATCACTGATTTGTGTTAGCAGCTTGGTTTAGCAGGTGTTTCTCACTTTTGCGCTGATTTTTTCTTTTCACTTAGAGTCTATTTATCCAATCCACGCCAGTTAGTTACTTTGTCTGTGACTCTATTTCCTTTTCAGATTATCCTGTCACCCTATCACAAGCCAGCACATATAACATGAAACATGAAACAGGCGGCAGATATACATTTATACAGGTTCTTAAACGGACCTTGGGCAAGAAGTTACCTGTCTTTGCTGACCACAGGGGCAGCCGATACAGACACAGAGATAATCAAACCACAGAGAGGTTATACAGGCAAGATATTAAAAATAATATGTCTTACCGTATTTCAGAGTTGATCAGGCTCTTCCCCCTGTCCGTATTATTTGATTGGTCCCGGTCTCCGATATCGCAATAGGCTGTCCTTGGTTCAGAACCCAAGGCCCCACGTTGGGCGCCAAATGTTTTGGACATGGATCAGTACCTTCAGAATTATATCTGTGCCTGGCCTAATTTCAATACAATGTGTGTGCACACGAGAGAAATCACAGACGCTGATACGAGTTCAGAGTCAAGATATTTCTGCTTTATTTGTTCCTCTTTTTAAGCTTATGAAGAGTCTGCTCGGGATTGCAGAAAATGTCTGGTAGATGTGACACAAATGAACATTAAGCAAAAGAACATATAAGTTCATGATTGGATGTATCTATGTGAGTATAAGTTTCTTCCAGGACATGATAACCTTCTGTCTTGGGTGCGGTTCCTCTTATTATTTGTTAGTAGCAAACCAAGTAAGAATGAAAATAATCAATCTGACGAGCATGTCTGAGTAAGGAATATATGTATATAATAGGCTAATAGCATAAATGTGTATAAAGCATGCATGTGACACTGTTGAAATAGGCATTTTACTATGACCATTAATTACATCCATTACACATTCCACAATACAGCAGATTTTATACAATCTCAAACTTGGATAGTGAGAAGCAGCACAAGGAGCCCGTCAGTTATGCTGGAGTGCTCATGTACTATCAAGGACTATGCTGATGGGAGGAGAGAGCAGAGTGACAGATTAACTAATTGGTTAGCTCCTTCTCCTCTTACTGACCACAAATCAGAGGTATTTTGGCCCGCCTGGCAGGCTGTGTGGCAGAGCTTGGCAAATCTCAGAAATGAATGAACAAAAATATAAAAAATACAAATCATTTGGCAGGCAAAAAAGCTCCTATACATGTATGTATATATACAGTATATATATGTATATATATATACACACAGCGGGTAAAATAAGTATTGAACATGTCACCATTTTTCTAGGTACATATATTTCTAAAGGTGCTATTGACATGAAATGTTCACCACATGTTGGTAACAACCCTTGCAATACATACAGTATCTCACAAAAGTGAGTACACCTCTCAAATTTTTGTGAGGGGTGACCTAAACCCTATTGAGCATCTGTGGGGCATCCTCCAATGGAAGGTGGAGGAGCGCAAGGTCTCTAACATCCACAACTCTGTGATGTCTTCATGGAGGAGTAGAAGAGGACTCCAGTGGCAACCTGTGAAGCTCTGGTGAACCACACTAAATATTGACACTTTGGGCCCAATTTGGACATTTTCACTTAGGGGTGTAATCACGTTTGTTGCCAGCGGTTTAGACCTTAATAGGTGTGTGTTGAGGTATTTTGAGGGGACAGCAAATTTACACTGTTATACAAGCTGTACACTCACTACTTTACATTGTAGCAAAGTGTCATTTGTTCAGTGTTGTCACATGAAAAGATATAATAAAATATTTACAAAAATGTAAGGGGTGTACTCACTTTTGTAAGATACTGTACATACAAAGAAACCAAAACAAATACATTCAGAAATGAAGTTATGTGTAATAAAATGGAATGACACAGGGAAAAAGTATTGAACATGCTAACTGAAATGTATTTAATATGTCATACAAAATCCTTTGTTGGTAATGACAGCTTCAAGACACCTCCTGTGTGGAGAAATTAGTCACATGCATTGCTTAGGTGTGATTTTGTCCCATTCTTCCACACAGTCTTCAAATTTGGAAAGTTTAATGGGCCTCTTTTATGAACCCTGATCTTTAGTTCTTTCCATAGATTTTCTCTTAGATTCAAGTCAGGTGATTGGCTGGGCCATTCTAGCAGTTTATTTTCTTTATTTAAAACCAATTGAGAGTTTCTTTGGCTTTGTGTTTGGGATCATTGTCTTTCTAAAATGTCCACCCTCATTTCATCTTCATCATCCTGGTAGATGGCAACACATTTTTATCAAGAATGTCTTGGTACATTTTTCCATTTATCCTTCCTTCAATACATGAAGTTTGCTAGTACTGTATGTTGAAAAACAGCCCCACACCATGATGTTCCCACCTCCAAACTTCACTGTTGGTATGGTGTTTTTGGGGTGATGTGCAGTGCTATGTGATCTCCAAGCATGGTGTGTATTATAGCATCCAAAGAGTTCAGGTCTCATCTGACCAGACTATATTCTCCCCCTAGTATTTCACAGGCTTGTGTAAATGTTGGGCAGCAAACTTTAAACGAGCTTCAACATGTTTTTTTTTCAGCAATGGAGTTTTGAGTGGGGAGCATGCATACAGGTCATGGCGTTTGAGTGCCTTACTTTGAAACAATTGTACCTACTAATTCCAGGTCTTTCTGAAGCTCTGGTTGTGACCGGATTATGGTAAAATGATGTTCTTTACACTTCTGGATTATGGCCCCAACAATGCTCACTGGAACATTCAGAGGTTTAGAAATCCTTCTGTAACCAATGCAATCAGTATGTTTTGCAGCAACAAAGTTGCAAAGGTCTTGAGGGAGCTCTTTGCTTTTGCCCATCAAGAGATGTTTCTTGTATGACACCTTAGTAATGAGACACGTTTTTATAGGCCATCAGTTGAGACTGAACCAGCTGATATTAATTTGCACTGACAAGCGGCAGGATTGCTTTCTAATTACAGATAGATTTCAGCTGGTGTCTTGGTTTTTAATGCCTTTTTGCACCCTCCCTTTGTTCATGAGTTCAATCATTTTTCCATGTGTCATTCCATTTTATTACACATAACTTAATTTCTGACCTTATTTGTTTTGGTTACTTTGTATGTATGGTGTAATAGTGAAAGTCCCTGTCTCTGGGAAAATGGGGTTAAAATTCTCGAGGGAGTTCTGGAAACGTTGAAACAACGACGTTTTGTATGACTAACGTAACCAATGTCTTCCTAAAGATTTGGAGACTTACAAGGTCACTCGTAACA
>BLSH010111371.1:0-10000 GCA_018402905.1 Glandirana rugosa | reverse complement strand
TAACATACTACATGAGCATTCCCTTCAATTCATCTCATGAAGTCTGTCAGTCTGATGTTAGGAGGTCTTAAGCCTCGTACACACGGGACGATGATCGTATACAACAGGTCATACTAACGACCGTTGTATGCTATATCGATCGTGCGTATGCGATTAGAACAGCCGAACATACGACGGGCGTACAAGGGAGTTGTATGAGGAAACTAGAAAACTTGGTCATACCAACAAGCGGTCATACGACCGTTGTATCGTATGTACAGAGCAGTTGGTACAACAAGTTGTATTGTAGAAAACATGCATGCTCAGAAGTCAGGAACGGCCGGATGCTAATTACATGCACCTGAACGTTCTTTCTGTGGTCGTACGATCGTGTAGTGCAGTCAGTATGCAAGTTACATTATGCAACATACAATTTGAGACGATCATACATACGATCCTCGTACCGTGTGTACGAGGCATTACTGAGAACATAAAGATGATATTGAGCTGGAAAATGCCCTGAAAATGTTTTTTTGTAAGGTTCCTTAAAAGGATTTTTTTGCATACGGATATATTTTATTTAGCAGAGCTTTGAATTCGGTGGTCTTGTATATGAATTGACTGTATTTTAGCTTTAAGATATACATTTTATCATGTAACCAAGCATGAAATAAACATATTGGTTTTTAATAATTATCAGTTGGTGCCATCAAAGTCCACATTTGTTAGCATCTCTTTATTTCAGATTCTGTAGGATGTGGCACCCAATATACCTCATAAGCACCCACCTTTGCCCTCCCTGGTGTTGGTGCATTACCTTCAGTTCTATTCTATTGTCTGAAAAGGGATATGACAACTGAGTGTTTCTATGTTATGACATCACTCATGGTCACTGTGGGTCATTCTGGGACTTCACAGTTTTGGTGAGAATGTTTTAGGGAAGAGTCACTAATATCTTCTGATGGACTTTGCTTAGGGTTGCCACATCATCCCTTTAATCCAGGACACATATGAATTACACAGGTTGTTCTGAGGCTAATTGAGGCTGGGTTCACACTAGTCTGATTCTCGGACCGACATGAAGAGCACAAGTTGCATTACGTCACAAAAACAATGATTCCCTATGAGAGCCGTCTTAACTGCTCCGACATGTGTTTTTCAAAGTCGGAGCGACTTTGAAAAAGGTTCCTGTACTACTTTTGTCCAACTTTGATCCTACTTCAGCCCATTGAAAGGCATTGAAGTCGGATCAAAGTCGTATCAGTGTCTTCACTGATCCGACTTTGGCATGCGACTTGTGCTCTGGGGATCTTGAAGGGGAACTCCACACCATATTTTTAAAGAAAAACTGGCATGGGGTCCCCCTCCAGGAGCATACCAGGCCCTTTGGTCTGGTACGGTTTTAAGGGGAACCCCCACGCCGAAAAAACAGCGTGGGGTCCCCCCCAAAATCCATACCAGACCCTTATCCGAGCACGCAACCTGGCAGGCCAGGAAAGGGGGTGGGGACGAGCGAGCGGCCCCCTCCCTCCTGGACCATACCAGGCCGTGTGCTTTCAACATGGGGAGTATGGGTGCTTTGGGGCAGGGGGGGCACTGCACCCCCCACCCCAAAGCACCTTGTCCCATGTTGATGAGGACAAGGGCCTCTTCCCGACAACCCTGGCCGGTGGTTGTCGGGGGGCTGCGGGCGGGGACTCATCGGAATCGTGACGTGATAGGCTCCGCCCCGCCGAGGAAGGCATACTTGCCGTAACGCGTACGGGGGAAGGACCGACCTGGACGTCACCCGCTGCTGCTGTGAGGAGCGAAGAAGTTGAGGAGGGATACCCGGAAGGGCTTGCCCGCCTGTGACTGATCGGATCGTTAGATAGGAGACCCTGCGGGGATTCCTCCGGATTGCCTGTTGAACTTCTATGTTATGTGAGTAGACTGCATTTTAAATAAAGGAATCTTTTCTACGTTAAGACAGTCTGCACTTAGTATCTATTTTTCTCCTTATATATTATCACTGACTGCCTGAGCTGTGAGGAGCGATGCAGAGTGAGGATAAGAAAGTCTTAATATCTGGAAGTGATTTGCGACCACATTACTAAAACGCATTTGACCCTCTAGTAAAACTGGGGTCAAATTGGGAGGTGAGCACAGTGGATGTTGGTGGAGGATTTGTGTCACCGTTCATATTAACCGTTTGAGCACCGGGGGATCTTATCATTTCATCCTGTTGTCTGTGGACTTAATTTACTTTTTTCAAGACTGCGCTGCTTCTCTCTTATTACATTGATTTTTGTGAGGTTGATTACCTTTGATGTTCAGCTAGCAGTCGGTCATTTATTTGTAGCTTTTTTGCTGCGCTGATTGTACTATATATTGAACACCCCTGTAATGTCTATGTTTCTGTTCAGAAGATTTCACCTCACTTCCTGTCCCAATGATAATTGGATTTTGAAAATTTTGGGTTGTTGTGGAAACAAACCTTGGTGATAAAGCCTCAGTGGAGACCCCTTTTTCCATAATAACTTTTACAAGAGTGAATTTCCCTTCCTAGGGGGAGATTTCCTCTCACTTCCTGTTGTCTCCCTCCGTTTGTAAGTAGGAGTCGTTCATAAGTCGGATGTTCATAACTTGGGGACTGCCTGTATACAGCCAGTGTCTGTAGTCTTCTTAATAATAGCTGTTCGTATATGAGTATATCCTTATTTACTGCGGGATATTCATTTATTCTATATAGAGGTTGTCCTTTAGAGCTGATAACAGGCAGTTTATCACTATAAATTCTATTTTCATGTTTGTATTTCACAGATCATTTCTATATTTTTGCTCTAACAATCTTTCTTTACATTTTTTAGATATGTCTGGACTATCCCCAGGGGTTGAACAAGACCCTGCCTGGTACATGGTTGGGTGTAACGTGTAAATATATGAGCAATTACTCCTCCTGTGCACTGGGTGGGGCTCTTGATTTTTCTCCGTACAGAAAAATGCATCTTGATCCTGCCAAAAATCCTGTGAGCACCTAATATCCTGTTTGAGCTAACAACACTCTTTCTGCTGCACTGAAATTCCAAGTAGCACTGTCAGCCAGGTTTAGAAGGATACGCTGTACTTTGGTATGTAGGAGGTGTGGCATGGGGGTGTTTGGCTCTCGTGGTATATGCGTTTGTAGTGAGTTCACGCCAGCCAAAATCTCTGTTTGAGGGCATGACCGCCCATGTTTATTTAACCACTTAAGGACCGGAAGGATGTCCAGCTTTAGGACCGGAGCCCTTTTTGCGATTCGGCACTGCGATGCTTTAACTGAAAATTGCGCGGTCGTGCGATGTTGTACCCAAACAAAATTTGCGTCCTTTTTTTCCCCACAAATAGAGCTTTCTTGGTGGTATTTGATCACCGCTGTGTCATTTTTGATCGCCGCTATAAACAAAAGAAGAGCGACAATTTTGCAAAAAAACCCAAATTTCTTACTTTTTGCTAAAATACAAATCCAAAAAAAACATTTTTTTTCACCGGTTTTGGCCGATTTATATTCTTCCTCATATTTGTGATAAAAAAAATCGCAATCAGCGTTTGATTGGTTTGCGCAAAAGTGGTCGCGTTTACGGATGATGAGAATTCATTTTTGGGGTTTTTATTATTTTTTTATTTTTTACTAGTAATGGCGGCGATCTGCAATTTTTAGCGGTACTGCGATATTGGGGCGGACATGTCGGACCATTTTGACACTTTTTTGGGACCATTGGCATTTATACAGCGATCAGTGCTATAAAAATGCACGGATTACTGTGTAAATGCCATTGGCAGTGAAGGGGTTAACCTGCAGGGGGCGCTCTAAGGGTTAACTGTGTTCCCTGGGCGTGTTCTTACTGTATGGGGACTGCCCTAGCTGGGGAAGGGAAGTGGTCACAGCCTCCATGTACAGGAAGGCTATGATCACAGCCCTTCCCCCTCTCACAGAACGGAGGTCCGTGTTTACTTACACGGACCTCCATTCTTTCACTCCGGGGGGGCATCGCGGGTGGCCGGCTGAGATCGACTCCACCGCACCCGCTCCCTGGCCCTCCCCGAAAACAGTGAGCAAGCGGGCGCGCCTCCGGCGGCGCGCGCGCTCACTAGGCTCGATCTCGCGGCCGCCGTCATATGACGGCGATCCGCGTTATCGAGCCACCTTGCCGCTGTCAGATGCCGATCGGCGGTCGGCAAGTAAAGAAAGTTCAATAGGCAAACAGTAATCTTCCCTCGCAGGGGGTTCCAACACTGTTGTGTACTTCAGCCTCCTGCTACTGGCATATATGATGATCAGCCATCTTGGCTTACAAATGATATCTAGCTCTCCTGGCTGATAAACAATAGATAGCCCACCTAGCTAATAACTGTATTCAGCCCTCCTGGCTGCTAAGCGATCAGCTGCTGCATGATCACGGGTCACCTCTGCCTTCTTGCAGACTTGGTTGACCAGACTGCCTCATGCAGCCTTAGACCCCTGGAGACCACCTGTCTCCCTCTCTGGATCTGTCTCCCAGTGTTTGACACAGAACCCTGTTCCTGACTCTCTTAACAGGCCCCCACCCAGCTGGATAATCAGTGTTCCAGTAGGTCATAAAATCCAGACCAAGGACTGGGGATTTCATTCCACCCGTAGCACTACGAAATCCTCGGGCTCCAGATCCCAAAATGGACTTTAAGAAATGAGGAAACTGAAAGGCCAGTTTCCTCCCAAATAGGCAAATCCCCTGGAGCCCCTCAACCTCCTGTGTCATCCTGCTGTTGGGGTACCACACTACCACAGAAGATATATATTGGTAAGTCAACCACTTTTGTCTATAACTTATACATATGAGTAGTTACTCCTCCTGTGCACTGGGTGGGGCTCTAGATTTTCCTCAATACAGAAAAATATCTCACAATCCTAAAATTGTGAAAAAATTAGATCCTAAATTCCAGTTTAAGCTCACAGCTCCAAGGTTATTGTTGTCCTCATATATTTTAGCACCAAACAACGGTTTGTGTAAATGCCACAATGAACGTACATAGGTACTTCTGGCTTTAAAGTGGTTGTAAACCCTTCCATATACCCAGTGCATTGAAAAATTATTCTACATAAGTTGTATCTGTTTATATGCAGTCAGTGGCATCACTAAGGGGTTGCTGGGGGGGGGTGGGTCGCACCCGGGTGACACCAGCCAGAGGGGTGATACCGGGAAGGAGTTGTAGTGGGTGTCGTCCCGCCCCCCCCATCGTAAAGCGGTGATATTTTCCCCTGCTCTGTTTGCCAGAGAACTCAGTGGCACCGTGACAGGGGAGAGGTGAGCTGCGGGCTGTCTGTGTATCTCCCCATTCACCCCCTCCCCTTTCTCCTGTCAGCCAAACAGGGGAAGAGGGAGCAGCTCTAATCTGGTTCACCGCAACACCACCCAGCTTCCTGCCCCCGCTCTCTTTCCTTCCCCATTGACCACAGCAGAGGGCCAATCAGAAGCCACTGGGAGAGCATCATGGGAAATGTAGTCCTGGAAGATTGGCAGCCCCAGTGTATCAACAGACAGCAGGCTACAGTACTCTACTGGGGGGAGAGAGAGGGAGCCTGGAACCCAAGAAAAAGCAGAGGAATTGAGTGCTACAGGAGAAGAAGAAAAAGACTGTGCTGGGGGAAGCCAGAGAGGGAGCCACACTGTACCCACACCACCAGAGAGGGAGCCACGCTGTGCCTGCACCACCAGCGAGGGAGCCACGCTGTGCCTGCACCACCAGCGAGGGAGCCACGCTGTGCCTGCACCACCAGCGAGGGAGCCACGCTGTGCCTGCACCACCAGCGAGAGAGCCACGCTGTGCCTGCACCACCAGAGAGCGCCATTCTGTTCCCGCACCACCAAAGGGGGAGAAAAACAAAGCTACTGCCAGGGTACAAACATGCTACACTACTGACCAGAGTCGGCCTGGGCGACCCAGAGTGAGCTAACGTCCAGCCGGAGGGATATCACTGCTACAGTTTTGCTGGGCCTGGTAAGAGGGCCTGTTGGCTATTATCCTGTTCCTAGGGACTGAGCCATTAGGAAGTGCCTTACCTGCTATCCTCTAAGCCTTATTGACCACCACAACGAGCTCCAACGCTGGGCCTTTGGCCCAAAAATAAGGGGGTTGGGGTGACACCATTTTTACCGCACCAGGTAACACCAACACTAGTGCCGACACTGTATGCAGTCTACTATTCTCTACAGTCATTCCAAGTCTAGAATTTAAAAAGCTTGTCTGGCCTGTCAGGGAAAAAAGGGGGCAGGGAGCTTAAATTACACTTCAGAGCTTAGTGAGTTGAGCTCTGACACCCCCCCTCCACACAGCACACAGGAATAGAGCTGAGGCTGTCAGTCACAGGCTGTGTGCTGGAGCTCCCTCCCGATCAACTTTTTTTTTCTCTTGGTGTCAGAAAAACTTGTCAGAAGTAACAGTGTAATGAGGCAGCATAAAGATTGGAGAGAAGTAGACACTATTGAAGTATATACTTTATTCATATTGTTTGAGGTTTGCAACCACTGGAAGATTGACAATGTTGGGCTACATAGTTGTGATGAAATTTCATACTTTGTGGTGAAATACATTCACTGACATGAATAACAAATGTTGACCACAGAACAATGTGCTGTATTTTCTTTATTCTAACATTGTTCACCTATAGTGCACAAATAATAATGTTACTGTACAGATGTGAAAGAAATAATGTCAGTACACAACAATGTTAAAACTATTTACAAATGTTCCTGCTATCATGGAACCTCTCCTTCTGGGGACATGAAATGGTCTGCAATTTGATATCGCATGGGAATATCCGAGGTGTTTGGTCACAGTCCTGAGTGATGAAGAGGATGAGATGAATTTGCCCTCTGTACAACACTTATGCCCTCCTTGTCCCGAATGGTGTTGTGCAGAACAAAGCAAGTTTGGATAACGAATTCTGTGTTAATCAGGCTAAGTTGCATCAGCAATATGGAATATACACTGTTTACCTGTTAAGATGCCAAACAGGCGCCTTGCTTGACTAAGAAGGTAGTTTAAAAATGTATTTTTTTGCAGTAAGGTCGTGCTTGACGGTAAGGCCTTAGCAGGTTCCTCGAAAGTGCCAAAGCCTCATTGGCTACGAGTACATGAGGCATATCTGGCCCTGAAGTTCGAAGCAGAAATGGGTCTGCTGATAAATTTAAGAAGAAGTATGGCCTGGGCTCATTTAGTCATACTTCTCCTATGGGTCACAGGACTCCAATCCGTTTTGCACTCCTGTGACCCATTTTCAGCAGAGCGGACTAAAATCCGCTCTCTGCTGACGTCACAGGAGTCGGGGCAGGCACCGCGTCATCACGACTTCAAGAGTCAGGATCCGCCAGGTGCCTGGACCGACAGCTATCTCAGCCACTCAGCGAGCCGCTGAGAGCCTGAGACAGCCGATCCCCACCCCTACCCAGCTCAGTGCTCCAGTGAGCATGAAGGAGCAGACAGGAGAGCTGCTGATTGACTGCCAGCAGCTCTTCTCTCGGGGATCTGTGAGAACCGAGCCATCGGCGGTGTTTGATGGCTCGGTTCTCAGTGTAGTGCAGAATTTCAGTGATGCTGCATTCTTCTTGGTAAATAAAAATCTGAAATAAAAAAAAAAAAAAAAAAATCTTCTCTTTTAAAGTGTCCCTCAAGCAGTCTTCTACCCATTGTGGACTCCCTAAAAACTCTAGATTCTCGAGCTGTGCTTTCATAGGCCTCAATGTCAACTGCTATGAATCTGTAGTTGCTGTTGCAGATTGCCATGACGGCCAAGGAAAAAATATTTTTAGAATTAAAACATTTGGACCCTAATCCAGGAGGCATTTGAATGTGTTTTTTTGCCCATCCAGGGCTCCCAACACAGCTTGGGATAGTTGGTCTTCAAAATCCATTGGCTAATTCCTACCACATACACATATCTGGAACAGGCATTTCAGTACCAAGCTACTCCCATTTCACTTGACATGTGTCATGTACAACATCAAATGCCTCAAATAAAGTCAATAGTTGCAGCATTAGCAGTGCTCCTCCAGTGTAATAACGCTGCATACTTTCAGCCAGTTCCATTTAGACTCCACCGCTGTGAGTATATACAGTAAGTGACTAGAGTCGTTCTAGCAGCTCTGATCCCCAGGCTGCTGTTATGATGGATTAACTCCAAAAGTACCGTCACCACACCTTGTTAGATCTGCTCCCCATAGGTATTATGACTTACCAGATTCCCATAAAAAAATGCACCTTAAATCATTGGAGACTTTCTCCGGGAAGCCCCTCAATGTGTCCAATCCTTCTCCAGTAATTCTCTGGGAAGTCCCTCAATATGTCCAATCCTTCTCCAGTAATTGTCTCTGGGAAGCCCCTCAATGTGTCCAATCCTTCTCCAGTAATTGTCTCTGGGAAATCCCTCAATGTGTCCAATCCTTCTCCAGTAATTGTCTCTGGGAAGTCCCTAAATGTGTCCAATCCTTCTGCAGTAATTGTCTCTGGGAAGCCCCTCAATATGTCCAATCCTTCTCCAGTAATTGTCTCTGGGAAGCCCCTCAATATGTCCAATCCTTGTCCAGTAATTGTCTCTGGGAAGCCCCTCAATATGTCCAATCCTTCCCCAGTAATTGTCTCTGGGAAAGCCCCTCAATATGTCCAATCCTTCTCCAGTAATTGTCTCTGGGAAGTCCCTCAATGTGTCCAATCCTTCTCCAGTAATTGTCTCTGGGAAGTCCCTCAATGTGTCCAATCCTTCTCCAGTAATTGTCTCTGGGAAGCCCCTCAATATGTCCAATCCTTCTCCAGTAATTGTCTCTCTCATGCTATAAAGAAAACCTACTCCATAGCGTAATCCTGTTACTGTTTTATTCCCCAATAAAACCCCCCTCCCTTACAAAAGTAATAACAAAGCATTGATAGTGTCTACGATCACTAAGCAGCACACTCTCACCACTCACTGGTATCCCTCGATCGTAGTGATTCCCTGGTTGAGTCACAAGCTGCTGTCAGTTTGGGTAGAAGCTTGGTCGCTCTGACGCATTTTGTCATCACGACTTCATCAGAGGGCTTGGCCCGTCCTATTCATGCGCTAAGGCACCTGAGAGTTACCCCTTGGCGTTGCTCATGCCAGAGATCACCTCTGTCCGCTGCCTTCTACAAGTGTCATGTGCAATTACCGATATTGTTGAGGTTCCCAGCAAAAAGTAATGGTTCAGAGAGCAAAATGTCTGACCCGATGCTAAAAAGAGTAGTAAGTAACCTGTTTTACGAAGAACCTTTTACAACAGAAGGATTTAACAGTGTATGTTCACGTGCGATGCCTCATCAGATGCCACAGATGCCATGTGAGATGCCCCATCAATGACAGGCTCTTCATGTTTACTATGCACAGAAGGCACAACACCAAAAAAAAGACATTCCTCCCCCAAATTGCATACCAGAAGCAAGCATGCGTGCCCTGAAGGACTTGCAGTTCGGGGGGAAACCGCATTGCTAGACATAAAACATTTTTTCTGGCCATACATGTACTTACACTTTATTTTATTTTATGCAGTGGCTGGCTGAATTTCAAACATTAGATTGACTATTGTAAAAAAAAAGAATATATTAACCACGTTCATAGCAGTGAATTGGTTGTAGTTAGAGGTGGATTTTGAAAGCAGCATAGATTATTACCGGTGGGGGGTAGAGAAGAGTTATTCAGATGATGCAGAGCCAAAGTGCAATTCTTAATGCAAGACTAATACATCTTTGGAAATTTTTTGGAAGATTGGACGTCTTCGGAAATTGTGTCCTATGTAGTTCTATGGAAGTGCTGGTTTGTGGTCTCTCTTCTTCTGCTATATTACTTGGCATGTCTTTATTTTTTGAAGTCCAAGATGTCTGTAAAATGCCTTCATTTATGAGTATCATGTCTAGTGTTGAGCGAACCCGGACTGTAACGTTCGGGTCCGTACCGAACTTTCGGGTGTCCGTGGCACGGACCCGGACCCGGACATTTCAAAAATCGTTCGGGTTC
>BLSH010111297.1:209254-221095 GCA_018402905.1 Glandirana rugosa | reverse complement strand
GGGGGAAGATGACCAAGCTTGGCTGGGGTGGGGGCTCACACCCCCCAGCCCCCCCCCCCCCACCACCACTGTGCCCAGTGTTACAGCTCTCCCCTGGGCAAGAGCAGTTGCTCTGCCCTGAAGCTTAAGTCAACTGCCTCTGTGTCTTCCCATTGCTGAACTGCCCCACTCCCCCCAGGGAAGGAGAAGCAAAGCAGGCAGTGAGGCCTTCCATTTCAGGTTGTCTACAGGGGTGAACTGTCACCATTCCAACCCAGCTGCACCACGCTACTTAGGTGAGGGGGTCCATGACAGTGGGCACCAGGCATCCCACCTGCCTCGTCTTGAAGCACGAACCTAGGAGTCTGACTCTGTGGCATAATAAGGTGGAGAGCTTGGTGCACTCCTATTGAGGTGGAATGCTGATGCAGCTGATGGGCCACCATTGGCCCTTCTTGCCCACCTTGTCTGGTAGGTGGAGCCTTAGCATTTGTGGGAGGAACCTAAAGATGGTGAATTCAGTGGTGGGTCACCACTCTCCTTTCTAACTTGAGGTACTCCAGCAACAGCTCCCACTATGAGCTGCACTGTAAATTGAAGTTCTTTGCGCATTTTGGGTTTGTAAACGTAGATATGAGATCCATGTACACCAGCCTTTCTCAACCTTTTTAACACAGAGGAACCCTTGAAATAATTTTATGGTCTCAGGGAACCCCTGCTAAAAATTACTATACAACTCATGATACATTAGTGTGATGGTCAGTGGGAAGAATGCTCCTCACACTTGTGGTCATTGGGAAGAATTACCCCCCTTACAGATAGATAAAATGATCAATGGTATCACTGGGAATTTATCTGAGAGGTAGAAATTGACCATTGCTCAAGGAACCCCTAGCAACCTCTGGAGGACCCTGGTTGAGAAACCCTGGTGTATACGATTGTAACCAGAGATATTTTTGGCGACATGCTTGTTTTGGGAATGGAAATTGGAGTCTTTGCCCCTATATCAGCCTTTCTCAAACTTTTCAACACCGAGGAACCCTTGAAATAATTCTCCGGTGTCTGGGAACCACTGCTAAAAAATAAAAATCTACAACTCATGATACATTAGTGTGATGGTCAATGGGAAGAATGCTCCTTACACTTGTGGTCATTGGGAAGAATGCTCCTTACACTTGTGGTCAATGGGAAGAATGCTCCTCACACTTGTGGTCAATGGGAAGAATGCTCCTTACACTTGCGGTCAATGGGAAGAATGCTCCTCACACTTGTGGTCAATGGGAAGAATGCTCCTTACACTTGTGGCCAATGGGAAGAATGCTCCTTACACTTGTGGTCAATGGGAAGAATGCTCCTTACACTTGTGGTCAATGGGAAGAATGCTCCTCACACTTGTGGTCAATGGGAAGAACGCTCCTTACACTTGTGGTCAATGGGAAGAATGCTCCTTACACTTGTGGTCATTGGGAAGAATGCTCCTCACACTTGTGGTCAATGGGAAGAATGCTCCTCACACTTGTGGTCATTGGGAAGAATTCCCCCCTTACAGATAGATAAAAAGATCAATGGTGTCATTGGGAATTTATCCGAGAGGTAGAAATTGGCCATTGCTCAAGGAACCCCTAGCAACCTCTGGAGGAACCCTGGTTGAGAAATCCTGCCCTAGAAGGACAGACTCGTCCTCCGCATTATAGATTGGGGTTGTGTCCTGGTGGGCAGGGTGATGCCCTAAGATTTTCTCGGGAACTTAAGAGGTAATGAAGCCAGTGGAAGCCAGGTGACTGGTATTTCTCACCAGGAACTCCGCCGGTTTCTACCCTTCAGCCTCGCCTAGGATCTGTCTCTCCCAGCCTTTCCTCTCATACAATCTCTTACTGCCCTCTAGTGGTGTCATAATTCACTGACTTTGGAAGAAAGAACTCTCATTGGTCCATCTGGGTCACTGCACTAAGAAATTATTATTCCTCTCTAAGTATTTATAGCAGCGTGGCAGGGGCACCTCTCCCTGCATTGTGGGAGGTTTTTTGTTCTTACCTTGTTCACATCTATGTGGTTGATGCATTGATGTTGGTCACCAAATGCCAAAAGTTCCGTATTCCCTTAAATGCCAATTGTCCTGGATTTGCCGTGACAGTCCCACGTGATGATAATGTGTCCAGGCTTCAGGGATTCCAGCTTTACCCATATTTGAGGTACTGAGCATTCAGCTGCATATTTAGAGGTGGGGCACCCCAAAAACTAGAGTTTGGTAGCAGAAACACCTCAGTTTATTATCTCTCACACACCAGCAATAGATCATTACCACTGCTGGGTACAGGCGGGGGAGTCTCAAGACTGCAGATTACAACAACAAATGAAGCTGCTTGTGTAACTCCCATTGTGTCTCCTTTCAGCCTTTAAAACATTGTTACTTTGTATCTCTCTATCTCCTTCTGAACAATGTTTATAAACAATGTTACTTCATATCTCTCTATCTCCTTCTGAACAATGTTTGTAAACAATGTTACTTTGTATCTCTATATCTCCTTCTGGACAATGTTTATAAACAATGTTACTTCATATCTCTCTATCTCCTTCTGAACAATGTTTGTAAACAATGTTACTTTGTATCTCTATATCTCCTTCTGATCAATGTTTATAAACAATGTTACTTCATATCTCTCTATCTCCTGTCTGATCAATGTTTATAAACAATGTTACTTTGTATCTCTCTATCTCCTGCCTGATCAATGTTTATAAACAATGTTACTTTGTATCTCTCTATCCCCTGTCTGATCAATGTTTATAAACAATGTTACTTTGTAACTCTCTATCTCCTGTCTGATCAATGTTTATAAACAATGTTACTTTGTATCTCTCTGTCTCCTGTCTGATCAATGTTTATAAACAATGTTACTTTGTATCTCTCTATCTCCCGTCTGATCAATGTTTATAAACAATGTTACTTTGTATCTCTCTGTCTCCCATCTGATCAATGTTTATAAACAATGTTACTTTATATATCTCTATCTCCCTTCTGATCAATGTTTATAAACAATGTTACTTTACATCTCTATATCTCCTTCTGGACAATGTTTCTCTATCGCCTGTCTGAATAATGTTTGTAAATAATGTTATTTTGTATCTCTCCTGCCTAAACAATGTTTATAAACAATATTACTTTGTATCTCTCGTCTAAACAAGGTTTATAAACAATGTTACTTTGTATCTCTCAATCTCCTGTCTGATCAATGTTTACAAACAATGTTACTTTGTAACTCTCTATCTCCTGTCTGATCAATGTTTATAAACAATGTTACTTTGTATCTCTCTGTCTCCTGTCTGATCAATGTTTATAAACAATGTTACTTTGTAACTCTCTATCTCCTGTCTGATCAATGTTTATAAACAATGTTACTTTGTATCTCTCTGTCTCCCATCTGATCAATGTTTATAAACAATGTTACTTTGTATCTCTCTGTCTCCTGTCTGATCAATGTTTATAAACAATGTTACTTTATATCTCTCTATCTCCCGTCTGATCAATGTTTATAAACAATGTTACTTTACATCTCTATATCTCCTTCTGGACAATGTTTATAAACAATGTTACATTGTATCTCTATCGCCTGTCTGAATAATGTTTGTAAATAATGTTATTTTGTATCTCTCCTGCCTAAACAAGGTTTATAAACAATGTTACTTTGTATCTCTCAATCTCCTGTCTGATCAATGTTTATAAACAATGTTACTTTGTATCTCTATCTCCCGTCTGATCAATGTTTATAAACAATGTTACTTTGTATCTCTCTATTTCCTGTCTGATCAATGTTTATAAACAATGTTACTTTGTATCTCTCTATCTCCTGTCTGATCAATGTTTATAAACAATGTTACTTTGTATCTCTCTATCTCTCTCAAGACTGCAGATTGCAACAACATAAGAAGCCGGTTGTGTAACTCCCATTGTGTCTCCTTTATGTAACTGTCAGTTGGGAATTTTTTTTGTATTGCTTAAGAAAATTTCTTTGCATCACTCAGAGTGCAGGAAGCCGATCAGCCAATGAGAATCTCCCTTGCATTGATGGAATATGGTGGCTAGAGATCTAAATATAAAAAAAATAAACCTTTAGGCCTCATTCACACCATGGTGCAGAGATGACATCACAATGGTGTGAGCGGGACACATAACTGACGCTCATGAAAACCGATGTATATTGATGTCTCTGCAACTGAAACCGCTTGCCGACCGCGTCGCATGCATTTACTGCTGCAACGTGGCAGCACTGCGCGAATCGCCATCTATAAACGACGATTCGCTCAGCCGCAGTTTACAGGCGGGTGCGTGGCAGCCGCAGGTGCGTTCTCATGCTGCAGGAGTGTGCCGTGGGTCAGGCGGACTAGATGTCCGCTGGCGACCCACCATCGCCTAATACAGAGGAAGAGCGGGGAACCGCCGATGTCAACACGGCGGTTCCCCGTTCTGTCAGTGGGCATGACAGAGATCTACTGATCCCTGTCATCGGGATCAATTAGATCTGTCATGCCCCTGCCAGCCCAGCCCCCACACAGTTAGAACGCGCCTAGGGAACACAGTTAACCTCTTGAGCGCCCCCTGCAGTTTAACCCCCTCACTGCCAGTGACATTTACACAGTAATCAGTGGATATTTTTAGCTCTGATTGCTGTATAAATGTCATTGGGCCCAAAAAAGTGTCAAAAGCGTCCAATCTGTCCGCCGCAATATCACTGTCCCGATAAAAATCGCCATTACCAGTAAAAAAAGAAATTAAATAATAAAAGCGCCATAAATCAATTCTCATAGTTTGTAGACGAGATAACTTTTTGAGCAAACCAATCAATAAACGCTTGATTGCCCCTTAGTGTTAACCCCTTCCCTGCCAGTGACATTTATACAGTAATCAGTGCATTTTCATAGCACCGATGTCTGTATAAATGCCAATGGTCCCAAAAAAAGTGTCCCATCTGTCCGCCGCAATGTCACAGTTCCACTAAAAATCGCAGATCGCCGCCATTACTAGTAAAAAAAAAAATAAAAACCCCATAAATTAATTCTAACCGTTTGTAAACACGGAACATTTTGCGCAAACCAATCAATATACGCTTATTGCCATTTTATTTACCAAAAATATGCGGAAGAATATTTATCGGCCTAAACTGATGAATAAATTTGTTTTTTTTATATTTTTTTGGAAATATATTTTAGCAAAAAGTAAAAAATATTGTTTTATTTTTTCAAAATTGGCGCTCTTTTTTTTTTTTGTTTATAGCGCAAAAAAATAAAAACTGCAGAGGTGATCAAATACCACCAAAAGAAAGCTCTGTTTGTGGTTAAAAAAAAGGACATCAATTTTGTTTGGGTACAACGCCGCACGACCGCGCAATTGTCAGTTAAAGCGACACGGCGCCGAATCGCAAAAAGTGCTCTGGTCAGGAAGGGGGGTAAATTCTTCCGGGGCTGAAGTGGTTAAAGAAGATAAAAACCAGAATTGGATAACATTTAGCGCTGTTATCATAAACAATACTAAAAATATTTCTTTCCTTTTTTTCCCCATCTGTTGTTGCATGTTAGTGCCTCTGCTCTCCTGCGGCCTCTTTGCAGCCACCTATGTACATAAACTCCAGCAATGGCTGCACGGCATTTCCTGATGGTGACAACCGGGAAGCACGCCTGTGTCATGTGTGCCTGCTTTTTAGTCTCCCATGTGACCGGGTGACAACCCAGGAGCCTAACTGGAAGACAGGGAGAGACTGTTGTCACCCTATAACAGGAAGTGCCTGAACAAGGCGGAATCACCAGATTTTATTCTAACCACTTCAACAGATAATAATGGAAAAAGCAAATACTTAAAATATTAAATTTATCAAAGACATCATTAAAATTGAATCAATAAAAACATTATGTTCCCTTATACATTTCCATTTAGGTGGTCACATAACAGAAAGTACCAATTGATCGGTGGCTACAGGTTTGTATATTTTCCTGACATGTTTCGCCCGCATTGGCTTCTTCAGGAGGTTATACGCCACCAAAATTGTCTATGGAACTACATAAGGAATATAAAATTACAATTACAATTGTTCAAGTATTTCAAGCAGTTATATTTGATTATGTATATTTTCTGATTTTTGTAATTTTATATTTCTTATGTAGTTCAATGGACAATTTTGGTGGCGATTAACCCCTTGAAGAAGCCAGTGCTGGCGAAACATGTCGGGAAGATCCTGTAGGCACCGATCAATTGGAACCTTCTGTTATATGACCACCTAAATGGAGATGTATAAGGAAACATAATGTTTTTTATTGATCCAAATATTAATTATGCCTATAATAAATTTTCTATTTTAAGTATTTATTTTTTCCACTATTATCTGTTGGCGCCGCTATAAACCCATTCCAAACCTTTTCTCCATTTTTGATATTTACTGGATGAGGTGCCGGATTTAAAGTGTTCACCTAGCCTGGACTATATGTACAATTATTCTAAGCACTTGCCTACCGGGCACTTATACCCCCTTCCTGCCCAGGCCAATGTTCAGCTTTTAGCGCTATCGCACTTTGAATGGCAATTGCGCGGTCATGTGACACTGAACCCATGTGACATTTTTATCATTTTTTTCAAACAAACAGAGCTTTCTTATGGTGGTATTTAATCACCCCTGTTTTTTTTTTTTTTTTTTGGCTAAATTAATAAATACTGGAAAATTTGGGGGAAAAAAATGAAACAAAACTTTTTCATAGTGTAGCGGTACCCCCCATAGGGGGTCCATCTGTCACCCTGCCCAGCCCGGCACACAATTTCACTCATCCAGAGACATGAAACAGTCCTTGCACTTGTTCTTGTATTTTTATTGAGGGGTATTAAGCTTGGATAGGGTAAGGGGGTATGGGATGCCCATTTGAATGAAATGTAATATACACAGGACTCACCGTATGTACACTCCAGTATATACACTGCTACTCTTCTCTCCAGAGCTTCTCTTGCTTGAAGACTATCACTCCTCACTCCTCCAGTACATCACTTGCTGCAGACTATTACTCCTCAGCACTGCCAGTACATCACTTGCTTGGACTACTCAGACCAGCTAGCACTGATTTGCAGGACTTGGCACGGACTCCACCAGGCCTAAAGTGAATGCCTTTTGCAGGCAGGGACCGCAGGTCCCATTTGGTGTAGCAAAAATGTAGATAAGTCCCAGTGCTAGCCGTCTATGTGGATGCTGCACCCAGGACCACTTCCTCAGGCCCTGCCAGCCCTCATGGCTGAAGCTGCCTCTTTCCACTGCCCATTCCTCCCCAGTCCCCTCTTCTGGTTCTGCATCCATCCCAGACTGCACTCTTCCAGTCCTTCCAGGCGTGCCTCCCCAGTCCTCTCTTCTGGTTCTGCACCCATCCCAGACTGCACTCTCCCAGTCCTTCCAGGCGTGCCTCCCCAGTCCTCTCTTCTGGTTCTGCACCCGTCCCATACTGCACTCTCCCAGTCCTTCCAGGCGTGCCACCCCAGTCCTCTCTTCTGGTTCTGCATCCATCCCAGACTGCACTCTTCCAGTCCTTCCAGGCGTGCCTCCCCAGTCCTCTCTTCTGGTTCTGCACCCATCCCAGACTGCACTCTCCCAGTCCTTCCAGGCGTGCCACCCCAGTCCTCTCTTCTGGTTCTGCACCCGTCCCATACTGCACTCTCCCAGTCCTTCCAGGCGTGCCACCCCAGTCCTCTCTTCTGGTTCTGCACCCACCCCAGACTGCGCTCTCCCAGTCCTTCCAGGCGTGCCTCCCCAGTCCTCTCTTCTGGTTCAGCACCCATCCCAGACTGCACTATCCCAGTCCTTCCAGGAGTGCCTCCCCAGTCCACACTTCTGGTTCTGCACCCAACCCAGACTGTGCTTTCCCATTCTTTCCAGGCGTGCCTCCCCAGTCCTCTTTTCTGGTTCTGCACCCATCCCAGACTGCACTCTCCCAGTCCTTCCAGGCGTGCCTCCCCTGTCCTCTCTTTTGGTTCTGCACCCATCCCAGACTGCGCTCTTCCAGTCCTTCCAGGCATGCCTCCCCAGTCCTCTTTTCTGGTTCTGCACCCATCCCAGACTGCGCTCTTCCAGTCCTTCCAGGCGTGCCTCCCCAGTCCTCTCTTTTGGTTCTGCACCCATCCCAGACTGCGCTCTTCCAGTCCTCTCAGACATGCCTCCCTAGTCCTCCCAAATGTGCATCACTAACCAGCCCTCCTGGCTGTGACCTGTTGTTCCACCCTGGAGACATTCCTGGCAGTGCTCTGTCTTGCTGTCCTCTCCTTGCTCCCATGCCTTCAGTCACCTCCACGTGTTCTTAGAGGGTGCTGTCCGCACCCGAGCCCAGGCCCAAGGTCACCCCCCCCCCAGACTAGGGAGCTTCCTCAAAGGCCCGACAGTTTAGCACTCCATTCTGCTCTTCCACCCGAACAACTCCTCCCCAGCTGGGCTGACCCTAGGTATTTAAGGAGGCTAGATGAGGATTGGCCAAGGCTTTTCAGAATACCCCAAGCAGCTCCACCTCTCCTCTCCTCCTCCCTTTCCAGAAGATTCTAGCATGTTCTGGAAAGAAGTGGGAGATCTCAGTGATGCTGCCTGAGAGTCACCCAGCTCTACCCTGAGCCACTCCCAGCCCAGATCAAAACAAACAGTCCTAGCTACCAACCAGGCCTGCCTAAATTTACCTGATTTATCAAAAAACCTATACACATTACTCTAGCAACCTAGAAGGTGCTACAATAGCTTGTTATAAAATTTTGCAAACAGGTAATTTTTCTCCTTCATTGATGAACGCTGATGAGGCTGCACTGATCGGCACTGATATGCTGCACTGATGAGGCAGCACTGATGGGCACTGATAGGCTGCACTGATGGGCTGCACTGATAAGCTGCACTGATGGGCACTGATAGGCTGCACTGATGGGCATTGATGAGGCGGCACTGATAGGCTGCACTGATGAGGCAGCACTGGTGGGCACTGATGAGGTTGCACTGATAGGCAGCACTGACGGGTGGCACTGAAGATTAAGCAAGTATATAGGCGCCAGGCCAGGCTCTGAGTCTCGTGTATGGCGTGATGAATAGCATATATCCAGAATCTGCAGATAGGGCAGCACTCCTAAGGAGAAGCCAAGTCCAGGAACTGTTAAAACATAAGAAAGAAGGCGCCTCTGGGTGCATACATACAGGATTTATTGAAAACAAATACAGCGTAACAACTCACATTGTGCAAAAAACAGGTGGGCACATCTGTTGGGGATGATATCCCATGCAGCAAGGTTTTAGCAAGCGAAGGCTCCACAACGCTGGGTCTGCTCATCCAATCCAGAGGGGAGCCGGGATCCTGACCGGCCGTGTCAGCGTCGGCTATCCGCGTGGAGTCCGGAGCGCGGGGAGACAGCGTGAGGGTTTGCCTACGTCACTACTATGCGACGCGTTTCTGATGGAGCAGACAGGCGCGCTCTTTCATCAGGCATATCAGGGGACAGCCCATTACTTCTATTTATTGGACATCAGCAGAATAGCTGACGGCGATTGTGCCCCCCAGTGGTCAACAAAATAATTACAGTAATTACAATAACTATATAAACAAACCATGGCCAGTAAACAGTGAGCAGTTAAAATTAATTAAAATAAATTGATAAAAAAATAAAGTTGGTAGTGCTAAAAATAGTATAATAAGATGATGGCAATATTTAAAAAAAAAAAGTAAAAAATAATAAATAAATAAATGGATGAAAAGAATTAGTAAATAAATACAAATTAAAATGCAATAGCATGGGATGTGACAGGAATTGATTAGGTAAAAATAATCGATAAAGAACGAGGTAGATAAAATTATGACATAGAAACGTACTTAATCCGCAAGATCATGACGCGATAATTAATTGGCAGATATATAAATACAATAATATGATATATGTAATCAGCAAGAATTTATAGAACATAATAAGATGAACATGACTCGTAGTAATAATAATAATGATATAATAATATAATATACGGACCCCAGGTAGATATATAGGGGGTAAAGCTATAATAATCAGATGGATGTACATAGGAATAAGTGTCTAGGTACTGCAATGTATATGGATGGGAGAAGGGGAGGGGGGTGGGGAGGGTTGAAGATATTATGTTATATAGGACTATATAGCTCAATATACTTACTGTCAGATAACCGGCCACTCCCATGGAAGAGCAAATACACCTGAAGGCAAACATACTGGATGCTATCTGGGCTCTCTCGGCGTCGGGCAGGAGACGCTGCTTACAAAACGTTCTTTTGCAGCGTTTTGTAAGCAGCGTTTACCCGCGTTTATCTGCATCGGCGTTTTTGGGCCTTTTTTTTTTGTCTTCATTAGCTTCCATTGACTGCAAAAAACGCCGCCGTTTACCGGCGTTTATAAGCGTTTAGAGGCGTCCGGCGTTTTTTGTGGTCAAAAGAACGACTTTTGAACGCCAATTCAGGGCGTTCAGATAAAATAAAGTGGCGTTTTTGGGCTGTTAAAAAAAAAAACGCCCAAACGCCCAAAAACGGGCGCTTATCAGATACAATGTGCATGGAGCCTAAGGTGAAAGAATAAGGAAGGGAGATTTCATAATATTGTGGCTTCTCGATTCCTTCGCTTAGGCCTCCAGGCGAGAGAACATCCAGGCAGGGTTGCCAAC
This sequence comes from Glandirana rugosa, assembly GCA_018402905.1. Classification (NCBI taxonomy): domain Eukaryota; kingdom Metazoa; phylum Chordata; class Amphibia; order Anura; family Ranidae; genus Glandirana; species Glandirana rugosa. Next base: position 210,449 of record BLSH010111297.1, on the reverse strand, counting down.
CTCCCGCAGCATTTTTTACTGGCAAAACATGGCAAATTTACTGACGGAGCACATTTTTTACTGGCAACCTGAAAAATAACTGAACTCTTATTAAAAACTAAGACAATTGATATTTTAACACAACATGGAAACACTGAAAATACCCATATCAAGTAATTTGCCCGGTTTACACTTAAAAAGTCAGCACAGCATGGCAAATTATCAGACCCTGATATTTATAGGCCATTCTAAAAATCACTGATTTTTACAAACTGTCAGTAAATTTACTGGCGGTTGGCAACCCTGCATCCAGGTTATAAATCCAGAAAGTCTCTCTGGAGCAGAGCTCGCTAAAACGCGACCTTGGGATCTCTTCAATTACCCAGACCACCAGGCCCTCTGTGGATTTTTTATGGACTTCAGCAAAATGGCGAGGGACGCTGTGTATATCTTTGCCCTCTTCCACTAATCTCCTATGTTTGCCGAAAACGCTGTGGCAATGGGCGAATCGTTTCGGCCAACATAGATCAGGCCATGTGGACAAGTGAGTGCATGCGCCATGTAATCTGATGAACAGTTAAAAAAGCCTTCCAACTGATATGTTTTGCCTTTGTTACAAAAGGACTTACGCCCATGTTTAACAAATTGGCAGGTTTTACACAGTGCCTTCCGGCACTGGCACATACCTACCAGAGGTATAAGGACTAGAGGGTAGGCATCTGAGCATGGTGGTCAGCGGCGGCTGGTGTGGGAGGGGCGCTGGGGCCTGGGGCGCCGCCTCCCCGCCGGCAAAAGAGGAAAGAAAAAAAAAAAGTCAACCCCGCCCACCTACAGGTGGCGCCGGTACATTGACTTGTCACATGACAGCCAAGTAGTGAGCCTATTGGTCGGCCATTCAAGCCTATGAAGGTGCGCTTGTTCCTGCGGCCTTGCATAGGCTGATTGGCTGCCCTGAGCCTCCGCTCAGGGTGATTGGATGCGGGGCCGGGGGCGGGTCACTGTGGCAGCGGAGGGGACTTCCGCTCCCACAGACACCATGACCGCCCGGGGACCGACGAGGGGGGGACAGCCGCTCTCGGTGTGCCGAACTCTGCAGACCCAGCGCGCTCTCGCATGCCGAATCTCTGCAATAATCCTGCCTGCTGGATGGGGTAAGTGCAGGGGGGGGGGGACTCTGCAATGTACCCCAGGGGGGGGGGGACGTGAATGGGGTAGG
>BLSH010111297.1:173549-191450 GCA_018402905.1 Glandirana rugosa | reverse complement strand
AATGTTTATAAACAATGTTACTTTGTATCTCTCTATCTCCTGCCTGAACAATGTTTATAAACAATGTTACTTTGTATCTCTCTATCTCCTGCCTGAACAATGTTTATAAACAATGTTACTTTGTATCTCTCTATCTCTTGTCTGATGAAAATGTGGATACATTGAAACGCGTCACCTGTTCTCTGCTGTTGACGTCACTTCCTGGACATCCAGCGGCATTCCACGCTGCGTTTCAAGCCGGTACCCCATAGTGAGAGACTGCCGTTCGGCTGGATGGTTCCTCTCATCTGCTGGAGTGGATTACATTTATCCAGCGCTGATGCCCAGAAACAGACAGTGCCCAGACCATGCCAGACAGATTTCAGATATGCCAGCTTGTCATTTGCCTCTTGTGAATATCCGCTTGGATGTCTCTTGTAATTAAACGCTTAATACTAAAATACTACACTCAGTTCGGGGCGCCCTGCTCCTTTTCCTTGTTTTCAGATATCTAGTAAGAGCTTTATTAGCTACGGCCCTGAATGCATTTTAGAGCTCTTATAAATACCTAAACCTGGCATCATATTAGATCTCCACCACTCCATGCTCAGCAGCTGACTTGGAAAGGAGCGTTCACCCGAGGAGTCAGTCAGTCCTTCCTGCTGGAAGGAGCCATCAGAAGATGGGGACACTGCAGTCATAAAGGGGTGGGCATGGTCAGCAACAATGCTCAGGTAGGGGGTGGCCCCTAAACCTAAGGGGCCCAAAGTGTGCCCACCCCCCCACCCACCATTACACCCCCACCACCAGCCTGAACCGGTGATACAAGGCAGGATGGATCCATGCACCAAATTCTGACCCCACCATCTGAATGTCGCAGCTGAAATCCAGACTCATCAGACCAGGCAACGTTTCTCCAATCTTCTATTGTCCAATGTTGGTGATCCGGTGCCAATCGTAGCCTCAGTTTCCTGTTCTTAGCTGATAGGAGTGGCAACCAAGATGGTCTTCTGCTGCTGTAGCCCATCTGCTGAAAGGTTGGATGTGTTGTGCGTTCAGAGATGGTATTCTGCATACCTTGGGTGTAACGAGTGGTTATTTAAGTCACTGTTGCCTTTCTATCACCTGGAACCAGTCTGCCCATTCTCCTCTGACATCAACAAGGCATTTTCCTCCACACAACTGCCGCTCACTGGATATTTTCTCTTTTCCCCACCATCCTCTGTAAACCCGAGAGATGGTTGTGTGTGAAAATCCCAGAAATACTCAGACCGCCCCTGTCTGCCACCAACAACCATGCCACCTTTAAAGTCACTTCAATCCGCTTTTTTCACCATTCTGATGCTCTGTTTGAATTTCAGCAAGTTGTCTTCACCACGTCTAGATGCCTAAAAGCATTGAGTCGCTGCTATGTGATTGGCTGATTATCAATTTGTGTTACCAATCAAGTGAACAAGTGTACCTAATACAGTGGCCGGTGAGCGTGTAATTAATGTATGCAATGCTATATGAGTTTAATTAAAGCTCCCATGTCTTTTATTATGTTTGCCTATTTGCATCAACCTGTACCTAATAAAGTGACCCCGGGGTGCCTATTGCAGAGCTGTGTAAGTTTCTCTATTCCACCAGGTAAATGTCAAAATGAAATCTATTTTTATTAAAGGGCATCAGGCGTTTATAGTCATCTACAAGGCGCAAAAGGCAATTTTCGTTATTCTGGGATGTAATGCCTATTATCCTCCAGCAGAGGGTGCAAGTGCACTGCATTGTGAATCATGACACTGAAGTTCTCTGGGTGTATATACTGGGTGTATATATACTGGGCGTGTGTATACTGGGTGTATATATACTGGGTGTATATATATATATATATATAGTCTGGAAGGCTCAGAAGAAGCACACACATCATATGAAAGTACAAATTAAAGTGAACCTGTCACCCCTTGTACACTTTTTAACAGCAAGTCTTTTATGGGAGCACCGCGTGTGCCCCTCTGATCCCCCCCCCCCCCCCCCACACACTTCCCAGCCACCCACCTGAATTGTTTCAATGCAGCCAGACTGAGCGGCATTTTTAACTTGGGTTGCAGAATTTGTCAGGCGGTACCCTGCCTATTAATGGGGCCGCACTACTGCCAGGATTCAAACGCTTGGCTCGCAGTTGCGTTCAACCCCGCAAATAAAAAATAAAAGTAAAAACAAAAGAACAGCTGCCAGGAGGGGGCAGCAGCATCCCCTGAACACCAGGCAGTCACTGCTTTACTGCCCTAAGAAAAGGCGATCTGTCGCAGATTGCTTTTCAGGAGGTGTTAAGCGGTTAACTTTGTTGACTTCAGCTCAGTGGTCAGCAAAGGCCCTGTGATTGGACAGGGGATATGGCAGTGGAGGCTGGTGCTCCGGACAAACTGACCCCCGTTCGGTCGGTTGGTCCGTCAGTCAAACCTGCGCAACCCCCCCATCGTTGCTCGGTCGATCGGCAAACCACCCCCCGACGCTCGCCCATCCACCCACCAGCCCTGCACTTACCCCCTCTAGGTTGCGGCCAGCTTCAGTGGCTTCCCCTTTCTTTAGCAGTTTCCCCCTGCGTCTCCTCCTCAGCGGTTTCCCCCTGCATCTCCTCCTCCTTGGCGCTTCCCCCTGCGTCTCCTCCTCCTTGGCGCTTCCCCCTACGTCTCCTCCTCCTTGGCGCTTCCCCCTGTGTCTCCTCCTCAGTGGCTTCCCCCTTGCATCTCCTCCTCCTTAGCGCTTTCCCCTGCGTCTCCTCCTCCTCAGCGGCTTCCCCCTGCATTTCCTCCTCCTTGGTGCTTCCCCCTGCGTCTCCTCCTCCTTGGTGCTTCCCCCTGCGTCTCCTCCTCCTTGGCGCTTCCCCCTGCGTCTCCTCCTCAGTGGCTTCCCCCTTGCATCTCCTCCTCCTTAGCGCTTTCCCCTGCATCTCCTCCTCCTTAGCGCTTTCCCCTGCATCTCCTCCTCCTTAGCGCTTTCCCCTGCGTCTCCTCCTCCTCAGCGGCTTGCCCCTGAATCTCCTCCTCAGCGGTTTCCCCCTGCGTCTCCTCCTCCTTGGCACTTCCCCCTGCTTCTCCTCTTTAGCAGTTTCCCCCTGCATCTCCTCCTCAGCGGTTTCCCCCTGCATCTCCTCCTCCTTGGCGCTTCCCCCTGCGTCTCCTCCTCCTTGGCGCTTCCCCCTACGTCTCCTCCTCCTTGGCGCTTCCCCCTGTGTCTCCTCCTCAGTGGCTTCCCCCTTGCATCTCCTCCTCCTTAGCGCTTTCCCCTGCGTCTCCTCCTCCTTAGCGATTTCCCCTTCGTCTCCTCCTCCTCAGCGGCTTCCCCCTGCATTTCCTCCTCCTTGGCGCTTCCCCCTGCGTCTCCTCCTCCTTGGTGCTTCCCCCTGCCTCTCCTGCTCCTTGGTGCTTCCCCCTGCGTCTCCTGCTCCTTGGTGCTTCCCCCTGCATCTCCTCCTCCTTGGTGCTTCCCCCTGCATCTCCTGCTCCTGAGTGGCTTCCCCCTGCATCTCCTCCTCCTTGGCGCTTCCCCCTGTGTCTCCTCTTTAGCGGCGTCCCCCTGCATCTCCTCCTCCCAGCTTCCCCTTGCACCTTCTCATCCTCTGCAAATTCCCCCCGAAAGCAGAGCGGCAGTCTGCCTATGTAAACAAGGCAGATCGCTGTTCTGTGAGAGGGGAAGATGGAGATCTTGTGTTTCTGCTAAGAAGGAACACAAATCCTTGTGTTCCCCCAGTCAAAGCACCTCCACGTCCCTGATGTTAACCCCATCCCAGCCAGTGTCATTAGTACAGTGACAGTGTATATTTTTAGCACTGATCATTGTATTGGTGTCACTGGTCCCCAAAAAGTGTCACTTGGTGTCAGATTTGTCCGCCGCAATGTCGCAGTCCCACTAAAAAACACTGATCGCCGCCATTACTAGTATAAAAAAAATTAAAAAAATAAAAATTCCATAAAAATATCCCATAGTTTGCAGACGCTATAACTTTTGTGCAAACCAATCAATATGCGCTTATTGGGATTTTTTTTTTAAACAAAAACAGCAGAATATACATTGCATAAATTTATGAAGAAATTGGATTTTTTTTACCTTTTTTTATTGGATGTTTTATAGCATAAAATATAAAAAAAAAAGTTTTTTTTTAATTGTCGCTCTTTCTTTTGTTTATAGTGCAAAAAATAAAAACCGCAGAGGAGATCAAATACCACCAAAAGAAAGCTCTATTGGTGGGGAAAAAAGGACGTTAATTTTTTTTGGGTACAACGTCGCACGACCGCGCAATCGTCAGTTAAAGTAACGCCGTGCCGTAGCGCAAAAAATGGCCCGGTCAGGAAAGGGGAGGGGGAAAGCTGAACAGACCAAGCTGCCCAGACAAAGTACCTGTCAGAGGGCTGGAGCAAACCATTTCCCACTGCCAGGGGTGCTTACAATGATCAGCTTTTACTTATGTAAGTAAAACGTTTATCCCAAAAAAAAGAAAACAAACAAAGTTGCTGTAACTGATTATAAAGTGTTAGCTGGAGTTCGGCTTCAATTTGTTAGTGTATCTAAATCTGCTTGTCCATTTAACACTCCACTCCCCCCAGACTGATGATGCTACTGTCTGCTGTGCCCCCTGTGCACCTTCATCCAGAGTGGGGGACGCTCTAATACAGGAGGTGTGTTACTGGCCAAATCACCAGGTGAAAACGTCAAAAAAAAGAAAACGAATGCAGCCACCACATCTAATGATTGGTAAGCTGGCGTGCCTGGTTTTGTGCTGTGAGCCGGTAGTCACGCTGCATTCTCTGCTTCTCTTATATAAGCTGCACATTTATTTATAGAATCCAAAGTGATCATTTAGGATATCTGGGTCATTGAAGCCTCGTAGACTTGTGTGTTCTGACACAGCCCTGGAAGGGAGTGTCCCCAAACATTGTGTCACCGTCCCTGGCACCACGCGATGATGAGCCCTGATGCAACCACGCTGTCCTTTCCCTCACTTCTGACTCGCAGTCCTCCTATCCCCGGACGCCAATGTGGGCAACATGCAGATCTACAGCCGCCCGTGCCATCAATGGATCAATGCACGCATGCCACCTTCTGTTAGGGCCACACACCAGTGTTGCCAACCGCCAGTAAATTTACTGACAGTTTGTAAAAATCAGTGATTTTTACAACGGTCTATAAATATCAGGGTCTGATAATTTGTCATGCTGTGCTGACTTTTTAAGTGTAAATCGGGCAAACTACTTGATATGGGCATTGTCGGTGTTTCCATGTTGTGTTTAATTATCAATTGTCTTAGTTTTTAATTGGATTTCAGTTATTTTTCAGGTTGTCAGTAAAAAATGTGCTCCGCCAGTAAATTTTCCATGTTTTGCCAGTAAAAAACGCTGCGGGAGGTTGGCAACACTGCCACACACTGGGGGGCCCCCAGCCTGCAACTGCTCACTGAGACTCTTTATTGGCGTCTGCATTACAATCCCTGAGAGGCAAAGGGCGCTGTGTTGCGTCGGTGCCCACCTCTGCCACTGACAGTGCTGGCAGGAGGAGGCGTGGCCTGGGTTTTTTTAAATTCTCGCACATGTGTATGACTGTTAGAGGCGTGAGGATGCCATGGTCAGGAGAGTCACCCTACAGGAAGGGTTTGACCTTTCAGCCACCCCTTCTTGCACAGTTGTCCCGGCTCCCCTCCTGGACTGCAATGGCTTCCACCGCACACTGCGAGCTTCTCACCAGGTGCATTAAAAGCTGCAGAAAGTCAGATAGAGCCCCGCCTCCTTTCCTGGCGTCCAAAGTGTGGCCCTCCAGCTGTTGCGGAACTACAGGACTCCTGAGCATAGCCGTGCGCAGGGGGTGTGCCAGGTGTGCCTGGGCACACCCTAATCACTACCTGCAGTGCTGAATACCCCCTACTGCCCGGGCTTTCCCCCCACATGCCGGAGGCTCTACTTGGCTTCAAAGAGGATGGGCTCAGGGCGCAGAGCCCACCCACTTGTGTGACATTAGCAAATGAATATTCGCTATTGTCTTCCTGCTTCCCCTCCTGGCCAATCAGGAATCAGGTCTTAAGACCCTATTGTCCGACTCGGCCATCTGGGAGCAGAAGCAGGGGGGGAGCTGCTGAGGAGGAGACGCAGGGGGAAGCTGCCAAAGCTGCCCATGACCTGGATGTGGGGCTGGTGGGTGGATGGGCGAGCGAGCGGGAGGGGGGGCATGATAGACCAACCAAGGGGGGGGGAGATCAGGTGGTTTTTTTTTTTGCCAACTCCCCCCAAAAAAATGGAGCACCAGCCGCACACCTATACTTTTGAGGCATTGCAAGGCTGACAGTTGCAAGCATGACTCCCAAAGGCTGAGGCATGCTGGGACTTGTAGTTCTGCAACAGCTGGAGGGCCACCAGCCTGACTGCCTAGCCTTAATCATGGAGACCCGGCATCACATGTGGGCGTTACCTATGCAAATAGCGCCTTCCTAGGAACACCCACTCCAGATTTACACCCCACCCATCAAGGCGTTTTGATATTTGCATAACTCCTCCCACTGCTTGCGTCAGGGCTGAGGGCCCTGGAGAGGAGTGCTGAGACGTTTTCAGGAAGCAATTGTACCGCCCCCTTGCTGGCCCCGCCCCCCCCAGCCACCATCTGCCTGCATTGCATAGAGAAGCACAGAGAGCCGGTGATGACATCACAGTGTGCAATATAAAGTCATGGAAATGGACAGACTTGTCACGTTGATGAGGGAGGGGGAGGGGGGAGAACTTCAGCTCTAGGTGACGGCGCGGTTCTATTATGACACCAACATATGGCGTTGTGCAATGGAATCTACAGGAAACGCTCGCTGACGACCACACAGGACAGAAACAGGGGAACCGCCTATGAGAACCGCCCTCGTCCCGCATTCAGAACCCCAAGCAGCAATTTTCACGTCTCATAAAATAACCGCGCTGTCGCCTAGAGCCCAAGTTCTCCCCCCTCCCCCTCCCTCATCCGCATAATAATGAGATTTTTTAAATGCAATTTCTCCATTTCCATGACTTTACATTGCACACTGTGATGTCATCACTGGGTCTCTGTGCTTTATGCAATGCAGGCAGATCGTGGCTGGTGGGCGGGGCCAGCAGAGGGGCGGTACGCAGCTTCCTGTAAACCCCGCGGCCCCCCGGCCTCAGTACTCCTCCCAAGAGCCCCCTTTTTTTCAGCTGAGCAGTGTGATAGCAGCTGGAACAAATGGGGTGGGGGGGGGAAGGATGCATTGAAATGCATAAAAACGCAGCAGAATGCATGGGAAATACAGAAAATGCAGTATGAACCGACCCTCAGGGCACATTAATGCAGCACGGTGGTGCAAACTGAAACGATGGGGCGCAGAGCCTTGTCTGTGGGTGGGGGCCGCATTGGGCCACCAAATCCGATGCGTTGTAACCTTTTACGTCGTTTTTGGGTTTAGATAAATTGCATTCCTTGTTTTTTTGTCATTTAGGGACGGTTCACACCCAGGCGATCCGACTTCAGAGGCGACTTTGCTAGGGAATTTGAACGCGACTTCAGCGCGACTTTGGGCAACCTCCATGTTGGGCGACTTTGCCTGTGGCCAATCAGAGAAGAGAGGGAGGGGGGTTGCCTTAAAAAATTATTTTCTTTTTCCTGTAAAGTCGCTTCAATATGGATGGGAATCCGACTTGGATGCGACTTCCATGCAATTCTATGGGCACAAGTCGGATAGAAGTCGCCTTGAAGTAGTGCAGGAAACTTTTCTGAAGTTGCCTTGAAGTTGGAGCGACTTGAGTAGCGCATATTAAGACGACTCCCATTCACTTCAATGGGATTTCTCATGTCAAGCGACTTGGGGCGAGACAAGTCGCCTAGGTGTAAAACGACCCTAAGGGCTCGGTTCACACTGCAGCGATATGGGAACCCTGCGAATCCACTGCGGCTTCCCGCATCGCATGTCTCTGGGCGGCAGTTCACACTGCGAACTGTGGGGAGTGTCAATAGAAAGCTAATGACCCCCCCAATTCAGTTTGCGTATCGCACTGCGAACTGCAACCTCGCACAGGAATCGGATCGCATGGTGTGAGTGACCATGCGACCTGATTCTGACCCTGCGGGAAAAAAAAGGGCGCTGTGCGAGTTTGCTCCGATTGCGTTGCAAATTCAGCCATACAATCTCTATGGCAGAGATCGCATGTGACTCAGACTGCAGTGCGGAGCGAATCACACGCGATCTCTGAGATCGCTGCAGTGTGAACCGACCCTTAGAGGCGGACGCTCTGCGAGGGGAGCGGATCGCTTTGTTACACAAACATTGCTTCCTCTCATGTCGCTGTTAAAATTTTATTGGCTCTCTGTAAAAAAATGTAGCACCCGCGTGGCGTTTTTGGAGCGTTTTTTGAGTCACATGTCCAAATTTCACAGGGGCATGCTGGGTAATCGGCACCCAGAAAATGCAGCAAAAATGCGGCAAATCCGTATGTGCGCTTTTGACACCTTTTTTCCGTGGAGCAGCGTGAAAGCAGCTGAAGAAAAAAAAAAGAGAGGGGGAAAACGCACTGGGAAGCGTGGAAGATACATAAAAAAAATTCACTGGAACGCATGGGAGATACATAAAAACGCCCTGGAACGCATGGGAGAAACATAAAAATGCACTGGAACGCATGGAAGATACATAAAAACGCACTGGAACGCATGGGAGATACATAAAAACGCACTGGAACACATGGAAGATACATAAAAAACGCCCTGGAACGCATGGGAGATACATAAAAATGCACTGGAATGCATGGAAGATACATAAAAAATGCACTGGAATGCATGGAAGATATATAAAAACGCACTGGAACGCATGGGAGATACATAAAAATGCACTGGAACACATGGGAGATACATAAAAACGCACTGGAATGCATGGAAGATATATAAAAACGCACTGGAACACATGGGAGATACATAAAAACGCACTGGAATGCATGGAAGATATATAAAAACGCACTGGAACGCATGGGAGATACATAAAAACGCACTGGAATGCATGGAAGATACATAAAAAATGCACTGGAACGCATGGGAGATACATAAAAACGCCCTGGAACGCATGGGAGAAACATAAAAATGCACTGGAACGCATGGAAGATACATAAAAACGCACTGGAACGCATGGGAGATACATAAAAACGCACTGGAACACATGGGAGATACATAAAAAACGCCCTGGAACGCATGGGAGATACATAAAAATGCACTGGAATGCATGGAAGATACATAAAAAATGCACTGGAATGCATGGAAGATATATAAAAACGCACTGGAACGCATGGGAGATACATAAAAATGCACTGGAACACATGGGAGATACATAAAAACGCACTGGAATGCATGGAAGATATATAAAAACGCACTGGAACACATGGGAGATACATAAAAACGCACTGGAATGCATGGAAGATATATAAAAACGCACTGGAACGCATGGGAGATACATAAAAACGCACTGGAATGCATGGAAGATACATAAAAAATGCACTGGAATGCATGGAAGACATATAAAAACGCACTGGAACGCATGGAAGATACATAAAAACGCACTGGAACACATGGGAGATACATAAAAACGCACTGGAACACATGGAAGATATATAAAAACGCACTGGAACACATGGGAGATACATAAAAAACGCCCTGGAACGCATGGGAGATATATAAAAACGCACTGGAATGCATGGAAGATACATAAAAAACGCACTGGAACACATGGGAGATACATAAAAACGCACTGGAATGCATGGAAGATACATAAAAATGCACTGGAACGCATGGAAGATATATAAAAACGCACTGGAACGCATGGGAGATACATAAAAAACGCCCTGGAACGCATGGGAGATACATAAAAATGCACTGGAATGCATGGAAGATACATAAAAATGCACTGGAACGCATGGAAGATATATAAAAACGCACTGGAACGCATGGGAGATACATAAAAACGCACTGGAACACATGGGAGATACATAAAAACGCACTGGAACACATGGGAGATACATAAAAAACGCCCTGGAACGCATGGGAGATACATAAAAACGCACTGGAATGCATGGAAGATACATAAAAAATGCACTGGAACGCATGGGAGATACATAAAAACGCACTGGAACGCATGGAAGATACATAAAAATGCACTGGAACGCATGGAAGATACATAAAAACGCACTGGAACGCATGGAAGATACATAAATATGCACTGGAACGCATGGGAGATACATAAAAACGCACTGGAATGCATGGGAGATACATAAAAACGCACTGGAACGCATGGAAGATACATAAAAATGCACTGGAACGCATGGGAGATACATAAAAACGCACTGGAATGCATGGGAGATACATAAAAACGCACTGGAACGCATGGAAGATACATAAAAACGCACTGGAACGCATGGGAGATACATAAAAATGCACTGGAACGCATGGAAGATACATAAAAACGCACTGGAACGCATGGAAGATACATAAATATGCACTGGAACGCATGGGAGATACATAAAAACGCACTGGAATGCATGGGAGATACATAAAAACGCACTGGAACGCATGGAAGATACATAAAAAATGCACTGGAACGCATGGGAGATACATAAAAACGCACTGGAACGCATGGAAGATACATAAAAATGCACTGGAACGCATGGAAGATACATAAAAACGCACTGGAACGCATGGAAGATACATAAATATGCACTGGAATGCATGGGAGATACATAAAAACGCACTGGAACGCATGGAAGATACATAAAAATGCACTGGAACGCATGGGAGATACATAAAAACGCACTGGAATGCATGGGAGATACATAAAAACGCACTGGAATGCATTAAGGCCTCATACACACGGGCTTAATAGCAAAATGCCGGGACCGACTTCAGGCAAAAATCGGCATTAAGATCGGCATTTCGTCTGCGTTTTTCATCGCCGTTATTGCGCGTCAGTGAGCGTCGGTGTCAATGGGCGTTTTGTTTAAAAAAAAAATTCCTCTGCTATTTTTTAACCTGCAAACGCCGGCGCTAAAAACGCCAGCTAACATCGCTAACGGCATTAATGCGCATTAGTGAGCGTTTCGCCGGCTCAGCGCTGCAGCTTCAGCACGCGACGGCCGCGGGTTCTGCTTTCAGCTCACAAACGCCGGCGCCCTCTACAACTCAAAAACGTCTGCGTTTTTATGGGGCCATTGACTAACATGGAGAGCTGCAAAAAAAAATGCTTAAAAACGCGGCGGTAAAAAAAACGTCCGTGTGCATGAGGCCTAAAAAATGCAGAAAGGAATCCGGAACGCAGAAATTGCGCTGTGAACCGACCCTCAGCGCCCATCAACGCAGCACATTGGCGCAAACTGAAGCGGCGGAACGCAGGGGGGTTGGGACCACGCTGTCCGATGCGTTGTAATCTTTTACGTCGCTGTTTTCGGGTTTAGATAAATTTTATTAATTTATTACGTTTTGGGGTATTTTTGGTCATTTAGAATATCGGGGGGGTGGAAGGAGAACTCAGGTGGGGGCGACTGCGAATCACATTTACGGAGAGGGAAGAAATCCGTCGTTTCGCCGCGGGCGCTCTGCGAGGGAGCGGATCGCCGTGTTACATAACGCAAACATTGTCACATTTTGTGTCGCTGTTAACATTTTATTGGCTCTCTCTGTAAAAAAAGCGTAGAGCAAGAAAGGAAGACGCGGGCGGCGAGAAGGAAAGCGGCGCAGAAGGGGTTAAAGAGAAAGCTGCTCCTCGGCCTATGGCGTCCCTGCCCCTCCTCCGCTCCTTCCCCCTCCCTCCCTCTGAGCCGATCCGCTGTGGAAAGCTGGTGTCACCGTCACCTGGACTTCAGCCTGGGAGCCATGAGGCTGGTGACCGCCGCCGCGTTTGAGCCTTGAAGGGGAGGGTGGGGGGGTGGGCGCGCCGCCATGGAGGAAGAGAATGCCAACGTGCCGGAGCCGGCCAGCGAGTGCCCGCCGACGCAGCCCTTGAAGTTCGATATAAAACGCCATGCCATCACCGACGACTACAAGGTGTCCAAGCAGGTGCTGGGCCTGGGCATCAACGGCAAAGTGCTGGAGTGTTACCGCAGGGACAGCGGGCTGAAGTGCGCCCTGAAGGTGAGACGTGCCAGGTGTGGCAAAATAATAGGCACTGGTGAATGGCGGAGGGTACACAGTGATTAGGTGGAGGCTTCCGTGGGGGCGGGTATTCTATCTGCCAAGACAGTGGTGGGCACAGAGGGGGCTGCCCAGGTAAACTGCTAGTCAAGTTAAAGTTTCTGGGGGTCACAGGGCAGACGTGGCACTTGGGTGCCAGTTTGGCACAGACGGGCATGGGGTTCCAACCTAACCACCCAGGGATCTGCTCAGTCATGTGACCTCTTGTAGTTGTGGATCCCTTCAAATGTTGGGGAACAACAGAGCCCAACATGCTCTGCCAGCTCCTATAGCGTGTTGGGATCGAGGTGGCGTGGCGAAACGCGTCAGCCCTTGTGCTTTTTAACGTGTGCCAATAAACGTATATATGGGCATGGGCATGGAGTTGCTGGCTTTTTCTACTTTTATCGTAACCCCTATAGGGCATCTGGAAACATTTGCTTTGGATACAAGGAATGTTTTGCTGTCTGTGTCCCTTTGAGGAGATTCACCTTCACTTCCTGTCCCAGTGACACCAGGAACAAAAGAGGGTTGAATGTTTTGCTGTCTGTGTCCCTTTAAGGAGATTCACCTTCACCTCCTGTCCCAGGAAGTGAGAGGAATCCCATTCGCATCCTGTCTTAGATAGGTGGCCCCATCAGAAGATTTCCCTCCTTTCCTGTTCCGGTGACAACTGTAAAATTTCATATTTCCCATCACTTCCTGTTCCGGTGACACCAGGACCAAAATTAGGTTGAATGTTTTGTGGTCTGTGTCCCTTTAATGAGATTCACCTTCACCTTCTGTCCCAGAAAGTGAGAGGAATCCCAGTGCCATCCTGTCTTAGAGAGGCGTCCCCATCAGAAGATTTCCCTCTTTTCCTGTTCTGGTGACAACTGTAAAATTTCGTACTTCCCATCACTTCCTGTCCCAGTGACACCCGGACCAATAGAGGGTTGAATGTTTTGCTGTCTGTGTCCCTTTAAAGAGATTCACCTTCACCTCCAGTCCCAGGAAATGAGAGGAATCCCAGTCCCATCTCATCTTAGATAGGTGTCCCCATTAGAAGATTTTCCTCTTTTCCTGTTCTGGTGACAACTGTAAAATTTCCAATTTCCAATCACTTCCTGTCCCGGTGACACCAGGACCAATAGAGGGTTGAATGTTTTGCTGTCTGTGTCCCTTTAATGAGATTCACCTTCACCTCCTGTCCCAGGAAGTGAGAGGAATCCCAATCCCATCCTGTCTCAGATAGGCATCCCCATCAGAAGATTTCCCTCTTTTCCTGTTTCCGGTGACAACTGTAATATTTCATATTTCCCATCACATTTGCTTTGGATACAAGTAATGTTTTGTTGTCAGTGTCCCTTTAAGGAGATTAACCTTCACTTCCTGTCCCGGTGACACCAGGACCAATAGAGGGTTGAATGTTTTTTTATCTGTGTCCCTTTAAGGAGATTCGGCTTCACTTCCTATCCCAGGAAGTGAGAGGAATCCCAGTCCCATCCTGTCTTAGGTGTCCCCATCAGAAGACTTCCCTCTTTTCCTGTTCTGGTGACAACTGTAAAATTTAAGATTTCCAATCACTTCCTGTCCCGGTGACACCAGGGCCAATAGAGGGTTGAATGTTTTGCTGTCTGTGTCCCTTTAAGGAGATTCACCTTCACCTCCAGTCCCAGGAAGTGAGAGGAATCCCAGTCCCATCTCATCTTAGATAGGAGTCCCCATTAGAAGATTTCCCTCTTTTCCTGTTCCGGTGACAACTGTAAATTTTCATATTTCCCATCACTTCCTGTCCCGGTGACACCAGGATTGATTTTAGGGGTGAATCTCACACTGACAGCAGTCCACACTTCATCCAAAGACTCTAAACAAAGTTTTGGCCTTGGATATCTTCGTATTTTCTAAATGTATGATATTTATTAGTAACAATCGTTGCCTATATGTAGTATGAGCATCCAATCAAAATTGTTCTTTATTTATCTCTTGTAATTATTAACATAGTAGCAGTAT
Organism: Glandirana rugosa; assembly: GCA_018402905.1. Taxonomy (NCBI): domain Eukaryota; kingdom Metazoa; phylum Chordata; class Amphibia; order Anura; family Ranidae; genus Glandirana; species Glandirana rugosa. The sequence continues at coordinate 177,314 of BLSH010111297.1, read as the reverse complement.
GGATCTGTGAGTGGGAAGGTCCACACGATGAACTACAAATTCCAGCACCTCCAGTGACTAAATCAAAATAGATATTTCCTTTGCCGAGTAATCGGCTGTGTAAATTCCAGCTATTCTGGTCATTTCTCAGTATAATTCATGGAATGGGAAGGTCCACACGATGAACTACAAACTTCAGCACCTCCAGAGACTGAATCAAAATAGATATTTCCTTTGCCGAGTAATCAGCCGTGTAAATTTCAGCTATTCTGGTCATTTCTCAATAGGAATCTGTGAATGGGAATGTCCACATGACCAACTACAAATCCCATCACCTCCAGGAACTAAATTAAAACAGATATCACCTCTACCGTGTAATCGGCAGGGAATCTGTGAGTGGGAAGGTCCACATGACAAACCACAAATCCCAGCACCTCCAGGGACTACGTTAAAAGAAATATCGCCATTGCCGAGTAATCTGCAGTGTAAATTTCAGCTATTCTGGTCATTACTCTTTGTATTTTATAAGTGTGTTATATTTATTTGTAACAATTGTTGCTAGTGACAGTATGATTCTTTGATTAGGAAGGTCCACATGATGAACTACAAATGCCAGCACCTCCAGGGACTTCATTAAAACAGATATAATCTTTACTGAGTAATCAGCTGTGTAAATGTTTAGCTATTCCGGTCATTTCTCGATACAAATCTGTGAGTGGGAAGGGCCAGCAGACTCATCTAAAAGGATTTCATTTGTGTAAGAAGAGGATGTGGATCAGCAGCAGTTCGCCTATTAAAGTAACATTTTTTTCGGGCTCCGTCAGTGCCTGGGATTAATGATAAAATGTAATACTAAATTCCCTCTGGGTGCGGCCATTTTGAATAATTATCTGCAGGACTTCCGACTCCATACCAGCTACTCCCGAGAGAGCGAATGATTCAATGAGAAATGAGCAGAAGGGCTGAAATTTATACTGCTGATTACTCAGTAAGGATGATATCTGCTTTAATTTAGTCTCCGGAGGTGCTGGGATTTGTAGTTTGTCATGTGGACCTTCCCACTAATAGAATCATATGGAAAAATGACCATAATAGCTGAAATTTACACAGCTGATTACTCAGTAAAGATGATATCTGCTTTAATTTAGTCTCTGGAGGTGCTGGGATTTGTAGTTCGTCATGTAGACCTTCTTCCCACTCATAGAATCATATGGAAAAGTGACCATAATAGCTGAAATTTACACAGCCGATTACTCAGTAAAGATGATATCTGCTTTAATTTAGTCTCTGGAGGTGCTGAGATTTGTAGTTTGTCACGTGGACCTTCCCACTAATAGAATCATATGGAAAAGTGACCATAATAGCTGAAATTTACACAGCCGATTACTCGGTAAAGATGATCTCTGCTTTAATTCAGTCTCTGGAGATGCTGGGATTTGTAGTTTGTCATGTAGACCTTCTTCCCACTCATAGAATCATATGGAAAAATGAGCAGAATAGCTGAAATTTACACAGCTGATTACTCAGTAGACACGATATCTGCTTTAATTTAGTCTCTGGATGTGCTGGGATTTGTAGTTCGTCGCATGGACTTTCCCACTCATAGAATCATATGGAAAAGTGGCCAGAATAGCTAAAATTTACACAGCTGATTACTCGGTAAGGATGATCTCTGCTTTAATTTAGTCTCTGGAGGTGCTGGCATTTGTAGTTTGTCATGTGGACTTTGCCACTAATAGAATCATATGGAAAAGTGACCATAATAGCTGAAATTTTCACAGCTGATTACTCAGTAAAGATGATCTCTGCTTTAATTCAGTCTCTGGAGATGCTGGGATTTGTAGTTTGTCATGTGGACTTTGCCACTAATAGAATCATATTGAAAAGTGACCAAAAATAGCTGAAATTTACACAGCCAATTACTCAGTAAAGATGATCTCTGCTTTAATTCAGTCTCTGGAGATGCTGGGATTTGTAGTTTGTCATGTAGACCTTCTTCCCACTAATAGAATCATATGGAAAAATGAGCAGAATAGCTGAAATTTACACAGCTGGTTACTCAGTAGAGACAATATCTGTTTTAATTTAGTCTCTGGATGTGCTGGGATTTGTAGTTCGTCACATGGACTTTCCCACTCATAGAATCATATGGAAAAGTGACCAGAATAGCTAAAATTTACACAGCTGATTACTCAGTAAGGATGATCTCTGCTTTAATTTAGTCTCTGGATGTGCTGGGATTTGTAGTTCGTCACATGGACTTTCCCATTCATAGAATAATATGGAAAAGTGACCATAATAGCTTAAATTTACACAGCTGATTACTCGGCACAGGCGATATCTGCTTTAATTTAGTCTCTGAAGGTGCTGGGATTTGTAGTTAGTCATGTGGACCTTCCCACTCATAGAATCATATTAAAAAGTGACCAGAATAGCTGAAGTTTACACAGCCGATTACTCGGCAATGGTGATATCTGTTTTGATTTAGGCACTGGAAGTGTGGAGTTATTTATATAAATGGTTACATTATCTTTATATATATAGTACATTTACCGTATATAAACCTATATACAGCATGTGTGGGTATATACTGTATACTGTATATATAGATTTCTCGCTTCGGAGAGCTCAGTTAATAAAAAGTCAGACAAGGACTCCTCGCCGCCTCTTCTCGCCGGAGGCGAACGTGGCGAAACGTCTGCTTTGCGCAATTCCTGTGGCTTTGACGAGTTGGGGAAGCAGAAGTGTCAGTTGGTAAACACATGAAATGTTTTTCCCCCCCTGCGATGGGTTCATTGTAAAAAGCCAAACATGTCGCGTCCAGACAGTCCAGAGTGCGTCTCCTTATCTCGTCACGCCCACATTCCGGAGGCGCGGCGCGCTCGTCTTACAACGTCCTTCCAGCGAGGACATGTTGGAGAGCCGTTACTGTCAACGTTCGCCTTAAAAATTATTTTTTTCATGAGTCATTCTAATTTTTTTTTTTTTACAGGCTTGCTGTTCCATATTTTCATGATTTTTCGTCTAAACGAGTGCTGAGATAAGACCAATTGGCCCCACCGGCCACACACTTTGACAATTTGTTTTGAGCAATCGAGCTTTCGGGTTCCATTTATTTTGCATTGCAATTGAAGACATAAAATGGTCATTTCAATCGACCACGAAGAGGCGGGCAGATTTAAGTTGCTCACACACGTGGCCACTTTCCACCGCTGACCCAGCTGAGATCCCGAGTGCAGAATCGCAATGGTTCAATTGAACGCAAGGAGATGGGATCTGATAACGGGCGATGAAGTGGCCGACGCGTTTCGTTCAGTTTTTTTTTTAATTACGATTCATTTTTCATGGCAATGTGCATGGCATCTTCAGGGTCCGATTTACTTCTTCACATTGTGTTGCACAGAAGCAAAGTGAATGGGTTGCCAGTGCACCCTAACATGTTTACCCCCAGGAACTGGCACTTTAAATGGGCGGTAACACCTGAGGCCAGTAGGAGGGACTCTCTGTGATTGGCTGCACAGTCCTGACATCATTGGGAGCCCCTCCTACCACTCCCTGCTCATTAATAGCCGACCATGAGTTGGCAGTGACAGCTCAGTCACAATTCTGAGGGCACCCCAAAGACAATGGCGCATATATGAGGCTGCTAGGCATACAGACGCGTGGCTGGGGGAGGTAAAGATGCATGGTTGAGCTGCATTTTTAGTGCCCCCAATTGTGAAGAGGATTTGCGCTAGGAGGGTCAAATTGTGTGTGTGTGTGTGTGGGGGGGGGGGGGCATCGGGC
>BLSH010111297.1:85355-96541 GCA_018402905.1 Glandirana rugosa | reverse complement strand
TCTGATGAGGCGGCTCTGATGGGCATTGATAGGCTGCACTGATGGGCACTGATGAGGCAACACTTATGGGCACCGATAGGTGGCACTGATGAGCACTGATGGGTGGCATGGAGAGGCGGCACTGGTGGGCACAGATAGGCAGCACGGATAGGCGGCAGTGATGGGCATTGATGAGCGGCACTGATGGGCAATACTGATAGGCATCACTAATGGGCACTGATGAGGCAGCACTTATGGGCACTGATAGGTGGCACTGATGAGCACTGATGGGTGGCACTGATGAGCACTGATGGGTGGCACGGAGAGGCGGCACTGGTGGGCACTGATAGGCAGCACGGATAGGCAGCAGTGATGGGCATTGATGAGCGGCATTGATGGGCACTGATGGGCAATACTGATAGGCATCACTAATGGGCACTGATGAGGCAGCACTTATGGGCACTGATGAGCACTGATGGGTGGCACGGAGAGGCGGCACTGGTGGGCACTGATGGGCAGCACGGATAGGCGGCAGTGATGGGCAATACTGATAGGCATCACTAATGGGCACTGATTGCTGGCACTAGTGGGCACTAATTGCTGGCACGGGTGGGCACTGATTGCTGGCGCTTTATTATAATCAGGGCACTGATGATCAATGCCCTGATTACCTGTTTTGCTGTCCCATGCGAGGAGATGCTGCTGATTGGCTCTCCTCGCCACAAACTCTGTCAGTGTGAGGCAATGAGAGCTGGTTGCCTTTACTTCCGCATTTACATGTGACCGGCTGTGATTGGTCACATGGTGAAAGAGCCGTGTCAGCGACTCTTTACAATGATCGGGGTTGCGCCGTGTCCTAGCAAACACGCCCCGGCCGCGATCGTCGCGCATTCAGGAGCGGCCGGCCGGTTGCGCCGTCATATGACGTTCACCGAAAACAAGGGGCGCACCGTCCCTCCGTCATTTGACGGTGGCCGGGCGGCAAGTGGTTAAAGTGCATTTTTTCCCAAAGAATTGCGTTTGAAAAAACGCTGCGCAAATACCGAGGGACATGAAAAATTGCAACGGTCGCCATTTTATTCCCTAGGGTCTCTGCTAAAAAAACACGTGTATATATATATATAATTTTGGGGGGGGGTTCTAAGTAATTTCCAACAAAATACTGATTTAAACTTGCAAACAAAAAAAGTGTCAGAAAAGGCCTGGTCTTCACGTGGGTGATGTGTACCCCCCCTCCCCCGCCCCCCCCCCCCCCAGCTGTATTCCAGAGAGCTCCTCCTACGTGGAGTGGGTGGGTCTGCTTCCTGAATCCGTGGATAATCACAGCACATCTGTTCTCTGCTTTCTGAATCACCAATCAGATGAAACCCTTCAAAGCAGCTGAGAATGTGATTGGTGGCGGTGAGGAGCTTCTTGACAATTCAATGCATTAAGCTTCCTGTAGGAGGCATTATGGAGGGGATGTGGCTGAGAATTGCATTCCTGAATCATAAATGGGTAAGTAAAGGGGTTCCCAGATCTCCAGGTGACCAGTAGAATGGAGCGGCAAGGGCTGGAGCACTGCAAGCAAGGTCAAGACGCAGCGCTGACCCCTGAGCACGTCGGTGGGGCCCCCTGTATGTAGCTCAGCTCTGGTCACAGGCTCACTATTGGAGCAGCGCCACAGAATTAGGCCAGTGACAGTCTCCTCTCCACCATAATCCATCCCAGCGTACAAATTACAGATCTGAAGCAATGCAGCAAGATGTCTCTGCAGTCTATCCATCAGCCACTAGGTGGCGCCATTGGTCTGTGCATTTTCATTTTTCGCTTTTGGATTTTATGAATATTATTATTATTATTATTATTATGATGATGATGAATATTATACAGGATTTATATAGTGCCAACAGTGTGCATTCTTAAAAAATGAGACAGTATAGTTACAAAATTACAATAGGGTTTGGAGGGCCTTGGTCCAGAGAGCTTGCACTCTAAAATATTAACTTTGCTCTCAGGGCCGTCTTTAATATTGGTTGGACCCTGGGCAAATATTTTCTTGCCCCCCCCCCCATGCAATTTCACTCTCCATCTGCTCTGAGACATACAATAAATAGCAACTAGACTCAAAATCAATTTACTGAATCAGATCAGCAGTGATTTTGATTGGTTGCCAGAGGTTACAGCATATCATGACCGCTTACTGTCTGGTTGCTAGAGGTTACAGCACACATTAGTGCTCACTGATTAGTTGCTAAAGGGTACAGCCCATGCTTTCTGCTTGTTTGGTTGCTAGAGATGACTGTACATCAATACTGCTCACTGATTGGTTGCTAGAGGTTACTGCACATCATTACTGCCCACAGATTGGTTGCTAGAGGTTACAGCCCATCATCTCCTCACTGCCTGCACACCATGGACTGGGGAGCACAAAGTAGCTTTCCTGACACCACAGAAATGTGCTGCCCTTTAGAAGATATACAGCAGTGCCATCAATTATCTATGACACCCTCATGCATCTGCTGACATGTACTGTGGATTTTCAAGCATGCCTTTGTCTCCCCAGTGGGCAGCATTCAGTATAGGTGATGGTGAATATGACCTCAGGGGGGCATGATATACATATGAATGCCACCTTTGTTTGCATATCAGTGCAGCTGGCCGCCACTATTAACAAATAAGCCGGTTATTTACATGTAAACATAGGGTCTACAGGTGAGTCATCTGTACACAACAATAGGGCAGAGTTGGGCAGCTTTAGTAGCAACACTTCACAGTGAGATATCAGGACACAGCACAGGACTAAAACTTCAAGGGACAAGGGAATTTAAACCAGGATAGTTGGCAAGTATGAGGCAGCTGCTTTGGGCCCCACAACAATGACAGGGCCCAGGGCAGCTGCCCCTTTTGCCCCGCCTTAAAGACGGCCCTGTTTGCTCTTTGCACATACACTCCAGACCACCCTGTGAATTTATCAGAGGTCACACCGCACTGGGTCTCATCAGCAACACTGATATAATGAGACATCCGCTGGGATGAAGAAATTAATGAACAAATGCCACAATTGAGTACAGCCAATCAAAATTCAGCTTCCTGCCTCTAGCTGAGGTGTTATTTCTGATTGGTTATTATTGGTCTCTGCACCTCCAAGAAATAAAAAAAATAAAAAATTGGATGTGTGAGATGACGACTTCCTTTACGCCAATCTGCAAATCTGACACTAGGGGGCGCTACTGCACTGTCATTGGTCTTCCAAGACTGTGACTCTTTCCCAAGTTCCAGCCATTGGTGGAAATAATAGTTTTCTTTCTCATTTAAAAAAAACTATACAGTGAGAATTAAAGGATCTGTCCACCCAATTAATAGAATCTCAGTTATCAAGATTCTTCGGTTGCTGCTGGAGTCGCCGTCCCGCCCAGACTGGAGATGTCCATCCGTCTCCTCCTATAGGGCGCCTATAATAATGTTATTTCCGGTAACAAAGTTGTTTACATCTGCAGCTTTCATTAAATGAAACCCTGGTGATCCTGCCAGGAAGGTCCTTCTTCAGGCACTTCCTGTTATAAGGTGACAACGCTCTGTCCTTGTCTTCAGTTTGTTCCCCTGTGTTGTCAAACTGTCACATGGGCTTCCAATGGAGACTACAAATGGTTGTTTCAGCACCCATTACACAGACATGGTGCTTGTTGTCCCCATGAGGAGACCCGCCCTGAGAAATGTCATGTAGCCATCGCTGGGGTGCATGTGGACTGGAAGTGGCTGCAAAAAGGGTGCAGGAGATCAGCAACTCTAGGATGTTATAAAGTGGCAACACTCTGTCCCTATTTCCCACCCTGCCCCAAGACATAGGGACTATCCCGATTAAAAACAGACAGCTCCACATAGGGGCTATCCTAACAAAACATTGACACCTCCACATAGGAACTATCTCAACAAAACCTGGACAGCTCTATATAAGGACTATCCAACAAAACCTGGACAGCTCCATATAAGGACTATCCAACAAAACCTGGACAGCTCCATATAAGGACTATCCCAACAAAACATGGACAGCTCTATATAAGGACTATCCCAACAAAACATGGACAGCTCTATATAAGGACTATCCCAACAAAACATGGACAGCTCTATATAAGGACTATCCCAACAAAACCTTGACAGCTCCATATAAGGACTATCTCAACAAGACCTGGACAGCTCCACATAGGTACTATCCCAATAAAACCTGGACAGCTCCACATAGGGGCTATCCTAACAAAACACTGACACCTCCACATAGGAACTATCCCAACAAAACATGGACAGCTCCATATAAGGACTATTCCAACAAAACCTGGATGGCTCCACATAGAGATTATCCCAACAAAATCTGGACAGCTCCAAATAGGGACTATCCCAAAATAACAGACAGCTTCACACAGGGACTATCCAAACAAAACACGGACAGCTCCACAGAGGAACTATCCCAACAAAACATGGAGAGCTCCATATAAGGACTATCCCAACAAAATCTTGACAGCTCAACATAGGGGCTATTCCAACAAAACATGGACAGCTCCATAAAAGGACTATTCCAACAAAACCTGGACAGCTCCATATAAGGACTATCCCAACAAAATCTGGACAGCTCCATATAAGGACTATTCCAACAAAACCTGGACAGCTCCATATAAGGACTATCCCAACAAAACCTGGACAGCTCCATATAAGGACTATCCCAACAAAATCTGGACAGCTCCATATAAGGACTATCCCAACAAAACCTGGACAGCTCCATATAAGGACTATCCCAACAAAACCTGGACAACTCCACATAGGGACTATCCGAACATAACATGGGCAGCTCCACATAGGGACTATCCCAACAAAATATGGATAGCTCCACATAGGGACTATCCCAACAAAACATGGACAGCTCCACATAGGGACTATCCGAACATAACATGGGCAGCTCCACATAGGGACTATCCGAACATAACATGGGCAGCTCCACATAGGGACTATCCCAACAAAACATGGACAGCTCCACATAGGGACTATCCGAACATAACATGGGCAGCTCCACATAGGGACTATCCCATCAAAACACAGACAGCTCCACATAGAGACTATCCCAACAAAACATTAACAGCTCCACATAGGGACTATCCTAGCAAAACACAGACAGCTCCATATAATGTCTATGCCAACATAACATAGACACCTCCACATAGAGACTATCCCAACAAAACATGGACAACTCCATAAAAGGACTATTCCAACAAAACATGGACAGCTCCACATAGGAACTATCCCAACTAAATCTGGACAACTCCATATAATGTCTATTCCAACATAACATAGACACCTCCACATAGAGACTATGCCAACAAAACATGGACAGCTCCACATAGGGACTATCCTAGCAAAACACGGACAGCTCCAAATAGGGACTATCCCAGCAAAACACAGACAGCTCCACATAGGACCTATCCCAACAAAATCTGGCCAGCTCCATATAAGGACTATCCCAATATAACATATACACCTTCACATAATGACTATCCAAACAAAACATGGACAGCTCCAAATAGGGACTATCCCAACTAAATTCTGACAGCTCCATATAATGTCTATCCCAACATAACAGACACCTCCACATAGAGACTATCCCAACAAAACATGGACAGCTCCACATAGGAACTATCCCAACTAAATCTGGACAGCTCCATATACTGTCTATCCCAACATAACACAGACACCTCCACATAGGGACTATTCCAACAAAACATGGACAACTCCATAAAAGGACTATCCCAACAAAACCTGGACAGCTCCACATAGAGGCTATCCCAACAAAACATTAACAGCTCCACATAGGGACTATCCTAGCAAAACATGGACAGCCCCATATCAGAACTATTCCGACAAAACACTGACAGCTCCACATAGAAACTATCCCAACTAAATCTGGACAGCTCCATATACTGTCTATCCCAACATAACATAGACATCTCCACATAGGCACTATCCCAACAAAACCTGGCCAGCTCCATATAAGGACTATCCCAACAAAACATGGACAGCTCCATACAAGGACTATCCCAACAAAACCTGGACAGCTCCACATAGGGGCTATCCCAACAAAACATGGACAGCTCCATATAGCGGCTATCCCAACAAAACCTGGACAGCTCCACATAGGGACTATCCTAACAAAACATGGACAGCTACATATAGGGCTATCCCAACAAAACCTAGACAGCTCCATATAGGGCTATCCCAACAAAACATGGACAGCTCCATACAAGGACTATCCCAACAAAACCTGGACAGCTCCACATAGGGATTATCCTAACAAAACACAGACAGCTCCATATAGGGACTATCCCAACATTCTTACATTCTGATGCTTGTAGTCTCCAGCAGGAGGCACATGTGGCAAGGTAACAGCAAAGAAGCCCAGCTGTGAGACAGGGACAGAGTGTTGTCACCCTATAACAGGAAGTGCCTCAATCAGGACCTCCATGGCAGGATCACCAGGTTTATTTTAATGAAAGCTACTATTAAACTATTGAAAACTACTTTTGAAATGATATTAACCCATTAAAGGTTGTGTGAGATGGGGGTCCCCTGAGGTTTTAGTTGCCTCTCTGTTGGGGCCCCAATGATACGAATGATAGGCTGTGACTTTCCTTGACTCAGGCTGTGGCTGCAGATTGTTCCTCTGGATCTCTGGGCTTCTAATAATCTGGTGCAGGAGACGTCAGCGTGCGCTCTATATAGCAGTGGAATGTGTCACCGCTCACCTCTCCCCGTGTCACCGCTCACCTCTCCTCGTGTCACCGCTCACCTCTCCCCGTGTCACCGCTCACCTCTCCCCGTGTCACTGCTCAACTCTCCCTGTGCCACCGCTCACCTCTCCCCGTGTCACCGCTCACCTCTCCCCGTGTCACTGCTCACCTCTCCCTGTGCCACCGCTCACCTCTCCCCATGTCACTGCTCACCTCTCCCCGTGTCACCGCTCACCTCTCCCCATGTCACCACTCACCTCTCCCCGTGTCACCGCTCGCCTCTCCCCGTGTCACTGCTCACCTCTCCCTGTGCCACCGCTCACCTCTCCCCATGTCACTGCTCACCTCTCCCCGTGTCACCGCTCACCTCTCCCCGTGTCACCGCTCACCTCTCCCCGTGTCACCGCTCACCTCTCCCCATGTCACTGCTCACCTCTCCCCGTGTCACCGCTCACCTCTCCCCATGTCACCACTCACCTCTCCCCGTGTCACCGCTCGCCTCTCCCCGTGTCACCGCTCACCTCTCCCCGTGTCACCGCTCACCTCTCCCCGTGTCACCGCCAGTGTTGCCAACCGCCAGTAAATTTACGGACAGTTTGTAAAAATCCGTGATTTTTACAACTGTCTATAAATATCAGGGTCTGATAATTTGTCATGCTGTGTTGACTTTTTAAGTGTAAACTGGGCAAACTACTTGATATGGGTATTGTCAGTGTTTCCATGTTGTGTTTAAATATAAATTGTCTTAGTTTTTAATAGGAGTTCAGTTATTTTTCAGGTTGCCAGTAAAAAATGTGCTCCGCCAGTAAAGTTTCCATGTTTTGCCAGTAAAAAACGCTGCGGGAGGTTGGCAACACTGGTCACCGCTCACCTCTCCCCGTGCCACCGCTCACCTCTCCCCATGTCACCGCTCACCTCTCCCCGTGCCACCGCTCACCTCTCCCCGTGTCACCGCTCACCTCTCCGCGTGTCACCGCTCACCTCTCCCCGTGTCACCGCTCACCTCTCCCCGTGTCACCGCTCACCTCTCCCCGTGCCACCGCTCACCTCTCCCCGTGTCACCGCTCACCTCTCCGCGTGTCACCGCTCACCTCTCCCCGTGTCACCGCTCACCTCTCCCCGTGTCACCGCTCACCTCTCCCCGTGCCACCGCTCACCTCTCCCCGTGTCACCGCTCACCTCTCCGCGTGTCACCACCTCTCCCCGCTCACCTCTCCACGTGTCACCGCTCACCTCTCCACGTGTCACCACCTCTCCCCGCTCACCTCTCCTCGTGTCACCGTTCACCTCTCCCCGTGTCACTGCTCACCTCTCCACGTGTCACCACCTCTCCCCGTGTCACCACCTCTCCCCGTGTCACCGCTCACCTCTCCCCGTGTCACTGCTCACCTCTCCCCGTGTCACCGCTCACCTCTCCACGTGTCACCGCTCACCTCTCCCCATGTCACCGCTCACCTCTCCCGTGTCACCGCTCACTTCTCCCCGTGCCACTGTTCACCTCTCCCCGTGTCACCGCTCACCTCTGCGCGTGTCACTGCTGGTGGGGGATCAGACACCTTGTCCCCCCCGCAGGTGTGACTATGGCTCCTCTGATTTATTGCCTCCACCAGGATGATAGGACCTCCTGTTACTCTATTTTCAGGCTTATACAAAACTGCCACCGATGAGCGCTGTCCCCCACAACCAATAGGATTTCAGATTTTTGCAGAGTTATAATGCCAATCGTTATTTTATCTCATGATAATTTTCTCCAGAAATGTTCATTAAGATCATCTCAGTGCGAGGTCACAGGAGGCCGTCGATCTGAATTCACTTTTACAGTCAAAGCACCCTCCGGCCTCCCCCCGCAGTCATGCACAGGAGTACCGGCTCCTCTCCTGGACTGAAACGGCTTCCTCTGATTTCACTGCACACTGTGAGCTTCTCACCATGTGCATTAGAAGCTGCAGCAAGTCAGAGCCCCGCCCCATTTCCTGGCTGTCCCTGGCCCGCCCCTTTTATTCATTGGATTTCAGTTCTTTCAATCATGGAGGCTCTGCATCACATGTGGGCGTTACCTATGTATATTAGGCCCGCCTAGGAACGCCCACTCCTCCAGACCGACACCCCACACATCAAGGTGTTTTGATATTTGCATAACTATGGGGATGATGGTGGGGATGAGGATAATGAGGATGTTGAAGGGGATGGTGATAGGGATGATGCTAAAAGATAAGAATTATGATGAGGATGAGGATGATAGGCTGGAATTATGGCATTGGGGGGTGGGGGAGATGATGATAAGGATGATGATGACAATAGATAGGGTGATGATCATAAGTGGGGAAGATGATGATGATAAGGATGATGAGGATGATGATGATAGGAAGGGATAAGGGTGAGAATGATGATAAGGATGAAGATGATGATAATAGGTAGAGATGATGATATGAATAATGATGATGACGGGCAGGGATGATGATTATGAGGATGAGGATGGGGATCAGGATGACAATGAGGGAGATGATGGAGATGATGATAAGGAAGATGAGGATGGGAATGATAGGTAGAAATGATGATGATAGGTAGGGGTGATGGTAATGAAAAGGATGATGATAGGTGGGGATGATGATGATGATGATAGGTAGGGATGATGATGATGATAGGTAGGGATGATGATGATGATGATGATGATAGGTAGGTAGGGATGATGATGATGATGATGATGGGTAGGGATGGGGAATGATGATAAGGTTGATGATAACAGGTAGAGAAAATGATGATATGACTGATGATAATGATAACAGGTAGGGATAATTGTAAGGATGATGATGATAAAAAGCAGGGATGAGGAGGATGATGATAATAAGTAGAAATGAGGATGGTGATAGGTAGGGATGATGATGATGATGATGATGATGATAGGCAGGGATGATGATGATGAGTAGGACTGGGGATGATGATGATAGGTAGAGATGATGGGGACAATGAAGATAGGTAGGGATGATGATAATATGTAGGGATGATGGGGATGATGATAGCTAGGGATGATGATGATGAGTAGGAATGGGTATAATGATGATGAGTAGGGTTAGGGTTGATGGGGACGATGATGATGATAGTTGGGATAGGGACAGTAGGGATGGTGATGATTATGATGGATAGGGGTGATGATGATAGGTAGGGATGATGATGATGATGATGAGTAGGGATAGGGATGATGGGAATGATGATGATAGGTAGGGGTGATGATGATAGGTAGGGATGAGGAGGACGATGATGATAGGTAGGGATGATGATGATGAGTAAGGATAAGGATGATGGGGATTATATTGATAAGTAGGGATGATGATAGGTAAGGATGATGATGATAGGTAGGGATGGTGGGGGTGATGATGATAATGATAGGTAGGCATGATGGGAAAGATGATGATAGGTGGGGATGATGGTGATAGGTAAGGATGATGGGTATAATGATGATGAGTAGGGTTAGGGTTGATGGGGACGATGATGATGATAGTTGGGATAGGGACAGTAGGGATGGTGATGATTATGATGGATAGGGGTGATGATGATAGGTAGGGATGATGATGATGATGATGAGTAGGGATAGGGATGATGGGAATGATGATGATAGGTAGGGGTGATGATGATAGGTAGGGATGAGGACGATGATGATAGGTAGGGATGATGATGATGAGTAAGGATAAGGATGATGGGGATGATATTGATAAGTAGGGATGATGATAGGTAAGGATGATGATGATAGGTAGGGATGGTGGGGGTGATGATGATAGGTAGGGATGATGATAATGATAGGTAGGCATGATGGGAAAGATGATGATAGGTGGGGATGATGGTGATAGGTAAGGATGATGGGGATGATGATAGGTAGGGATGATAGGTAGGGATGATTATAAAAGCTAGGGATGGAGATGATGGGTAGGGATGATGATTATGATGATGATAGGTAGGAATGGGGATGGTGATGATAGGTAGGAATGATGATAATAAGTAGGAATGGGGATGATGATGATGATGATGATGATAGGTAGTGATAACGGGGATGATGGTGATGAGTAGGGATAGGGATGATGATGATGAGTAGGGATGGGGATGATGATAGGTAGGGGTGATGATGATTATGAGTAGAGATAGGGATGATGATGATAGGTAGGGATGATGATTGTGATGAGTAGGGATGGGGATGGTGATGATGATGGGTATTGATGGGGATGATAAGTGGGGTTGATAGGGATGATGATAGGTAGGGATGACGGGGCTGATGATGATGATGATAGGTAGGGATGATGATGGTGATGAGTAGGGATGGGGGTGATGGTGATAGGTAGGCATGATGATGAGTAGGGATGATGATGATGATAGGTAGCGATGATGATAGGTAGGGATGGGGATGATGGGTAGGGATGGGGATGATGGTAGTAGGGGTAGGGATGGGTAGTAGGGGTAGGGATG
>BLSH010111297.1:57324-67390 GCA_018402905.1 Glandirana rugosa | reverse complement strand
CCCCCCCCCCCCCCCCCCCCCCCCCCCCCCCCCCCCCCCCCCCCCCCCCCCCCCCCCCCCCCCCCCCCCCCCCCCCCCCCAAGAAAATGTTTGCCCAGGGTCCAATCAATAGTCAATATGGCCCTGCTTAGGCCCCAGTCACACCTGGGCGTTGTGGAATTGCGGGCAGAATCGCAGCAAAAACGCGGGGCACGTTTGCGATGCCATATTTCTTAAGGCCGCCCCAAACGCGGTGCAATTTTTGCAGCAATTGTGCCACAAAATGCACGAAAATTACAGCAAACAACACAATGCCAAACGTGCCTGGCTCTGTGCCAAATTTGGTAGATAAGTTTCTTTGGCACTTTTGGATGCACATTTAAATGTATGGTGCCGCTCCAAAAACACGCACAAAAAGCTAAAAAAAAAAAGCGTGGCGCAACAGGTGCCGCTGCAGTACACTTAAGAGCAGGGGCGACTGGGGGTCCATTTTTGGTGGGGGGAGGGGGGGTGGCAAACATACCTTTTACCCCATCCAGGTTGTGGCTTCTCCTTCCGGCCATTCCAGTCTTAGGACCCGCTTCCTGTCCTGATTGGCGCCCCGAGCCCAACCTTTTTGAAGCCAATAAGAGCCTCAGGCTCTAATCATGTGCATCCAAAAAAAAAAAAACTCATAGAAAGCTATGCATCTGGCGCCCTGCATGACGATCAGGGGCGACGGTGCCCCTGCGCCCCTTATGGACCGGCCGCCTCTGCTTAGGAGTGAACGGGGCTTAAGGCTTAGTTCACATATACATGTGCGACGGGGTTTTCCCGCACATTTTCCACGCATTCCCGTGCGTCACGTGCAGGGGAGCTCATCCATTTCAAAGGGCTGCCCTATCTGCGAGAAAAGCAGAAAACAATTCGCTAGCCCCTTTTCTGAAATCGCTCCGCGTCCAATCAGCACCATGTGGTTTTGGTTTGGCGCGTGCGTTAGAAGATGCTTCTGCTAATGGGCGATGCGTTCCTCTGTGTGTTGGAAAAACGCGATCTTCCGCTCCTTTCCGTCCTCTCCAATATCTAGTTTGCCCAATAAAGCGTTTCTGTTGGTGAGAGCAACCAGTCAGGGTACAGCTGCGATTTTTCTGTTAGAATTAACAACAACAAAAAAGGTGATTGGTTTACTTTGTAAACACTTCTGCCCCTTCGGTTGTGACCCCTGTATGCCATCTATGGAGCGTGGCACACTGTGTAGAGAGTCCCTGGCATGCAACAGTGGCACCATAGGACGTTGCAGACGGGCACAGAGCTGGATGGAGGTAGGACTCGGGTAAGTACAAAGGGAGGTGAGGGGGCGATACAGCTAGTGGGACATTTTTTCTTATCTTAGTGTAGGAAATGCATTAAAGTAAAAAACGTCTGCCCTGTAACCACTTTAAACTGGAACCTAGGCAAGCATTAAAAGATAAAGAGGTTGTGTACAAAGTCAGTGATTCCTTCAAACAATGTTTTTAAACACTTCAATACCGGGCACTTTTACCCCCTTCCTGCCCAGGCCAATGTTCAGCTTTCAGCGCTGTCACGCTTTGAATGACAATTGCGCGGTCATGCTACACTGTATCCATATGATATTTTTATAATTTTTTTTCACACAAACAGAGCTTTCTTTTGGTGGTATTTAATTGCCACTGGGGTTTTTATTTTTTTGCTAAACAAACGAAAAAAGACCAACAATTTTGGGAAAAAAATGTTTTTCTTAGCTTCTGTTATAACATTTTGTAAATAAGTTTTGTTTCTTCTTCACTGATAATCATTGATGAGGCTGCACTGATGGGAACTATGGTGGCTGCACTGATAAGCACTGATCAGGCTGCACTGATAGGAACTATGGAGGCTGCACTGATAAGCACTGATCAGGCTGCACTGATAGGAACAATGGAGGCTGCACTGATAAGCACTGATTAGGCTGCACTGATAGGAACTATGGAGGCTGCACTGATAAGCACTGATTAGGCTGCACTGATGGGAACTATGGAGGCTGCACTGATGGGCACTGATGGGACTGCACTGATTAGGCTGAACTGATAAGCACTAATATGGGCACTGATGAGGTGGCATCGATGGGCACAGATAAGCTGCACTAATGGCCACTGATGAGGAGGCATTGATGAGCACTGATAAGCTGCACTGATAGGTCCTGACCGGCACTGATGGGCACTGATAAGCTGCACTGATAGGCACTGACTGGCACTGATGAGGCTGCACTGATAATCAGTGAGTAAAGAATGTACTCCCTGTGCTCTGTCAGCCTTGTGACAGTGTGTGAGGAAAGGACTGCCGATAACCAGCAAGTCTATTTACATGTGTATTGAACTGTATTGTAATTGTACTGTGTCCCTTCTTTATTGTAAAGCGCTGCGCAAACTGTTGGCGCTATATAAATCCTGTATAATAATAATAATGTGACCAGCTGTGATTGGACACAGCTGATTACATGGTAAAGGACCACTGTGATTGGCCCTTTACCGCAATCTGATCAGCTGTGTCCAAAGGCGCTGGAGGAGGCGCTGTTCTGGGAGAACGTCCATGAACGCCCTCCCAGAACTAGGGAGCCGTGCTGCAGCTGTCTTTCGGCTATAGTGTGGTAGGGAAGTGGATAAACACTTATATCTGTCTGTCTCTCCTCTGATCAGCATTTATAAACAATGTTACTTTGTATCTCTATATCTCCTGTATGAACAATGTTACTTTGTATCTCTATATCTCCTGTATGAACAATGTTACTTTGTATCTCTCTATCTCCTGTCTGATCAATGTTTATAAACAATGTTACTTTGTATCTCTCTATCTTCTGTCTGATCAATGTTTATAAACAATGTTACGTTGTATCTCTCTATCTCCGGTCTGAACAATGTTTATAAACAATGTTACTTTGTATCTCTATATCTCCTGTATGAACAATGTTACTTTGTATCTCTCTATCTCCAATCTGATCAATGTTTATAAACAATGTTACTTTGTATCTCTCTATCTCCTGTCTGATCAATGTTTATAAACAATGTTACTTTGTATCTCTCTATCTCCTGTCTGATCAATGTTTATAAACAATGTTACGTTGTATCTCTCTATCTTCTGTCTGATCAATGTTTATAAACAATGTTACTAATCCTCAGTACCTGTACCTGTGTGGGAAGCTTCTCAAAGAAGCTGACAGGGTCTGATTGTGTAGTGCAGTGATAATGAACCCACTCAGCCTCACTGTGGGTTATGTTGCTACCACAGATGTAGTAGGCAGTTTGGGAGACAGAGAATGACAGCTTCCATCAGAGGCTTCTCATAGAGGTACTTTGAGATAGTCGTGTTTTATGGTCGGTATTTCCTGCGGTTATTATAGGACTTTCTTCCTGTGTGGGTTTTTGGAATTCTGGCCTTCCTGACTTTGTATCTGGCACGTTTGGCGTGTCCTGCGGCTCAGGTCTGGCTGTGGAGAAGATTATTGATTGATGGAAATGTTACCCCTGGAGAGGAAGCGCGTCCTCCCCCCTCCGGCCTTCCACATTGGAAGTGCAGCTTATGTTACTTAATGCCCTTCACATTCTCCATTACTGTCAATGTGCTGCATCCACCTTGTGACAAACACTGTTATCTCAGACACTTGTGCACTAAGTGCTTTGAGCATCGGCCAGCTGGGGCCCCGGACCAGCCAACAGGGCCCTAACTTCATATGAACAGAGAGAAATCTACATAGCCATTGTAAACCCAACTTTTCATTCATCATTCATATTTATATTAGCAAAAATAAAAAAGGTTCAGTGGTCAGCCATGTTGGAGGTGTAATGTTCTATGTATAGAGTGTAATAGAATTGTATTATGATGGTGCCCATTGGTGGGCCATGTTGGGGGGTGTAGTGTTCTATATATAGAGGGTAATAGAATTGTATTATGATGGTGTCCAGTGGTCGGCCATGTTGGGGGTGTAGTGTTCGATGTATAGAGTGTAATAGAATTGTATTATGATGGTGCCCATTGGTGGGCCATGTTGGGGGTGTAGTGTTCTATGTATTGAGGGCAAAAGAATTGTATTATGATGGTGTCCAATGGTGGGCCATGTTGGAGGTGTAGTGTTCTAGGTATAGTGTGTAATAGAATTGTATTATGATGGTGCCCATTGGTGGGCCATGTTGGGGGGTGTAGTGTTCTATGTATAGAGTGTAATAGAATTGTATTGTAATGGTGTCCAGTGGTTGGTCATGTTGGAGGTGTAGTGTTCGATGTATAGAGTGTAATAGAATTGTATTATGATGGTGCCCATTGGTGGGCCAGGTTGGGGTGTAGTGTTCTATGTATAGAGTGTAATAGAATTGTATTATGATGGTGCCCATTGGTGGGCCAGGTTGGGGTGTAGTGTTCTATGTATAGAGTGTAATAGAATTGTATTATGATGGTGTCCAATGGTGGGTCATGTTGGGGGTGTAGTGTTCTATGTATAGAGTGTAATAGAATTGTATTATGATGGTGTCCAATGGTGGGTCATGTTGGGGGTGTAGTGTTCTATGTATAGAGTGTAATAGAATTGTATTATGATGGTGTCCAGTGGTGGACCATGTTGGAGGTGTAGTGTTCGATGTATAGAGTGTAATAGAATTGTATTATGATGGTGTCCAATGGTGGGTCATGTTGGGGGTGTAGTGTTCTATGTATAGAGTGTAATAGAATTGTATTATGATGGTGTCCAGTGGTTGGTCATGTTGGAGGTGTAGTGTTCTATGTATAGAGGGTAATATAATTGTATTGTGATGGTGTCCAGTGGTGGGTCATGTTGGGGGGTGTAGTGTTCTATGTATAGAGTGTAATAGAATTGTATTATGATGGTGCCCATTGGTGGGCCAGGTTGGGGTGTAGTGTTCTATGTATAGAGTGTAATAGAATTGTATTATGATGGTGTCCAGTGGTGGGTCATGTTGGGGGGTGTAGTGTTCTATGTATAGAGGTAAATATAATTGTATTGTGATGGTGTCCAGTGGTGGACCATGTTGGAGGTGTAGTGTTCTATGTATAGAGGGTAATATAATTGTATTGTGATGGTGTCCAGTGGTGGGTCATGTTGGGGGGTGTAGTGTTCTATGTATAGAGTGTAATAGAATTGTATTATGATGGTGTCCAATGGTGGGCCATGTTGGGGGGTGTAGTGTTCTATGTATAGAGGATAATAGAATTGTATTATGATGGTGTCCAATGGTGGGCCATGTTGGGGGGTGTAGTGTTCTATGTATAGAGGATAATAGAATTGTATTATGATGGTGTCTAGTAGACGGCCATGTTGGGGGGTGTAGTGTTCTATGCACAGAGTGTAATGGAATCGTATGATGATGGTGTCCAATGGTGGGTCATGTTAGGGGTGTAGTGTTCTATATATCTATAGAGGTAATAGAATTGTATTATGATGGTGTCCAATGGTGGGTCATGTTGGGGGTGTAGTGTTCTATGTATAGAATGTAATAGAATTGTATTATGATGGTGTCCAATGGTGGGCCATGTTGGGGGGTGTAGTGTTCTATGTATAGAGGATAATAGAATTGTATCATGATGGTGTCCAGTGGACGCCCATGTTGGGGGTGTAGTGTTCTATGCACAGAGTGTAATAGAATCGTATGATGATGGGGTTCTATGGTCGGCCACGTTGGGTGTACAGATCCTGTGCAATGGTTGGTCATGTTGGAAGTATGTACCACACATTGGTTTTTGGTGTCAGTGGAATTAATATCTGTTGGTTAAACAGCATTGCATACATCATTGTTGTTGGAAATTAAGCTTCGGCGTGTTGCAGATTAGGGTTTTCGGGGAACGGTATTGTAACGCTCGAATTAAAATGGCCGATCTTATGTCTTGTGGCGTTGCGGGATTTGCTCAGTTACTGAGCATTGGCCGTCCTGCCCTCACACAACAGAGTCGGTTCCCCAGGTTATTGCCGGCTGATGAATGTAATTTTCCTCATGCTGAGATTGTGCTAATATTAGCGTGCTGCTCCACTTACGTGCGGTCTGTCTCGCTCTGACAGGAAGTATCAGGGCACGGTGACGGTCCCTCGGGCTCCAGGCAGTCATACATCTTCCCAGAAGAGGTTCTGGCTCTCTGACATTGCTCTCTCTTTATGTTTCCTGGCTGAAAGCCATCGACAGACCAATATGTCACTATAACGTGTAGATGACCTCCTCTCCACCCCCAGTGCTGAGGTCACCACATTCCATCCCAAGATAACCTGTCGTCTTCCAAAACTGTCATATTTACGTTGAAGCACCTCGTGTTACACCCACTGCGTTCAGCTTTGTGTATCCTAACGTCATCTACAAGGCTTTTCTGACCCGCGTGGTACCTTCTGAGGACCTCAACACTTTGATACATCCAGTGATATTTATGTCACTAACGCTTACGGTGTCCTTAATGCGTTACGAAGGGATTTTTCTTGTATGGTTGCATCGCGTCAGCCTGTGATACTTCGAATAGTTCACAAACCATTAAATGTCAGATAGATCACAATCGTATTACAACTGACAGAAATAGGGGCCACAGAGTGCATTGGGTTGTCATTTTCCTTATGTCTCACATTTTGTATCTTCTTGTTAAACCTAGTTTACTGTGCTTCAGGCTTTAGGGGGCCCAGACTGTGGCCACTGGGAAAATGCCCCATCAGTGGTGTCAGCAGGAGAACTGGAGCCCCATTTGTGTCATTGGGAGGAATGGTGCCCCATCATTGATGTCAGCACAACTCGCGTTCCATTGTTGGTTTCATTGGGAGGAATGGTACCCCATCATTGGTGTCAGTAGGAGGAATGGTGCCCCATCGTTGGTGTCAGAGGTAAGACTGGAGCCCCATTGTTGGTGTAAGTGAGAGGACTGAAGCCCCATCGTTGGTGTCGGTGGGAAGACTAGAATACCATCATTGGTGTCTGTGAGAAGAATGGTGCCCCATTGTTGGTGTCAATGGAAGGTATAGTGCTCTGTTGTTGGTGTCAGTGGGAGGGATAGTGCTCCATCATTGGTGTCAGTAGGAGGACTGGAGCACCATTGTTGGTGTCAGCAAGAGGAATGGAGCCCCATTGTTGGAGTCAGTGGGAGGAATGGTACCCCATCATTGGCGTCAGTGGGCGGAATAGTTCCCCATTATTGATGTCAATGGGAAGAATGGAGCCCCATCCTTGGTGTCAGTGGGAAGAATAGTGCCCCATTGTTGTCATGGGAGGAATGGAATCCCATAGTTGGTATCAGTGGAAGGAATAGTGCCCCATCATTGGTGTCAGTGGGCGGAATAGTTCCCCATAATTGATATCAATGGGAAGAATGGAGCCCCATCGTTGGTGTCAGTGGGAAGAATAGTGCCCCATTGTTGTCAGTGGGAGGAATGGAATCCCATCGTTGGTATCAGTGGAAGGAATAGTGCCCCATCATTGGTGTCAGTGGGAGGAGTGGTACCCCATCGTTGGTGTCAGCACAACTTGAGCCCCATTGTTGGTGTCATTGGGAGTAATGGTACCCCATCATTGGTGTCAGTAGGAGGAATGGTACCCCATCATTGGTGTCAGTAGGAGGAATGGTGCCCCATCATTGGTGTCAGAGGGAAGACTGGAGCCCCATTGTTGGTGTTGGTGGGAGTACTAGAATCCCATCATTGGTGTCTGTGAGAAGAATGGTGACCCATTGTTAGTGTCAATGGGAGGACTAGTGCTCTGTTGTTGGTGTCAGTGGGGGGAATAGTGCCTCATCATTGGTGTCAGTAGGACAAACTGCATGACTATGCACAAATTCTGTTTTAATGCACCAGAAATGTATTCGACTGATGTAAGCTGAACGATTAGTTGAGATTTAAGTTCTTTATCTCACTGTGGTCAGACTGGGCTGACTCCTGATGTTCTCCATCACAGAGCAGAGTGTAGATAACGTCGGGAGACCCAGCAGTCGCATTTTCTGCACTTGGACACCAAACCACTGTTGCACCGATGTTCTCTTTCGGATGGCAGAACATTGAAGAAACACTTTGTGAACATCACAGGACTAATGGACACCTGAAGTCATCACAGATAGACCAAAGCTAAGTTTAGCTAACTTATTCAAACTGATTCAGCATTAGAAAAACTTACTCATATTCATCGAACCTATCCTTAGTCATAGGGTGCTATTTTTACACTGTGACTAAGGATAAGGTGTATCAAAATGTGTAAGCTTTTACAATTGCATATGCATGTCAATATATTCAAATTGAATTTAAAATCAAACCCCTGGCAATCAGCTTATTACACACTTGAAATACATATACATGCTGGTTACCTCACCTTTTGCTGCTGTAGTTAGGCAATTTAGCTTGGCAAACTCCCTGCCCCCAGTCCTGACTGGACCCTAGTCCTGGCCCTCTTCTAGTCCTGGCCCTCTCCTAGTCCTGGCCCTCATCTAGTACTAGCATTCTCCTATACTTGACTTGGCCTAGTACTGGCCTTCTATTAGTACTAGTCCTCACTTAGTAGAACCCCTCTCCTAGTACTATCCCTCTCCTAGTACTGACCCTCTCCTAGTACCAGCCCTCTTCTAGTACTATCCCTCTCCTAGTAATGACCTTCTCCTAATACTGACCTTCTCCTAGTACTGACCTTCTCCTAGTGTTGACCTTTTCCTAGTACCGGACCTTCTCCTAGTACTGACCTTCTCCTAGTATTGGCCCTCTCCTAGTACCGGACCTTCTCCTAGTACTGACTTTCTCCTAGTACTGGCCCCTTCCTAGTGCCGGACCTTCTCCTAGTACTGACCTTCTCCTAATACTGACCTTCTCCTAGTACTGACCCCCTCCTAGTGCCGGACCTTCTCCTAGTACTGACCTTCTCCTAATACTGACCTTCTCCTAGTATTGGCCCTCTCCTAGTGCCGGACCTTCTCCTAGCACTGACCTTCTCCTAGTACTGGCCCCCTCCTAGTGCTGTACCTTCTCCTAGTACTGACCTTCTCCTAGTACTGGCCCCCTCCTAGTGCCGGACCTTCTCCTAGTACTGACCCTCTCCTAGCATTGACTTTCTCCTAGTACTGGCCTTCTCCTAGTACTGACCTTCTCCTAGTACTGGCCCCTTTCCTAGTGCCAGACCTTCTCCTAGTACTGACCCTCTCCTATTACTGGCCCTCTCCTAGTACCGAACTTCTCCTAGTACTGACCTTCTCCTGGTACTGACCTTCTTCTAGTACCGGACCTTTTCCTAATACCAGACCTTCTCCTAGGACTGACCTTCTACTAGTACTGATCTTCTCCTAGTACTGACCTTCTCCTAGTACCAGACTTTCTCCTAGTACTGACCTTCTCCTAGTACTGGCCCTCTCCTAGTACTGGACCTTCTCCTAGTACCGGACCTTCTCCTAGTACTGACCTTCTCCTAATATTGACCTTCTCCTAGTACTGACCTTCTCCTAGTACTGGACCTTCTCCTAGTACTGATCTTCTCCTAGTACTGACCTTCTCCTAGTACCAGACCTTCTCCTAGCACTGACCTTCTCCTAGTACTGATCTTCTCCTAGTACTGACCTTCTCCTAGTACCAGACCTTCTCCTAGCACTGACCTTCTCCTAGCACTGGCCCTCTCCTAGTACCGGACCTTCTCCTAGTACTGACCTTCTTCTAGTACTGACCTTCTCCTAGTATTGACCTTCATCTAGTACTGGACCTTCTCCTAGTACTGACCTTCTCCTAGTACTGACCTTCTCCTAGTACCGGACCTTCTCCTAGCACTGACCTTCTCCTAGTACTGGCCCTCTCCTAGTACCGGACCTTCTCCTAGTACTGGACCTTCTCCTAGTACTGACCTTCTCCTAGTACTGGACCTTCTCCTAGTACTGACCTTCTCCTAGTACTGACCTTCTCCTAGTACCGGACCTTCTCCTAGCACTGACCTTCTCCTAATACTGACCCTCTCCTAGTACTGGACCTTCTCCTAGCACTGACCTTCTCCTAGTACCGGACCTTCTCCTAGTACTGACCTTCTCCTAGTACTGGTACTTCTCCTAATACTGACCTTCTCCTAGCACTGACCTTCTCCTAGCACTGACCTTCTCCTAGCACTGACCTTCTATGGTC
>BLSH010111261.1:201990-214163 GCA_018402905.1 Glandirana rugosa | reverse complement strand
GGAAACCCTTCCTGGAGGCACAGAAGCAAGAAAGGACAGCGTGAGTAGATCAGCACTGCAGGGGACTAACAAGGTGGGGAGACTGCCACATATAGCCAGTCTCCCTAAGAGCTGGTTCACACTGGAGTGACGCAACTTGCAGGGCAAAGCAAGTCGCCCCGTTCGAGGCTACCTCAGCGCGGCTTGCAAGGAGACTTCTTTACATAGAAGTCAATGCAAGTCGCGCTGAGGTCGCCCCGAAAATAGTGCAGGAACCTTTTTCTAAGTCGGAGCGACCTGAGTCGCTCCTATTAGAACGGTTCCATTGCACTGCATGGGGATGACTTGTCAGGTGACTTGAGTCGTCTGACAAGTCGCCTCAGTGTGAACCGGCTTTTAAGACACCTTTTTTTTAGGCCTTTGCATTCCAATGACAACCACACCCTAGGGTTGCCACATCATCCCTTTAATCCAGGACACATATTAATTACACAGGTCCTGTGGCTGATTAAGGTGGTAATTAAACTCACATGGTGCCTTATCTGCATTAAATTAGCCTCAGAACCTGTGTAATTCATATGTGTCCTGGATTAAAGGGATGATATGGCAACCCTACCACACCCCTATGTGTCACCTACTGCAGGTCTCACTCTGATGTCTACATGGGGAAGTATCTCAACCAGCCCAGCATACCTTACTAGTACTGGCCCCAGGGGGCAAATGCTACCCCATTCCCCTTCTCAACTCAGTTCTCCACCTGTATACTTTGCATATTTCTATGGAAAGCGCTTGTGAAAATACGCAATGACAACTTACCCAGTTCTGTTGTGAAAAGGTTCCTTAAAGATGGCTCCACTCTAACGAAGACTGCCAACTGCCAATTTTACTGACATTCCAAACTTATCTTCACCATTGTTCAGAAAAAAGTCCTCTGTCTATCATGTACTCATAAAGGCATATAACAAAGGTTCTCTGGATGGTGGTACACTTCATACAGATGAGTGAAGCTGTATAAATTTGAATCTTAATGCAAAATGCTTTCTCTGAAGGGAAAATGAATGATAATCTCTTTGAAACTCTATTTTTCTCCTGTAGTTGACACATTGTAGAAGGATATAGAAGCATAGGGTGGATCAATGTCAACAAGATTAAATAAAATTCACTCTTACGGCTCTTTTGGGCAGGACGTGAAATGAGCAGCAAGTAGACTATTTCGAAACCTTAATCTATATCTGGCCATAGATGATTCATTTTTAATTAATGATAACTAATACCTAGCTGTCAGTGATGCCTTGAAAGGTCCAGCAGGCTTTTGTGCAGATGAGGGTTGAAAGCTGCAGACCTGTCAGCTGTAAACCCAGCAAGGTCAAAAAAATCTGTCATAGTATTCGGCCCCAGGCTGCACAATCTCCTTTATTAACCTCTTCAGATCCGTGCTATAGCTGATTGACGGCTACAGCGCAAATCTCCTTTGACGTCCGCCCCTTTGCGTGCTCCCCGTGCGCCCTCGCAGCCGCCGGCGGCATGCTCTTACGCCCGCTGCACGCTGCGTGAGCGTGCCTGGTGGAATCGATATCCGCCCGAGACCCGCGATCGTCTAACCGAGGGCCAGAACGGGGAACCGCTGATGTAAATACGGCGGTTTCGCGTTCTGTGAAGGGGGACATGACAGATCTACTGGTCCCTGTGATCAGGATCAGTTACATCTGTTATGTCCCTGCCAGCCCAGCCCCCACACAGTTATAACACAGCGAGGGAACACAGTTAAACCCTTGATCGCCCCCTTAGTGTTAACCCCTTCCCTGCCAGTGACATTTAGACAGTAATCAGTGGCTATTTACATTTCTGATCGCTGTATAAATGTCATTGGTCCACAAAAAGTGTCAAAAATGTCCGACATGTCCGCCGCAATTTTGCAGTCCTGATAAAAGTCGCATATCGCCGCCATTACGCGTAAAAAATAAATAAATAAATAAAGACACCATAGTTTGTAGATGCTTTAACTTTTGCGCAACCCAATCAATATACGCCTTTTGCATTTTTTTTACCAAAAATATGTAGCAGAATATATATCGGCCAAAACTGATGAATATTTTTTTTTTTTGATATTTATTATAGCAAAAAGTAAAAAATATTGTTCTTTTTTCAAAATTGTCGCTCTTTTTTTGTTTATAGCTCAAAAAATAAAAAACGCGGAGGTGATCAAGTACCGCCAAAAGAAAGCTCTATTTGTGGGGAAAAAAGACGTCAATTTTGTTTGGGTACAACGTCGCACGACCGTGCAATTGTCATTCAAAGAGCGACAGTGCTGAAAACTGAAAATTGGCCTGGGCAGGAGGGGGGTTTAAGTGCCCAATGAGGAAGTGGTTACAGGGTAACAGGGTAAAATCTACAGATAAGACAGTAGTAGTGCTACTGCATTTCAGCCTTAATCATAGCTCTACACACCCCAAGCATTCAGAATATTTTAGAGGAATTCCAGGGCAGGAGGCAATAAGTTAAGGAGACACTCTCACCTTGCCCATTCTCACCTAAGCAGTGATTCCCTGACACCTGTTGAGACATTACCAGGTATGTTAGATCATATAACATGCTCGCCCATGACAGTGCCCAGGACTAGAACAAATCTATAAGCCTAAGCATGACATGAAAAATGGAGCAATATTATCACCCCCCAGATTGCCGACACAAACGATTTCGGCCAATGAAGTCACTAGGGTTGGTGTCACGCGGTGCCGTAAAACATGGTGTCACATCTCCTTCCCCCCGCTGCCGCCACCAACATGATTCAAGCGATGGTCGGAGACTGCAGAGGGGATACAAGAGATGGTCAGAGACTGCAGAGAGGATACAAGAGATGGTCAGAGACTGCAGACATGATACAAGAAATGGTCAGAGATGGTCAGAGCCTGTAGAGAGGATGCAAGAGATGGTCAAAGACTGCAGAGAGGAAACGAGATGATCAGAGATTGTGGTCATAGCCGTACTCACAGTGGCAAGGGTCTCCAGCAGCCATGGATGGAAGGTGCGGGGGTCTGGTTTCTGGGACTCCATGTGGACATGCTCTCAGTGGTGTGGTGGGAGTCTCCAGCAGCTATGGATGGATGGTGCAGGGCAAGGGCCCAGTCTCCAGGACTCCATGTCCCTGCTACTCATGCTCGTGCTGGTGCCGAACCAGGATATGGTTTCTGGTTCGGAACTCAGGAGGCTGCTGTGCTGCCATTCATTCAAACATGGCACCAGGCAGCGCCATGATGTCACTCACTCACTGCGCATGCCAAAAATAGCCGAGTATGTCCAAGTCCAGTCGGCTTTGGAACTGCGCATGTGCAGTTCCAAAGTAGTCCCGCAGCCATATTTTTCACAGATGGTTGGCAACTCTGGTGTGATCCCTCTGGCGGGTGTCACCCAGGTGCGGTCTGCACCCCTTGCATCCCATAGCATCAGCACTGATTTCAGTGCCAGCTGCACAGGAAGAATTAGCGATGACAGATCGCAAGCAACGCAAGTATGAGGGGGTCAGGTCACTACATTTGTTTGGATACAGTCATTGTTCAGCTGCCAATTTTCCATCCAGCTACTGCAACAAAAGTCAATTGACTTTTGTTGATAGGGGTGGTGCTACAAGAATTGAATTCAGCAAAAATCGGTCAAACTTTCAGTCGTATATGGCAGCCTTTACATCACTATGCATTGCTATTTAGTGATTCGCGGCCTAAAACAAGCATGTGCACTTCTGACTGTTGTGCATGGGATTGTGAAAAAAAAAAAAAAGTGTCTAAAAAATGTAATTATTCTTCATTATACACAGCTGGATTAAATATTCTGTTCAGATTTTCATGTGGTTGAGTTGTAATTAAATAGGAAACATAGTGAATAGAATTACCTTCATACATTCTTTTCATTATGTTACAGCCCACCATAATCACAGACATCTTGTCACCCGTCAGACCGACAGTTCTTCATTCTGAAGGGAAAGTAGACAATTTTCTTCTGTCACTGTCACTGTTGGAAGTAACTAACACTTTCCCCCATCACTTACACAGAGACCATTTATTTGTTATGACCACAGATGATGTAAGTTGTCATGCATGGCAGAGTCTACAGTATCAGGAACCTGATTATTGTATTTTTGTGCCTCATTTTCAGTTTGATAAACAAATTCCAAATAGACTGCTGTCAGCCCTAAATTCCTGCATAGAATTTCCCTGATCTATGAACAAATAATAGATGGAAAAGCGTAGTGTTTTTTACTGTTACCAACATCCCAAGTGAACAAGCGTCATATAATCTGTTGGTCAGTTCTCTTTTTTGAACTGCATGTGGGATGTTTCTGGTAGGCTATCAATAATATGGCCAGGCTATGGCTACGCTTCTACGTTACCGCGATCTTGACGCCATGCATGCTGGGGTGGAGCAGTGATTGACACGCCTGTTTTTATCCTTACGTTGTAAGTGCAATACTTTTTAATAAACCACTTGTTTTTATGAATTCACACTATGAGAGGTTTTATCTTTCTTGGGTGTAACATAAATCCACATTTGGAGTAAAGATATCGTTGGGACACAACTGTGGGTGTTCCACAAGGGATCCATGCCTGAATGGTATTCTGAGATCCAGAAGGATTTACATATAAGTGTTTATAGATCTCCTGTAATAAGAGATCAATTTGTTGGGGTAAGTGCATATTTCGTCTGGTGGTGGAACAGTCACAGATTTTTTTGTGCACGGTGGCACTTTCTCCCTATGCACTTTATAGAATGAACCGTGCAATTGTCATTCAAATTGCGACAGCGCTGGAAGCTGAAAATCGGTCTGGGCAGGAAGGGGGGTAAGTGCCTGGTATTGAAATGGTTAAGGAAGTTCAGGAAAAGCTGCTGCAGAAAGAAGGCGTAAATCTTGAGAAAGCCATAAGGATTGCCAGAGCATATGAAATGTCAAGAAAGGACATGTAGGTACTGGAAGGAACACAGCACCAGATTAATGGTATAGAAAATCACAACAGCAGATATGGGCAAGAAAGAGCACACAAAGGAATAAAGGGCACCTATGTTAGGATGACCATACGTCCCCAGTTTCCAGGGACAGTCCCTGGATTGAGGACACTATCCCCGGAGCCCATCTGTCCCCAGATTGCAGGAGTCAGGTGCAGGCTGATCCTGGGTGGGTGCTGAGGTTGTGGGGGGGGGGTGGTCCGCCCGGGTGCCACACACTGGGGGGTGTGTCAGACCAACGTCTCCCGCTGTGTCAGCTTTAATTTGAATCGCCCATCACAGAATTCCCTCCTGGTTTTCTCCTTCAGCAGACTGCACACTTGTCCAATGGACATGTGCTGTCTCACATAGGTAAGACGCGGTCTGGCAGGCGGGACTTGTGTGACGACGGGCACTGACAATTCAAATTAAAGCTGACACAGCGGGAGATGCTGACCTGACACACCCCCTAGTGTGTGCCACCCTGGGCGCACTGCCCCCCTGCCTCACCACCGGCCCAGGATCTGTGTGATGATCGGCTCTCCTATCCTCTCTGATCTCCTGCACATGTGAGGTTGCATTGCTGGGCACAGGTGAGGCGGCATTGCTGGGCACAGGTGAGGTTGCATTGCTGGGCACAGGTGAGGCTGCATTGCTGGGCACTGGTGAGGCTGCATAGATGGGCACTGGTCAGGCTGCATAGGTGGGCACAACTGAGCTCTGCATTCTTTATGTAATGCACTCCTGAACTCTACACAATGTTTTTTCTCTGTCTTATCTTCATAGCATTTGGTAGTCAGATCTCTAAAAAAATTTTTTTTTAATCTTTATGGATGAAATGTGAGAAATAATGTATATATCATACAATCATTCCATAAACACATACCACATAACAGCATATACAATTTGAGGAAAATATGCTTATAAAATAGTTTATCATTTGCCAATAAAAAAATATGTCCCCGGATTTCATTTTAAAATTCTAGTCCCCTTAACCTATGGCACTGTGACAAGTAACACACAAGCAGCATGTGAATATTGTGGAAACATGCACCATAAAAATAGTGTCTGCCCTGCAAGGGGACAAATATGCAATAAATGCAAGAAAAGGGGACATTTTGCCAGGGTGTGTAAACTGTCTTCACAAACCGGAAGGTCAAAAACTTGGTCTGTACACACCATAGAGGACAATGATAACAATGCACAGTCAGACTCAGACTGCACCCCATTATATCTTGCAGCAGTACAGAAAACACATCAGTCTGCAGATGAAGCAAATGTAACATTACAGATAGGGGCTAACACAACTCCAGTCCCATTCAAAATAGATACAGGAGCACAAGTAAATTGTGTGTCAAGCCACATATACCTGGAACACCTCAGTGATGAATCCTCCTTAGAGACTCACTACCTACCAAAACAAATGGGATATGGGGGTGAAACGCTGAAAGTAACGGGTCGCTGTCATGCAAAGTGTTCTTACAAGGGATCTGAAAAGATTTTTACAATTGTTTCTGAGAAACACAAGCCCCAGCCATAATAGGTCTAAAAAACAAGTAAAGAGATTGGACTTGTGAACATCATAATGACTGTGGATGATGGGCACGGGGGCCTGACAGAGGTT
Source organism: Glandirana rugosa (assembly GCA_018402905.1). Classification (NCBI taxonomy): domain Eukaryota; kingdom Metazoa; phylum Chordata; class Amphibia; order Anura; family Ranidae; genus Glandirana; species Glandirana rugosa. The sequence continues at coordinate 207,586 of BLSH010111261.1, read as the reverse complement.
GATGTTAAACATGTGTTGAGTACTGTGATCTATTCAAGGCCTGGGGTGCCTCTTGGGTATAAGCCACATACATCTAAAAGAGGATGCACAGCCTCTCATTCACGCCCCAAGGAAAAAATACCTTTGGCTCTTGTGGATAAGGTCAGACAAGAAATCACTAGGATGGAGAAGCTGGGAGTAGTAAAAAAGGTCACAGAACCATCAGAATGGGTCAGTTCTATGGTTGTGGTGGAGAAGAACACAGGTGCAATTCATATATGCATTGACCCACGTGATTCGAACAAAGTAATAATGAGAGAACACTACAAACTCCCCACCATAAAGGATATAGTGCACAAGCTAGTAGGAACAACAAACAGTATTTCGTGTACTGGACACCCAGTCTGGTTACTGGCAATTGCATCTTGATGAAGCCAGCAGTTACCACTTTCAACTCCCCTTTGAGTCGATGGAGCTTCAAAGAGTACCTTTCGGCATAGCGTCTGCACAGGAGATATTTCAAAAGAAATCACATGAATTGATTGCTGGTCTACAGGGTGTGGAAGTAATAGTTGATGACTTGTTGGTCTATGGAAAGCATCAAATGGAACATGACAAAAACCTTACTGCTTTACTCAATCGGTGTCATGAGAAGAATCTTGCACTCAATCCAAACAAAATGCAAATTGTGGTAGAAGTAGTTATGTATTTTGGACAACTTCTAACCAAAGAGGGCTTGAAGCCGGATCCAAAGAAGATTACAGCAGTTCTTAACATGAAGGCCCCAACTTCCAGAAAGGAGATGGAGATATCACTGGGCATTTTCAACTATCTATCCAAATTCTCTCACGCCTTGCTCAACAGATAGCACCACTACATGCACTGTTATAGAAGGATGCTATTTGGTGTTGGGATGCAAACATGGAAAAGACTTTTGACAAAGTGAAAAAACTGATCACTAAACATCCAGGGCCAATACTGAAATATTTTGATGTAAACGGTGACATTGTACTTCAAGTAGATGCATCCCAGTTTGGGTTAGGTGCTGTACTGACTCAACAAGGACATCCTGGGGCATATGCTTCACAAGCACTGACCACAACACAAGTTAATTATGCTCAAATTGAGAAAAAGATGCTGGCCATTGTGAATGGATGCAAGAAATTTTACCAGTACGTATATGGTCGACCGGTAGTTGTGGAAACGGATCACAAGCCATTGGAGTACATCCTACAGAAACCGCTAGCTTCTACACCTCCACGCCTGCAGCGGATTATTATGAAATTACAGCAGTATGATCTCACAGTGAAGTATAAGCCTGGAAAGGAAATTCCAATGGCAGATACCCTGTCCAAGGTTTTCCAGAAGGACATGAAGCATGGGATGAACCTGAGTTGGAAGAACAGGTACATACAGTACTAGTGAACATGCCAATATTGGATGTACGGCTGGAGAAGATAAGAAAAGACACCAAACAGGGTAAAGTCCTAGAAAAGCTAACTCGTGTCATGTGCAATTTCTGGCCAGAAAAACGAAAGAAGCTGTCTCCTGAGCTACAGGGATTCTGGCCTGTGAAAGATTGGCTATCCATTCATATGGATTGGATCTTATATTTATGGGTGACCGTATTCTTATTCCTAAGTCACAGCAGGCAGAAGAACTGGAACAAATTCACCAGGGACATTTGGGCATCACTGTGTGTAAGCGCAGAACGCGGGAGGTGGTTTACTGGCCTAATTTGGACTTTGATATTGAGATACTTGTGAAGAAGTGTGAAACATGCCAGACATTTAAAAAAAACAATGCAAAAGAACCTCTTACGCCGTGGAATGCTCCTTCACTGGCATGGCAGAGACTGACTTCAGATATCTTTCATTTTGAGGACAAAGATTTAGATTACTACAGCGAATACTTTGATCTAGTGGAGCTGAGAAATCTAAAAGTGTCAACAGTCATATGGGCTTTCAAAACAATACTTTCAAGACATGGAGTGTGACACAAACCCACAAGCCCTTATCACCCACAGGCCAATGGTCTAGCAGAGAAGTATGTGTGCATAGCCAAACCCATTATACAGAAAGCGCAATCATCAGAGCAGGATGTATACCTAGGCCTGTTAATCTATCCTGCAATACCTATTGAAAGTTTATGCTCACCTGCACAGCTGCTAATGGGTAGAACACTGAGGACCACGGTGCCTATTGCACCACAGAAATTGCAGCCTCAGTCTATCCCACATGATCGGGTAACAGCTCAGAGATCAAAAACATGTAAAAGCAAAAACTGTATTTTGATAAATCTACTAAATCCCTTCGTCCACTCTGTGCTGGGCAAGCTGTGTGACACAGAGTCACTGGGAATACATGGGAATCTGCTTGAATTGTCTATATAAAAGGGTGGGACTTTACATGGAGGATGTGGTGGTCTAAATGTAATATTTGATGGATATGAGTCAATTGAGGTAGTAAATGAATTTATTAAGTAATCATTAGTTAAACATATAAATGGTCACACACGTGATCTAATCAGGTAAAACATGATTATACAATAAAATAGAAATTCATACAATACATGATCCAAGTTCCCCATCCATCAATTTGATATATATATATACACAGTATTAAATTTAACAATAACACACTGCATGGCCCGTATTTTGAAGTTTCTGGGGGTGATGTCCCCGGTATATCATAAAATAGGTTATAAAAATGGCGTATTGTAGTAGCAAAAAACACGACAGTAGTAGCTCTACGCGTTTCGTGACTTTTGGGGTCACTCATCAGGAGCAAGCGTGTTAGTCTGCGAAAAGAATAATTAGAAAAAAGGGGGGTGGGGGTGTAAACTTTGTTGATAACCTCATAAAGGATAATGGGGCTGACATCTCCTGATGAACAGTCCCCAAAACAGACTAGATATTTAGTATACACTGACGCAAGTTTGCAAGCTGATTGTGCGGCGTCAGAGGTATGGGGCTATCCGGGATCATCGTGGGCGGGGGCTGTGGCGGACGGGGAGGGCAGCGACAACCCTCACGGAGATCCCACCAGAGCGTGATCAGGCACCGGGATGAGATCAGCAAGATGAAAACGGTGTGGTATGTGGTCTGTGATAGAAAGAATAAATTGATCCACTGAGCAACTAATGATGAAATGAAGGTGGAAACAGTGAGAGGTGAAAAAAGCTGGTAAGAAAGGGAAGGGCTCACAGAATGGCGGGGGAAAAAAAGGGAAAAGTGGCGTAAGGGGGACAATGGAGAGGGAACAGAAAATGTTGGGAAAGAGAAACAGAGGGAGGTGAAATGAAGTAGAATGGAAAAGCCATGGAAGTTAGTGGTGAATATAGGGTGCATGATGTGATGGAGTAACAAAAGAACCATAACAGGAGTGGGATGAGGAAATACAAAGACAGGTACCTGATTGTAGCATGAGTGAAGTGTGCTACATGTGTTGCTGATACTCCATTCCCGGTGGTAAACCCGCCCCTGGTGGCGTCCATATATAGGCCCCACCACCACTGCACGCCGCCAACGCCACACACGTGGACTGCGGGAAGAGGAGGCACCCACGCGCCGGATTCGTGTACTGCCCCCCAACCCCCCACGTTGTCCGCGAGAATGGTAGATCCCGCACGTACCGCAACGTCACAAAGGACGCCGCGCATGTGGCAGGATGGCGTGACGTTGACGCACACTGGCAGAGCCCACGCCCCCTCCCAATGGGGAGCGTGGAGGGAGCCCGCAGTGTGCGTCACAGCCCCCGAGCACATCGAAACCCGAACCCCGACCCTCCACATCCACCCAACCAGCAGACAACTGCGGGAGACTGATAAAAGTATTGTAAAAGTATAAAAAAAGTAAAATAATATCAAGCATAATTATAACGAAAGGGTAAGATGAATTCTCAAGGGCCAAAAAGGGGCAGGCATAGTTGATAAACTAATTAGGCCAGTTGGACAACACCACAACCTCCCATCCCTAATAATTGACAACGAAAGGGTCGGGGAACAAAAAGTGGGACTTTAAGTGAAGCTTAAAAGTGGCCTGGTAAGGCTCTAGCTTCCATCCCTAAAACATGATATATAAAAAATTGCACAATGTGCAGTCGGACAAAAGGGTGGGACTTTACATTTAGGATGTGGTGGTCTAAATGTAATATTTGATGGATATGAGTCAATTGAGGTAGTAAATGAATTTATTAAGTAATCATTAGTTAAACATATAAATGGTTACACACGTGATCCAATCAGGTAAAACATGATTATACAATAAAATAGAAATTCATACAATACATGATCCAAGTTCCCCATCCATCAATTCGATATATATATATACACAGTATTAATTTCAACAATAACACACTGCATGGCCCGTATTTTGAAGTTTCTAGGGGTGATGCCCCCGGTATATCATAAAATAGGTTATAAAAATGGTGTATTGTAGTAGCAAAAAACACGACAGTAGTAGCTCTACGCGTTTCGTGACTATTGGGGTCACTCATCAGGAGCAAGCGTGTTAGTCTGCGAAAAGAATAATTAGAAAAAAGGGGGGGTGGGGGTGTAAACTTTGTTGATAGCCTCATAAAGGATAATGGGGCTGACATCTCCTGATGAACAGTCCCCAAAACAGACTAGATATTTAGTATACACTCACGCAAGTTTGCAAGCCGATTGTGCGGCATCAGAGGTATGGGGCTATCCGGGATCATCGTGGGCGTAGGCTGTGGCGGACGGGCAGGGCAGCGACAACCGCACGGACATCCCACCAGAGCGTGATCAGGCACCGGAATGAGATCAGCAAGATGAAAACGGTGTGGTATGTGGTCTGTGATAGAAAGAATAAATTGATCCACTGAGCAACTAATGATGAAATGAAGGTGGAAACAGTGAGAGGTGAAAAAAGCTGGTAAGAAAGGGAAGGGCTCACAGAATGGCGGGGGAAAAAAAGGGAAAAGTGGCATAAGGGGGACAATGGAGAGGGAACAGAAAATGTTGGGAAAGAGAAACAGAGGGAGGTGAAATGAAGTGGAATGGAAAAGCCATGGAAGTTAGTGGTGAATATAGGGTGCATGATGTGATGGAGTAGCAAAAGAACCATAACAGGAGTGGGATGCTTGAATTGTCAGAGAATCCAATTCACCAAAATCATATGTAATTGAAACCAAGGGTAGACAGAAACTGAGACGTCATCTTCGTCCAGACACTGCCGCGGATACCTCATCAGAGGAACCAAATGACAATGGAAATAAAGGGCAAACCCATTATGGCACAGCATTCCTAAACACTGATATTGAGTCTGTTGAACATACCGAGGACAACATAGACTACTCCATAGGCGCCGTCACAGACCTGCTTCTACTGCAGAGTCAAAGACAGATGGGAACCAAAGTTAATGTATACTAAAACCACTTAACCTAAGAGACTGTTAAGTTCGTAGGGTGAGGACAATACCAAGAAAACGATGAGGTAGTGTAGTACGTGGGATATAAGTGGTGATTGAAGGTACCGAAAAGGTAAGGTGAAGTAAAGTGGAGGGAGACAAAGAGAAAGGGTTGTAAAAGACAAGGGAGAGGTAACAGGGGGAATACGGTGAAAAGGGAAAAAAAGGGGGCGGTAAGACACT
>BLSH010111261.1:187364-201980 GCA_018402905.1 Glandirana rugosa | reverse complement strand
CCTGTTAACATATGACAATTTTGGGGGAAAAAAAATAAATAAAAAATTAATTTTGCAAAGAATTGTGGGAAAAAATTACAACTTCAAAAAATTCACCATGCCTCTTACTAAATACCTTGGAATGTCTACTTTCCAAGAAGGGGTCATTTGGGGGGTATTTGTACTTTCCTGGCTTGTTAGGGTCTCAGGAAATGAGATAGGCCATCAGTATATCAAGTGTGATCAATATTCAGTGATTGGCACCATAGCTTGTAGACTCTATAACTTTCACAAAGACCAAATAATATCCACTAATTTGTTTTTGTTTTTTACCAAAGATAGGTAGCAGTATAAATTTTGGCCAAAATTTATGAAGAAAAATTACTGATTTGCAAAATTTTATCACAGAAACGAAGAAAATTTCATTTTTTTACAAAATTTTCAGTCTTTTTTTAATTATAGCGCAAAAAATAAAAAACCCAGCGATGATTAAATACCACCAAAAGAAAGCTCTATTTGTGTGAAAAAAAGGATGCAAATTTCATATGGGTACAATGTTGCATAACTGAGTAATTGGCATTCAAATTGTGAGAGCACTGAAAGCTGAAAATTGGTCTGGTTGTTAAGGGGGTTTAAGTGCCCAGTGGTCAAGTGGTTAAACATATAAATGGTCACACACGTGATCCAATCAGGTAAAACATGATTATACAATAAAATAGAAATTCATACAATACATGATCCAAGTTCCCCATCCATCAATTCGATATATATATATACACAGTATTAAATTCAACAATAACACACTGCATGGCCCGTATTTTGAAGTTTCTGGGGGTGATGCCCCCGGTAGATCATAAAATAGGTTATAAAAATGGCGTATTGTAGTAGCAAAAAACACGACAGTAGTAGCTCTACGCGTTTCGTGACTTTTGGGGTCACTCATCAGGAGCAAGCGTGTTAGTCTGCAAAAAGAATAATTAGGAAATAGGGGGGGTGGGGGTGTAAACTTTGTTGATAGTCTCATAAAGGATAATGGGGCTGACATCTCCTGATGAACAGTCCCCAAAACAGACTAGATATTTAGTATACACTCACGCAAGTTTGCAAGCAGATTGTGCGGCGTCAGAGGTATGAGGCTATCCGGGATCATCGTGGGCGGGGGCTGTGGCGGACGGGCAGGGCAGCGACAACCCGCACGGACATCCCACCAGAGCGTGATAAGGCACCGGAATGAGATCAGCAAGATGAAAACGGTGTGGTATGTGGTCTGTGAAAGAAAGAATAAATTGATCCACTGAGCAACTAATGATGAAATGAAGGTGGAAACAGTGAGAGGTGAAAAAAGCTGGTAAGAAAGGGAAGGGCTCACAGAATGGCGGGGGAAAAAAAGGGAAAAGTGGCGTAAGGGGGACAATGGAGAGGGAACAGAAAATGTTGGGAAAGAGAAACAGAGGGAGGTGAAATGAAGTGGAATGGAAAAGCCATGGAAGTTAGTGGTGAATATAGGGTGCATGATGTGATGGAGTAACAAAAGAACCATAACAGGAGTGGGATGCTTGAATTGTCAGAGAATCCAATTCACCAAAATCATATGTAATTGAAACCAAGGGTAAACAGAAACTGAGACGTCATCTTCGTCCAGACACTGCCGCGGATACCTCATCAGAGGAACCAAATGACAATGGAAATAAAGGGCAAACCCATTATGGCACAGCATTCCTAAACACTGATATTGAGTCTGTTGAACATACCGAGGACAACATAAACATATCAGCATGTGATAATGCTGGGAGTGACTGTCAACTGGACACCAATCCTACTGATGATGAGCCAGCGGTTACTTTCTCTCGCTATGGTCAAGCCATTAAACCAAAAATATGGAAGGACTTTGTCTCATATTAAATGTTTCATACTTGAGAGGGAAGATGTAATTATGTGTATGCTTTATGTTATACTTCAAGTTCAATTGTTGTTATGCCTAGTTTTTTATGCAGTTAGGAAACAGTTAACATTTTAAGTCATGTGATCTAGGGGCGGGAATCTGTAGTTGTAAGATGGATGCTGCTGATCAGAGACAAGTCCTGTTCCAGCTCCTTTGTGGTCTGCCTATTCATCGTGTTAAAATATCACATACACCAGCCAAAGAATCTGATAACAGATTCCTGGTCTACCGCTTCTTGAGTTTTCACCCGCCAACCGGTACAGGGGACACAATAGTGGTGCAGCAGGTGGCAGATGAAAACATAAAGCAGCAGGTGACCAAGTTTCATGGTTCTACTGGCTCTGAAGAAGAAGGTGCTACAATCGAAACACGTTAGCTAGATTGGACCCTGGCAGGGTCCCCCTGAATTCTGAAACGCACTGTGTCCAGGACTGTGATACTACAGACTAGAAGCTGGATGAGCGTTTTTTTATTTGCACATTTGTAAGTACATTTTATGATAATTTCCTAATAAAGTGAGTTTGTGGGATAATGCATTAGGCTAGTGTGCTCTTCTGTGTTTGTTTATTTCAGTGACTTCAGAAAACCCCCAGTCCTCAAGGGCAGCAAAGCTTGCAGGGTACGCCTGTGATGTGAATTTGTCTCCAATGCTTGTAGCAGGCTACCACATTCATGCACAAGAGGCTTTTTTCTGATAGATGCAACTCACATATGCTGCTGGCTTCTGTGTTTACCTATGGGCATAGACTGCTCTACTATAGATTTATATACCTTTCCCTTCGCTAGCTTCCTGGTCCACCTCCAAGTCTGTTTCTCTATATATAGGCATGCTCAGTGCTGCTCACATTGCTTAAGCAACTTTCTAGTTTCTCTGTGCTCCTACTTTCCCTCGTATTACTTGTATTCTGTGTCTGACTTCCCGCGTACTGACCCAGGCTTCATCTACCATTTTTGCCTGCTTGCCACCCACCCTGACCTTGGATCATTTTCTGGCTCCTCTTCTGGCTCCTGCCATTTGTACTCCTCACACGTGAGTGGTCTCCGCATCATCAGCTGGGCATACCTGGGGGCCGCGACCTGCTTTCAGTCTGCTGCTATTTTATTCTCACCATCATGGGCCCTGGTGAAGAAGCAGGATGGAGCTTAGATTATGTGCCCCAGGGAACCCAAGTTTGTGATCTATACAGCTTACTACCATAGGAACCTGACACCAAACATTCGACAACCTGACAACCTGAAGTGTGTTGGATGCCGAAGGTTCTTTGGCTAATGCTGCCCTGGAACTGGAGTCAGAAGGGGAAGCTCCGCTTATTTGCTTCCTCCACTCCTCCTGTTCCACATTTGGCACCTTTTGCGAGGAGGGGGGGGGAACAGGCACCTGTTTTTGACAGGTACATGTCCTCACTTACTGGGAGACCTGGCCTCGGCTGCGAGGTCCCCTGGAAGTTCAGCCCCCCTCTTCGTTCCTCCACTGCCTGGTCAGTTAGAAAGCGCAGCGATCCGCGCATGTGCAGTAGGGAACCGGCTGTAAAGCTGAAAGGCTTCACTGCTGGTTTCCCTTACCACGAATGGCAGCGGCAGCACCCGAGAGCGGATCGGAAAATTGGCTGGGGTGCCGACATTGCTGGATTCCAGGACAGGTAAGTGTCCTAATATTAAAAGTCAGCAGCTATAGTATTTGTAGCTGCTGACTTTTAATTTTTGGAAGGGGGTTTAATGCTTTAAGCATTTGTAGCAGCAGATGAGAATAAAAAGTGAGCATTTTATAATCACCCCTAGCAGTGATACAGCTCCTCATTTTCACTTTTTCTAGACAGCTTGTCATACATGCAAATGTAGAGAAAATAAAATAAAGGCATGCGATATAAAAAATAGGGAATCCATCTCCTGAATGCTATCATTATCCATATTACATAGTGTTATCAGAATATAATATCTTGTTTCCACAGATGTCTTTAAACAACTGAGTGTGACAACCGAATAAACAGTGAATGAATAGAAAACATCACATCATATTATGATGGCTTCTATTGAATACAACACTGAGTAATGTAATAGCTATAAACGCTAGTCTACAATTCCCAAGATGGCATGGTGATAATTTGCATATAAAAAAAAAAGTTCTGTATATTTTCGTTAAAAAGAAAATAATAAAAAGAAAAAAAGATAGGAGCGGAAGAATAGAGAAAGGAACGGAACCAAAATGAATCAAGGGTGAGCGACTTTATAAATCTGACAGTGTAAAGGCGTGTTTACACTTGTGGGAGCCCTCTGGGGAGCGATCTGGGTTGGATTGCTTTTCAGAGGGTTTATGATAGGGGGAGGAGACATTATGTCACCTCCTTACCACCTGTTTTAACTCCTCAAAGCCATGCTGCAACCACACTATCGCAACCATGTGCATTGCTAAGCATTGCGGCTACAGAATGTGTATACCAGTAGCGGTAAAAATGCTGCTCCACTGCCTGTCTAACAAGCAATGCTACAGAGGTGCCCTAGGGAGCAGCATATGCTGGAGAATAATGTGAATAATAGGATAGTATGTGCAAGAGAAACCTGAGAATACTATGACAGTGCGCATTATGTTCAGGCAGGGGCGTAATAATAGGGGTTGCAGGGGATGCAATTGCAACTGGGCCCCATGGTCCAGGGGGCCCATGTGCCTCCCTTGTACACCTGGATAGGAGGGATGGTGGAGGTGGCATTTAGAGGAACCATTCTCCTCCATTTTCCTCTATCCAGTTTACTTGTCTTCTGCTGTTCCCAGGGTCCCTGTGTGCTTCCCTGGTCCCCCACCCCCACAGAGCTGCTGTCTCCCCCCTTCCACTCTCCTGCCAGCTGCTGTATAAGATGTGCCATGATGGAGAGATGGGAATGGGTCGGTAAATTTGGCATTTACCGACTCCTTCCTTTTCTGAATGGACAGAGTCAGTGATTGGTACCAATTGGTTCATTCACAACTTAAGCATAGTAAACTGTTTTTACTATACTTCCACTTCTGAATGAATGGGAGGCTTGGTGCACAGCTATTCCTGTTCATTCATTCCATGCAGCTAAGGCTAAACAGATGGAAATTGAGAGCTGAAGTTTGTTTAGACCCCTGATATCTTATCAAAGCCCCCCAACAGAGCTCCTAAAAAAAATGTAAAAAATTATAAAAATAAAAATGTAAAATAAATAAAATGAAATGGTAAAAAAAAAAATAAAATTGGAATAAAAATTAAAAACTACTGACACCAGTGAGTTGAACTATCAGGATTGCAAAGGTTGCAATTTTGACCGAGCCCTGGAATTTCACCACCATGGAGAGGTCCGAAGATGGCAGAAAGGGGGCCCGCTGCAGAACTTGTGAAAGGGTCCCACTGCGGGACCATAATAAAAGGACCCGCAATGGGCGTAAAGGCCTCCAGGATCAGTGGGAAGAGGGAAGGGCCCTGGCCAGGGGTCAGGGGGCCCTTCATAATTTCTTGCACCGGGGCCCTGAAGGTTCTAGTTACGCCTCTGTGTGCAGGAAAGGAGTGCAGAGGGTATGATAGTGGTAATTGTTTAGGAAAGGCAGAGGGTATGACAGTGGGCAGTATGTGCAGGAAAGGACTGCCGAGAGTATGACAGTGGGAAGTATGTGCAGGAAAGCAGTGCAGAGGGTATGACAGTGGACAGTATGTGCAGGAAAGCAGTGCAGAGGGTATGACAGTGGACAATATGTGCAGGGAAGGAGTGCAGAGAGTATGACAGTGAGCAGTATGTGCGGGAAGTGGGGAATAAAATGTTATACTTTTGCCACAAGTGCTTAACCACTTCTATACCGAGCCTGTGTTTTGGGTTCGGTGTTAAGAGTTAAAAACAGTTTTTTTTGCTATAAAATTACTTAGAACCCCAAACATTATATATTTTTTTCGAACGCCCTAGAGAATAAAATGGCGGTCATTGCAAAACATTATGTCACACCGTATTTGCGCAGCGGTCTTCCAAGCGTGCATTTTTTTGAATAAATTCAGTTTTTTTTGTAAAAAAATAAGAAAACAGTAAAGTTAGGCAACAAACTTTGCAACTTAAAAATCTCCATTGGCGACATTTAAAAAATTCTACAGGTTAGCAGTTCTGAGTAACAGAGGAGGTCTAGTGCTAGAATTGTTTCTCTCGCTCTAACGATCGCAGCGATACTTCACATGTGTGGTTTTAAGCTCGGCAGGACAGAGCGCTTTAATTTTTTTTTTTTATTATTTATTTTGCTTTTTACTTTTTATTTTTACACTGTTCTTTTTTTAAAAAAAAATTTTGATCACTTTTATTCCTATTACAAGAAATGTAAACATTCCTTGTAATAGAAAAAAGCATGACAGGTCCTCTTAAATATGAGATCCGGGGTCAAAAAGACCTCACATCTCATATTTACACTTAAGTGCAAAAAAAAAAATTTGAAAAAAATGACAGCCCAAAAAAAAATATGGGCCCTTTAAGACCGTTGGGCAGAAGTGACTTCTGGCGTCATTTCCGCCCTGCCATACTATGGAGCCGAGTGAGCAGCTTCAGCCACTCAGTCAGCTCACGGACACTGGGGGGGGGGGGGCGGATCCGGTCATCTCCGCCGATGCCGGCGGATCCGGTAAGCGGCGGAGATGACGGGAAAGCGGTGGGAAGGGGGGCACCTCTCCCGCCGCTGACAAAAGTGATCTTGCGGCGAATCCGCCGCTAAGACTACTTTTATCTGAAACAGAATCGCCAGCAGAAAAAAAACGATGTCTGAATGGTGCCTGTAGCTGCAGGCATCATTCAGATATCACTTCTCAAAGGCAGCGATGTCATATGACGTCCACCTAAAGAGAAGTGGTTAAAGTATAACTTTTCAGTTTGGATAGAGTAAAGTAACCCCGTCAGTTTTTTTTTGGGCCATCTGTGTCCCATTGAGGAGATTTCTCCTTGGTTTTCAGGTATTGGGTCATGTCATTCATCAGTCCATAGCATCCAAATGAAAAAACAAAACTCATAGAAATATAGAAGAGCGCTGTCAGAAAAAGAAAAGTGGTCCATCGTTTCCCCCTATATACTGTATGTGTGTGTATATATACTGTGTGTTCTGTGTTCACACCAAAGCGGTGCCAATGTTAGCAGTAAAGCACTGCTCATTTTAGCGGCGCTTTACTGCTGTTATAGCGGCGCTTTACTGCTGTTATAGCGGCGCTTTGGCTCCGCTTTTCGGGTGGTAGCAGGGCCAGAAGGTGTTATAAGTGCCCGTGATGCGGCGCTTCCGAATCACTTTTCAGGTGCTTCAGAAACGGTGCCCATTCATTCCAATGGGCCAGGCAGTTTAGGAGTGGTGTACACACCACTCCCACATCTCCCCAAAGGCGCTATTTTTAGCGCTAAAACGCCTGAAAACTGCCTCAGTGTGAAAGTGGCCTTAAACACAAAGGGAGCCCTGGCTGGAAGGTAGGTTTAGCTCAATATGCTGCTATATCTATATGGGACGGTATAGTGTACTTTTTGGTAAAGGTGAACTTACACTTTAAAGCAGACCTTCATCCATTACAGTCAGGTCCATAAATATTGGGACATCGACACAATTCTAATCTTTTTGGCTCTATACACCACCACAATGGATTTGAAATGAAACGAAGAAGATGTGCTTTAACTGCAGACTTTCATCTTTTATTTGAGGGTATTTACATCCAAATCAGGTGAACGGTGTAGGAATTACAACAGTTTGTATATGTGCCTCCCAGTTTTTAAGGGACCAAAAGTAATGGGACAATAGGATGCTCAGCTGTTCCATGGCCAGGTGTGTGTTATTCCTTCATTATCCCATTTACAAGGAGCAGATAAAAGGTCCAGAGTTCATTTCAAGTGTGCTATTTGCATTTGGAATCTGTTGCTGTCAACTCTCAATATGAGATCCAAAGAGCTGTCACTATCAGTGAAGCAAGCCATCATTAGGCTGAAAAAAACAAACAAACCCATCAGAGAGATAGCAAAAACATTAGGTGTGGTCAAATCAACTGTTTGGAACATCCTTAAAAAGAAAGAACGCACCAGTGAGCTCAGCAACACCAAAAGACCCGGAAGACCACGGAAAATAACTGGGGTGGATGACCGAATAATTCTTTCCCTGGTGAAGAAAACACCCTTCAAAACAGTTGTCCAGATCAAGAACACTCTCCAGGAGGTAGGTGTATGTGTGTCAAAGTCAAGAATCAAGAGAAAACTTCACCAGAGTGAATACAGAGGGTTCACCACAAGACGTAAACCATTGGTGAGCCTCAAAAACAGGAAGGCCAGATTAGAGTTTGCCAAACAACATCTAAAAAAGCCTTCACAGTTCTAGAACAACATCCTATGGACAGATGAGACCAAGATCAACTTGTACCAGAGTGATGGGAAGAGAAGAGTATGGAGAAGGAAAGGAACTGCTCATGATCCAAAGCATACCACCTCATCAGTGAAGCATGGTGGTGGTAGTGTCATGGCGTGGGCATGTATGGCTGCCAATGGAACTGGTTCTCTTGTATTTATTGATGATGTGACTGCTGACAAAAGCAGCAGGATGAATTCTGAAGTTTTTCGGGCAATATTATCTGCTCATATTCAGCCAAATGTTTCAGAACTCATTGGACAGTGCTTCACAGTGCAGATGGCCAATGACCCGAAGCATACTGCGAAAGCAACCAAAGAGTTTTTTAAGGGAAACAAGTGGAATGTTATGCAATGGCCAAGTCAATCACCAACCTCCAATTGAGCATGCATTTCACTTGCTGAACACAAAACTGAAGGGAAAATGCCCCAAGAACAAGCAGGAACTGAAGACAGTTGCAGTAGAGGCCTGACAGAGCATCACCAGGGATGAAACCCAGTGTCTGGTGATGTCTATGCGTTCCAGACTTCAGGCTGCAATTGACTGCAAAGGATTTGCAACCCAGTATTAAAAAGTGAAAGTTTGATTTAAGATTGTTAATCTGTCCCATTACTTTTGGTCCCTTAAAAAGTGGGAGGCACATATACAAACTGTTGTAATTCATACACCGTTCACCTGATTTAGATGTAAATACCCTCAAATTAAAGCTGAAAGCCTGCAGTTAAAGCACATCTTCTTTGTTTCATTTCAAATCCATTGTGGTTGTGTATAGAGCCAAAAAGATTAGAATTGTGTCGATGTTCCAATATTTATGGACCTGACTGTATAACAGCTTTTTTTGCTCCTAGGTTGTTTCCCCTTCCCTCCTCCACAATTGGCTATATTTCCTAATATTTAGAAAGGTTTCTAATGCCCTGATTCCCAGCACTTCCTGTTTTCTTACCTAGGCAGGAATGAAGTAGGTGCACCACCACCCCCCTGCTTCCTTCTGGGGTGTCCACATCCCGGGTGTCAATTTTACTGATTCTGTGTGTGCATATGCCTCACAGGTCTTTGGGTTCCTGCAGAGACCTGCTATGCATCAGTGCACATATATACACAGACACTGCAAATATCCAGATCCTAGATGCCAGCAGTGTGTGTGCCACAGGCCAAATTCAGGCTGCATGTACAGTGACAATCTCCCATAAGGACTGAAACACACTTTTCCAGTGAGATGAGCCATTAGCGTTGCCATTATTTTTGAATGTCACCCCAATGCACTAAGGCCATGCACTACAATGCATGATATTTGCAGATATAATGCATGATGTTGTCACATAAAAAGATAGAATAAAATATTTACAAAAATGTGAGGGGTGTACTCACTTTTGTGAGATACTGTATATATGGTATCTCACAAAAGTGAGTACACCCCTCCCATTTTTGTAAATATTTTATTCTATCTTTTCATGTGACAACACTGAAGAAATTACAATTTTCTACAATGTAAAGTAGTGAGTGTACAGCTTGTATAACAGTGTAAATTTGCTGTCCCCTCAAAATAACTCAACACACAACCATTAATGTCTAAACCGCTGGCAACAACAGTGAGTACACCCCTATGTAAAAATGTCCAAATTGGGCCCAATTAGCCATTTTCACTCCCTCCGGTGTCATGTGACTCGTTAGTGTTACAAGGTCTCAGGTGGGAATTGGGAGCAGTTGTGTTAAATTTGGTGTTATCACTCTCACTCTCTCATACTAGTCACTTGAAGTTCAACATGGCACCTCATGGCAAAGAACTCTCTGAGGGTCTGAAAAAAAGAATTGTTTCTCTACATAAAGCTGGCCTAGGCTATAAGAAGATGGCCAAGACCCTGAAACTGAGTTGCAGCACGGTGGCCAAGATCATACAGCGGTTTAACAGGACAGGTTGCACTCAGAACAGGCCTCGCCATGGTTGACCAAAGAAGTTGAGTGCCCGTGCTCAGCGTCATATCCAGAGGTTGTCTTTGGGAAATAGACATATGAGTCCTGCCAGCATTGCTGCAGAGGTTTAAGGGGTGGGGGGGTCAGCCTGTCAGTTCTCAGACCATATGCCGCACACTGCATCAAATTGGTCTGCATGGCTGTCATCCCAGAAGGAAGCCTCTTCTAAAGATGATGCAAAAGAAAGCCCGCAAACAGTTTGCCGAAGACAAGCAGACTAAGGACATGGATTACTGGAACCATGTCCTGTGGTCTGATGAGACCAAGATAATCGTATTTGGTTCAGATGGTGTAAAGCGTGTGTGGCGGCAACCAGGTGAGGAGTACAAAGTCAAGTGTGTCTTGAGTACAGTCAAGCATGATGGTGGGAGTTTCATGGTCTGGGGCTGCATGAGTGCTGCCGGCACTGGGGAGCTACAGTTCATTGAGGGAACGACGAATACCAACATGTACTGTGATATACTGAAGCAGAGGATGATCCCTCCCTTCAGAGATTGGGCCGCAGGGCAGTATTCCAACATGATAACGACCCCAAACACACCTCCAAAATGACCACTACCTTCTTAAAGAAGCTGAGGGTAAACGTGATGGACTGGCCAAGCATGTCTCCAGACCTAAACCCTATTGAGCATCTGTGGGGCATCCTCAAAGAGGAGGTCGAGGAGCGCAAGGTCTCCAACATCCACCAGCTCCGTGATGTCATCATGGAAGAGTGGAAGAGGACTCCAGTAGCAACCTGTGATGCTCTGGTAAACTCCATGCCCAAGAGGGTTAAGGCAGTGCTGGAAAATAATGGTAGCCACAAAAAATATTGACACTTTCGGCCCAATTTGGACATTTTCACTTAGGGGTGTACTCACTTTTGTTGCCAGTGGTTTAGCCATTAATGGCTGTGTGTTGAGTTATTTTGAGGGGGACAGCAAATTTACACTGTTATACAAGCTGTACACTCAATTCTCTACATTGTAGCAAAGTATCATTTCGGTCCACAAGGTTTAGACGTGTGTCTATATGAATGTTTGACCATTCTTCCAGAAGCGCATCAGGACCCTGTGCAGGCCAGTCATGTTCCTCCACCCCAAACTTGCTCATCCATGTCTTTATGGACCTTGCTTTGTGCACTAGTGCACAGCCATGTTGGAACAAGAAGGGGCCATCTCCAAACTGTTCCCACAAAGTTGTGAAGCACTCTCTGCTTAGGTAGGTGCTAGAATAGGGTTTGTTTGGTAATGTAGGCAAATTTAGGCAGGCCTGACTGGAACAACCCTTGGCTGGACTTCTCCTTTAATGTTGGAAAGTGTTGTGGGCACAATATATATCCTCTCCCTTTTTTCAGCAAAAATAGGTAGATAAAGGAAGACGTTTATAGTAATATTGTGTTCTGGCAACTGTATATGATTAATACCTGTAATGACAATGACTTTTACCTCACAGGCCCTATTTACATTTTCTCTACATGCAGACAGCGCTGTCCAGCAAAAGTAACAGTTACAGGGGATTGGAGCAACCCATATTACACACTGCTGGAAGTGCTTACAATGATCAACTTCTAAACAATTGCTGTAATTGTTAAAAAAGTATGAACTAAGCATATCCTTCCATATCATGTGTTTGCCTCAATCCAAACTACATATAGTGGTTCATCACCTGCACTCTCTTCCCTCTGCTATTTGCATGAATCATTTGTGACACCATAGTATCCTGGGAAAAGGAGGGCAATTGACAGCTTAAAGCGGAGACTCCCGGTTGCCCTTAGTGACAATTGCGGTATCAGCACCCAATAGCCGATCCAAAGATCATGCTCAGGTGAAGACATCACAGGCTCCCTGAACATGTAAGTGCTCATATATTAAAAGTCAGCAGCTGCAGTATTTGTAGCTGCTGACTTTTATTTATTTATTTTCCCAGGCTGGACCACCTCTTTAAGCTGTGTAAATTTCCCTATAAGACTTTGTAGAGAAGGGTGTGTCCATTCCCTCCACTCAAGTCTCAGATTACACTCAGCTCCCTGCACTATACTCTGCAGTATTTGACATCAGATCCATGCCCCCTGCCAGCTGGAGCTTAGAGATGCTGTGTAAAATGTGTGCTTTCAGAGTCTGTAGAGAAGAGATATACTGAAGCTCATGTAGGAGGCTTCATCTGTTTGTATCACTTTAGGCTAGTCACTTCACTGGGTATATATAAAAGTGTACAACCACTTTAAGGTCAGTTCACACCATAGAAACACAGTCCGGATGCGTTCCAGATGCTTTTTTGTATATGTGTTTTGACACATTTTTGATGTGTTTCAGTGCATATCTCCCCACTCTTCTTTCTTCACCTTAAATAAGGCGTGTGTTTCAGTGTGTTTTTGGTGCATCTAGATTCAGATTCCAGTACAGTTCAGTGCAGAACAAATGTTGCATGTTCTACTTTTTTTCTGGAACTGGAATGCACTGGAACTGACCACACTGATGTGAACTATGCCATTGAAAGCCAAATTACATACTATCCATTCATTTTTGATGCAGAAAAAAACTGGACTGCATGTGGTGTGAACTGGCACAAAATTAAATCTTTCTAAACCCAAAAAAATTCATTCTATGCATGGCAATTTACACATGGTTATATCCAGCTAGGACCCATGTAAGCATGTACAGTATCTCACAAAAGTGAGTACACCCCTCACATTTTTTAAAATATTTTATTATATCTTTTCATGTGACAGCACTGAAGAAATTACACTTTGCTACAATATAAAGCAGTGAGTGTACAGCTTGTATGACAGTGTAAATTTGCTGTCCCCTCAAAATAACTCAACACGCAGCCATTAATGTCTAAAACCACTGGCAACAAAAGTGAGTACACCCCTAAGTTAAAATATCCAAATTGGGCCAAAAGTGTAAATATTTTGTGTGGCCACCATTATTTTCCAGCACTGCCTTAACCCTCTTGGGCGTAGAGGTCAACAGAGCTTCACAGGTTGCCACTGGAGTCCTCTTCCACTCCTCCATGACAACATCACAGAGCTGGTGGATGTTAGAGACCTTGCACTCCTTCACCTTCCATTTGAGGATGCCCCACAGATGCTCAATAAGGGTTTAGGTCTGGAGACATACTTGGCCAGTCCATCACGTTTACCCTCAGCTTCTTTAACAAGGTAGTGGTCATCTTGGAGGTGTGTTTGGGGTCGTTATCATGTTGGAATACTGCCCTGCGGCCCAGTCTCTGTAGGGAGGGGATTATGCTCTGCTTCAGTATGTCACAGTACATGTTGGCATTCATGGTTCCCTCAATGAACTGTAGCTCCCCAGTGCCGGCAGCACTCATGCAGCCCCAGACCATGACACTCCCACCATCATGCTTGACTGTAGGCAAGACACACTTGTCTTTGTACTCCTCACCTGGTTGCCGCCACACACGCTTAACACCATCTGAACCAAATGCTGACAGCACTCATACTTCTATTTCCAAAAGACAACCTCTGGATATGACTCTGATCACATGCACTTAATCTCTTTGGTCAACCATGGCGAGGCCTGTTCTGAGTGCAACCTGTCCTGTTAAACCGCTGTATGGCCTTGGCCACCATGCTGCAGCTCAGTTTCAGGGTCTTGGCAATCTTCTTATAGCCTAGGCCATCCTTATGTAGAGCAACAATTCTTTTTTTTCAGGTCCTCAGCGAGTTCTTTGCCATGAGGTGCCATGTTGAACTTCCAGTGACCATGAGAGAGTGAGAGCGATAACACCAAATTTAACACATCTGCTCCCCATTCACACCTGAGACCTTGTAACACTAGCGAGTCACATGACATTGGGGAGGGAAAATGGCTAAATGGGCCCAATTTGGAAATTTTCACTTAGAGGTGTACTCACTTTTGTTGCCAGCAGTTTAGACATTAATGGCTGTGTGTTGAGTTATTTTGAGGGGACAGCAAATTGACACTGTTATACAATTTCTTCATTGTTGTCACATGAAAGATAGAATAACATATTTACAAAAATGTGGGGGGTGTACTCACTTTTGTGATACACTGTATGTGTCATACCAATGGAATCCCCGTAGAACTGGAAACAGTGTCCACGGAAAGACTCTTGTGAAACGCAAAAACATTAATACCGTAGTGTCGGTGTGGAGAAGTACAACAGGTTAATCTCTTACTAATTGTAAATAACTCTTTTACGTTTTAAAAGGAACTTACCACGGACGCGGCTCGCTAGCAGGAAGACACAAGTGTTACGTAGATCACCTCTAGTGACGTAACCACTACGCATGCTGTTACCAAAGGTCAAGATGCCCCTAAGGTAACCATACTGTGTATGTCACATAGTGTTTTCACTCATGTGGGGGGTGTAAAAACATTTATACAATAAGATAGAAAGTACACTGTTG
>BLSH010111261.1:125773-156518 GCA_018402905.1 Glandirana rugosa | reverse complement strand
GTCTGAACCTAGGCTCAGCAATAGTCCTGTTCCTGTCCCCAGTTCCCTGATGATTTCTCAGAATATACTGCAATGGGTGAATACCCTTAGGGCTCATTTACACATATGGTGCCCTCTGAAGAGCAATCCATGTTTGGATCACTCTTCAGAGGGCATTTAACAGGCAGTGAGGAGGAGTTATATCACCTTCTCACCACCTGTTTAAACCCCACAACGGCACCCCGCAACTGAATGCATTGCACACAGATGCAGGAAGCCCTCATTCACTTGGATGGGCCACGTTCAGCAGGCATTGCTTCACTGTGATGCAAAGCATTTTGGCTATTGCGTGAGTACATCCCCCCTCTGCTGCCTTTGCAGCTTAAGAGGAACAGTTGGGTAGCAGTAAAAACACAGCTCAACCTCTAATTTTTCCTGTTCCCCAACCATAAGTGTAAACGAAGTAGCAGGGCACTCTGAAGAGTGATCCACAGTGAATCATTTTTTTAGACATATTTGACAGGTGGTGAAGAAGCGTTGTTTTCTCCTTACCACTTGTTTTTAACTCCTAAAATCCCATACTGCTGTGCTGTAGCCATGTGCATTGCACACGGTTGCAGCGCAGCCCAATTGAGTTGAATGGGTTGAGTTGTTAAGCAAGCACAGTGCAGTGCACTATTGGGGTCTTTCACACGGCTTTCTGTCCAGTGGACTCTGTTTTGTTCAGGGATCGATCCATTGATCCCCACTGAGCAGGCGGGTGACAGGCCCCTGTCCGCTCACTGTGCAGAGACCTGCCAGAGCCACGCTCTCCTCTTTGGGGAGATCAGATGAAAATGGACCACCTGTCCATTTTCATCCGATCCACTACACATATGGAAAATAGGACCTCCATCCGTCTGGATTTCACGGATCAGATGGGATAGCAGCGGGTGTCAGTGGACATGTCAACATTGACATCTGCCGCTCCATAGAGGTGAATGGAGCGTCTGATCAGGTCCACCTGAAAAACTGTCAGACTGACCTGATCAGAAACCCCATCTGAAAGGGCCCTTAGATCCCTTTCACACTGGGGTGCTTTACAGGCGCTATTGTGCTAAAAATAGCACCTGTAAAGCGTCTCCCCATTCAACCCAGTGTGTCCTTTCACACTGAGGCGGCTCAGGGCGGTGCGCCTGCAGGAGTAAAATTAAACTCCTGCAAACATGATTTTTCAGGAATGTGGGGAGCTCCACCGCCCCTGCCATTGGATTGAATGGGCAGCGCTCCCAAAGCGGCTGTACACTGCTCCAGGAGCGTCGAGCGCCGGCACTTTTAACCCCTGTTTAACCCCTTGTGGGGGGTTAAAAGTGCCGTGCTGCCACCCGAATAGCGGCGCCATAGCGCTGCTATTACAGCGGTAGATCGCCGCTAAATTGGCGGCAGTTTACCGCTGACGAGCGGGCGGTCCCAGTGTGAAAGGGGCCTTAGTGTTCGGGTTTGGCTTGAAGAAAAGGTGGCAACCCTACGCAAGGAGCAACAATAGATCCGCCCATCCGATAAGGGTGGGAATATTGTCGTCATGTCCCACCCACAATATCAAAAGATGTGTCTAAATATTCTTAGAAATTGTGAGTGGATTTGTAAGATTGGGCAGGAATATATCCCAGTTTTTTTCAATGAATTACGTGTAATATGTACTAATGCATTTTTGCAAGGTCTCATTGATCAAAAAACTTTAGACTACCTTATCCCGAAGTTCCCAGGATTGGCAACTTTCTATGCCCTGCCGAAACAGCATAAAGATTTACTTAATCCACCAGGGAGACAAATCCTTTCTGGAAATGAGTTCCTTACTGAAAAGGCCAGCAGGTATGTTGATTCATTCTTAATGCCTCGGGTTACCTGCCTTCCTTCCTTTATTCATGACACCTCTGATCTCCTGAGACACATAGAGGGGACCCATGTTCCCTAGGATGCCCTGCTCGTAGCCATTGATATAGAGGATTTTTACTCTAGTATCCCGCACGAGCGGTGAGGGCACATCTGGTGGTGGGCACAAGGTGCTGTGTGATCACTCTTAATAGGATTATTCACTGAAATGAACAATGTGGTGTTATAACCAAGACTCCTAGTATTGGAAGAGTATAAAGGGTGTATTAGACTTTGACTGTATGAACATTGCACCAGAGCACTTTGAATGGTTGTGTTACGTCTGATGTATTTTGCACATTAATGTCTGTACTGTATGCACTTTATATATAAAAAATTAGTACATTATAGGGTATATGAGCACTGCACTCATATATGTACATATCTGTGTATGTACATATAATTTGTTTACTTGCCACAATAACCACAGTCTGGGATGTGAGGAATGCTGGCAACCATTTAGTAAGGTTTATAGCAGCTCACAAGGTTTCCTGTTTTATTGCATACCAGGCCACATGCCCTCAACATCTCCGCACCCCAAAGCACCTTGTTCCCATGTTAATGGCGACAAGGGCCTCTTCCGGATAACCCTGGCGGTTGGTTGTTGGAGTCTGCAGGCGGGGGGCTTATCGGAATCTGGAAGCCCCCTTTAACAAGGGGACCCCCAGATCCTGACCCCCCCACCCTATGTGAATGAGTATGGGGTATTGTACCCCTACCCATTCACCCAAAAAAGTGTCAAGAATGAAAACACAAGTTTTTAAAGTAGTTTATTAAGACCGCTCCGGCGTCTCTTCCGATTTCTTCTCCCTCCGGCGATGTCTTCATCCTCCGGTTCTTCTCCTCTCTCTGGTTCTTCTCCACTCTCTGGTCTTCTGCCTCTGCCGGGTCTCCTCTCTGCACTGTCTTCTCCCTCTGTTCTTCCTCCGATGTTCTGTCGTCGCTCTCTCACTGTGTAATGCTAGGCCTGCCGTGCTCCATTACTCTTATAGAATTGGACAGGGCCATCCGGTGACATCATCCGGAGGCCCCACCCAATTGTGACGTCACCGTCTGGTGCATGCCTTAATAAATTAAGCACCCACCCCCACCATGGTGAGGGCATGTGGCCTGGTATGGTCCAGGAGGGGGGCGCTCACTTATCTCCTCCCTTTTCCTGACCTGCCGGGCTGCATGCTCGGATAAGGGTCTGGTATGGATCTTTGGCGTGGGGGTTCCCCTTAAAATCCATAACAGGCCGAAGGGTCTGGTATCGTCTTGGGGGGGGCACCCCACGCCAGTTTTTTTCATTTTGGTGAGGGGTTCCCCTTCAAGACCCTCAGCGCACAAGCCGCGCCGCTAGTCAGATTGTCATGATCTGACTTCTCGTGTGACTTCTATTCAAATCAATGGGCTCCCATAGGGAAGTATTGATTTTGAATAGAGGCAGAGAAACGCTACTAAAAGCTAGCGCTAAACGTGCATCAATGCCAATGCAAAAGCTACTAAAAGCAAGTTTTTACAGCCGCTTTTTCCTGGCTTTGGTAGTGGTTTTGCAGCAAATTTTTTCTAATGCCCCGTGTGCATGAGGTTTTAAGGACTAATAATCTGCAATAGCTTGCATTTTTGCTTTTGGGTTTAAATACCCTTTAAACTACTGGCTTGGCACTTTCCCCTCTAAATTCTAGTATGAAATAAGAGCCTGTGTGTGGCACTTATGCTATATAGAGCTACTTAAGGGATATTCTTCCCAAAGATTGGACCTAGTAATCAACACAGATATCTACCTGGAATCCACACTCATTCTTCCCATTAGGTAGACTAAACGTCAGTATTATGAAGATGCCAATTGTGACCTTTGGTAAAAAGTCAGCAGCTTAGTCCTCATCTTCATCTCCACAATTACTACCTCTGCTAAAAGGCAATGACATGTAACTCTCACAAAAAGATCAAAGCTTTCTTGGACATGCAACCTATGATTGACACTTTTGGCTTCACTTTTGTTATGCTGTGCAAGAGACAAGGTGGTGGCATCCAGTGGAGGACTAACTAGTCCAAAGAGACAGATTAGGCCTCATATACATGGGCGTTATGCAAAAACAAGCTGTAACGTCGGTACCGACGCCAGGAAAAAATCAGCGTTAAAAACGCGATTTCATCAGCGTGTTGCATTGGCGTTAATGCGCGTTATTGAGCATCAGCGCTATGTCGCGTTTTGTTTTAAAAGACATCCCTCTGCTATTTTTTGACATTTTAAAACATAAAGGCCAGTGCTAAAAACGCCAGTTAACGTTGCTACGGTGCTTTATTATGGCGCGTTATTGAGCGTTTTGTCGGCTCAGTGTCAAAAACGCTATAACGCTGCAGCTTCGGAATGCGCAGGTCCTGCGTTAGCTCTACAGCTTAACCACTTGCCGACCTCCCACTGCAGCGTGACGGCGTCAAGGTGGCTCGTTATCGCGAACCGCCGTGAGGTGATGGCGGCTGCGATAACAAGTATTGTGAGCACGCACGCACCGCCGGTGGCACGCTCACTGTGTCCGGGGGGGGCAGGGAGTGGGTAAGGCAGACTCGATCACTGCCGGCTACCCGCGATGGCCCCCCCGCAGTGAAAGAACGGAGGTCCGTGCATGTAAACACGGATCTCCGTTCTGACAGAGGGGGAAGGGCTGTGATCACAGGCTTCCTGTGTATGGAACCATTATCACTCCTCTCCCACTGCCAGCCCAGCCCCCATACAGTTAGAACACAGTGAGGGAACACAGTTAACCCTTAGAGCGCCCCTCCAGGTTAACCCCTTCACTGCCAATGGCATTTACACAGTAATCAGTGCATTTTTATAGCACTGATCGCTGTATAAATGCCAATGGTCCCAAAAAAGTGTCAAAATGTCCCCTGCAATATTGCAGTACCGCTAAAAATCGCAGATTGCCGCCATTACTAGTAAAAAAATAAAAATAAATAAAAACCCCAGAAATGAATTCTCAGCATCCATAAACGCAGCAACATTTGCGCAAATCAATCAATAAATGGCGATTGCGATTTTTTTAATCAAAAATATGAGGAAGAATATAAATCGGCCAAAGCCGAAGAAAATTTTTTTTAAAAATATTTTTGGGGGATTTGTATATTAGCAAAAAGTAAGAAAAACTGTTTTTTTTTGCAAAATTGTCGCTCTTTTTTTATTTATAGCGGCGATCAGAAATGACGCAGAGGGGCTCAAATACCACCAAAAGAAAGCTCTATTTGTGGGGAAAAAAGGACGCACATTTCGTTTGGGTACCACGTCGCACGACCTCGCAATTTTCAGTGAAAGCGACGAAGTGCCGAATCGCAAAAAGTGCTCTGGTCCTAAAGTGTGAAATCCTTCTGGGGCTGAAGTGGTTAAGAATGCCGACGCCACTTACAGCTCAATAACATCAATGTGTGTATGAGGCCATTGAATAAAATGGTGTGGCGTTCTTAAGCTGTAAAAACAGCTAAAAAACGCAGCGTTAATATCGCCCGTGTGTATGAGGCCTAAGAGTTACGTTTTTATTCACGGGTAGTGTTGAGCGAACCCAGACTGTAACGTTCGGGTCCGTACTGAACTTTGGGGTGTCCGGGACCCGGACCCGAACATGGACGTTTCAAAAAACGTTCGGGTTCTGGTAGTTGATCACCCATGTTGAATAGCTGCAGGGCAGCCAATCAGCAAGTGTTTCACTGGTTTGCCCTTAGAAGCCGATCTGACTGCACTAAGTAGAGGCTTCTGCTTAGAGGGACAGATTATTGTTCAAAAATCATCTCCTAGTTCTAAAGGCAGAGGCTTTAGCTGCAGCTGTAAGTGACACATTATTGTTAAAAAATCATCTCCTAGTTTATTTGATTTTAATTTATTTTCCCTATCCCCATTTTTTTTGTAGGGCACTTGCCCTACTCTTACCCCCATTTTACTTCCTTTTGCAGCCCTCTAGCACTTGCCAGGACTTTGTTACAGCCATTTTTGTGCCTAAAAGTTTGGGTCCCCATTGACTTCAATGGGGTTCGGGGTCCGGGATAACGTTCGGGCAACGTTCGGTGCCGAAACCCGGACTTTTTCCCAAAGTTCGCTTGGACCCGCAGAACCCGAATGTCCAGCTGTTCGCTCAACTCTATTCACGGGTTATGCACTGTTGGGTTGTTTTATAAGCTGAATAGTTTATCTATGTCACTGGTTTCTGTAAGCATTAGCAAAGGAAAGGGTTGCTTTTTAGACAATTTCAGGAAAAGATAAATGTTCTGTAATAAACACAAAGGAAGAAAGGCTGCTGAAAAATCAATGTTCCATAACTGTTTTTCAGCCTATGACCTGACCCAAAAGTGCCATCATAATGAAGTATAGTACTTCCTTATTAGAGCAGTAATGTCACATAGGCAATGCCGAGACAACATACTGTAACTACATTTTATACCTAAATAAAAAATATTTTTTACTGATATTGAAGTCGTATGATTTGATGACTAGTTTTTCATTATGTATAGGGCTTCTACTCTTTATTGTTTTGCTTTTTGCTTTCCTAGTCTGCACAGCACTGGAGAGGTTATGGTGAAAAGTGGTGCAGGTCGCTTTGTTGTTTGTTCGCATTAGAGATGAGTGACTTCATCCAGATAATTAGAGTTCTCTTTTGGTTGCAACTTTTGAAAGTAAGTAACTTCACTGAAAGTAAGTGTGTGACTTTCATCATTGTCATTGGAGCCTTTTGGGACTCTGTGTCAATATAGAATAAAAACCCACCAAATATAGGGGGGAAAAGAAAGAAAATTTGGACTTTAAATGTACCTCAGAAGTTAATTAAAAATATCATAAATAATTACACAAATAATAAAATGCGCATTTATTACAAAAATTACAAATGAAGTGTATATCACGAAAACAATCAATATATAAATAAATAAATCCCATTGAAAGCTCTGCCTCCGAGCTCCAGGATCCAGACCAAGTGTTATTGAGATTCTAAGAAAGCATGTGTAGTATGTAATCCATGGTGTGTAGGTATGCAGCCTAGATGGCATTAAATCCTGCACTTAGACTCATGGCTGCTCATGCACCTCACAATGGAGCACAGATCCACCTGAACATCCAGCAAAATTGTTGGCACCAAATGACCTTGCTTTGAACCAATTGCTGACTGGTCTTCTCCTGTGACCTGACCTCTTCAGGCTTCTGATCTTCTGGTGTTTGATTCAGTCCTCAAAACAAGGGCTTGTCTAAAAAAATGTGGATAAATGGTAACCACGGAGTGGAATACTCAAAGGAACTGTTTAAAAGATATGATAGTGTCCTACTTCCACTGCTGTTAGAGCCACTTAATACAGCTTCTATAGGTCAGCTTGCAGCCTCTATGTATCAGGCCAATATTATTTTGATTCCTAAACCAGGTAAACATGTGACCATAGCCACCTTGTAGGCCTATATCATTATTAAATGTGGATGCAAAGCTTTTGGCAAAGGTTCTCGCCAATCGCCGGGCAACATTTATGATTGAAACATGATTGAAACCTTTAAATACATCAAGGGGGTGAATAAGGTTCAGGAGGGCAGTCTTTTCAATATGAAACCAAAATCAAGAACACGGGGACATGACCTCAAACTAACTGGGGGGAAGTTCAAAACTAATCTTAGAAAGTATTATCTTACTGAAAGGGTGGTTGATGATTGGAATAAACTACCAACAGAGGTTGTGAGACAGTCAACAGTAAATGGCTTCAAACATGCTTGGGATAAACATAAATCCATAGTCAAACAACAAGGTTAATGTAAAAAAAAATATCTAAAAAAAAAAATAAATAAATTAAAAAAAATAAATAAATAAATAAAAAGGGGCAGACTCGATGGACTACTCAGTCTTTTTCTGCCGTCACTTTTCTATGTTTCTATGTTTCTATGTCCAAACTGATTAATGAGGATCAGTCTGGATTTATTTCAGGCTGCTCCACTTCTGCTAATATTCATAGAGTTTTTCCTAAAAAACAAAACTATATCCATCAGAGGAAATAGGAAATAGAATTGTTCTATCTTTAGATTCAGCAAAGGCCTTCAATATTGTCAAATGGTCCTTTTTTATGGGAGGTACTGCATTATTTTGAAATAGGGCCAACATGTATAAATAGCATACAACTTCTATATCAAAGAAGAACTATGGTCAAAATAAAAAAAATCAATGTTATGTAACTATACAGTCTGTTTAACATCTCACTGGTTGTTTTGCAAAAAACAGTAAGGATGTTGAGATATCTACCTTGTCCCCTGCAGCTGAAAGCTCTCATGTGCACTTCCTTTACTGAGGAGACAACAGTGCTTCCTGTATTTCTAATTGCCTGTTGTCCCCTTTTGCGTGCTATCTCTCCAAGAGACTTCAAAGAGTTATCCTGCCATCACTGGGGGGAGGTGCTCCTCCAGTCCATGGAAAGCGCTGGCATTTCATTCTCCATGAGGCTCTGCCCATGAGCGGCCTGTGAAGCCCCGCCCACTCCTGCCTATGTCCCACCTTTGCCCGCCCACTGCTCTGTGTCTATACAGGCTGCTCCCAGCTTGGTTTTTATTCTGTCACATTACTAATTACCAGAACAGAACCGGTAGAGAGAAGCACACAGATTAATAGACAAATTTGTGTGCAAACTAACCTGTACTGACTTGTACTGTTTTACATAACACACACCCAGCTATTGATTGGCAGATGGGTTTGTGTTATGTAAAATAGACAGAGCATGATAGAAGGCAGGAGGACTCTGGGAATTGTAGTTCCCTGTGGGAGATGCAGAAGCTTGCTCAGTGAAAGGAAATGCTATCTTTGCTGAACTCCTTCCACCATCACTAGTAATATACAGCAAAGGAGAACTGGTGAAGGGGATTAGAGACCACAATTGTAACTATATGGTAGGAAAATAATCATTTCAGTTATTATGTTTATTACCATGTGCAACTTTCAGGTATTTATATGAGGATTTACTAAAATGTGGATGTTGCCTTTAGTTGTACTTTAATATAAAACGGTTAATGGGCAACGCTCCTTTTCTTTTTATCTTTCCCGGGGTACAAGACAGGGGTGTCCTTTGTCACCCCTGTTATTTGCTATAGTAATTGAGTCTTTGGTACTCGCAGTATGTAAATCCACAGAGATTGATGGTTTTAACTGAGGTCTAATGAGGTTGGAGGAAAAATGAATATTATATGCTGATGACAGTTTATTCTTGAGATACCACAACCTCCTTAACTAGCTTAATGTCTTTCATACACAGATTTGCCCATTTCTCAGGTTTAGATATAAATTGGGATAAGTCAATGTTACTTTCATTAGACTTCCTAAGGGCTCCTCTGCCTGATGATGCAGGTATGATTAAGATTGTGGATTCATTCTGTTATCTGTCCATTAATATCTCTTCCAGCCTTAAGGATTATTTGACCTTGAATCTGACCCCTGTGATTGGTAGTTTGCGCTTTAAGTGTTAAAGACGGAGCCGCCTCCCACTTTCAGTGGCTGACCACACCAACTTAATTAAAAATGATCTGGCTCCTCCAATTGTTATATTTGTTACAAAATGCTCCCATCTGGATTCCCAAGCATTGGTTTATTATGGTTGATGCTTTATTTCAGGAACTGGTATGGAAGGGAGGCCCACCAAGAGAGAAGTTAGAATTTTTACAAAGACCCTTAGATCAAGGAGGATTAGCACTCCCTAATAAGAATTTACTACATGGCTGCTCAGATTCAACATTTAACAGGTCTCATTGTGGATGGAAATAGAGAGCCCATGCATATACTTATGCAGTATATTTTGGGTGACGTAAGGGTGGTATCGATGTTAGAAGCCAGATAGTTACTGCATTTGAAGTAATTTCCTACTTTGTTAAAGATTCATAAAAATTGAGACACATCTGTGCTTAATGAGGGATTCTCTATATACACCCCTCTGTGGGCAAATGATACTAAGTTGGGTACCATGGAACAATGGGAATCCAAAGGCATAAGATACATCTATCAGCTTTTTAAGGATAATGTTTTGAAATCCTTTCAACAATTACAAGATTATTTTCAAATCTCTAGACACTTGCGATCTGGAGCTTTCCGTTCATGTGACAGAGACAGCCAATCACAGCAGTTAAATGACACATGCCTCTGCCTCCCAGATTTCAGAACTTTTAAAGGGCTGGGAGGCAGTCGGCGTGAAGGAGTTAAAAAGGTGAACTTCACTCTTCCAATTAACATTGATTATTTGCAATCCTCATGCTGCTAGCATTAGTATATACTGTAGATAGGAAAGTATATCATGTTTACTTGTTTTAAACTTTTTTTTTTTACACTTCTTCACTTACTTTCTGGCTTCTTGCCTAGGCAAATAATGTCATACATCCCAAGAGTCTTCAGGAGTGGAGGAGAGGAGGAGGGATTTTCCCATCTCAGCACACCTATCTGCATACATGCTTGAGCTAAGTACAGATGGATTCCAGGAAGTAAATGCTACATGAATCATCTGCCCTTACTCAAGATGGCCACGGCCAGAAATGCTAAGTGGTGTTTTTCAAAGTCATTTCTCAACAAAATAAAGCATGGAGACATGGATGGAGAAGTTTGCTTTGTATATTAAAAATTAATTAAATAGTGATTTTGGTTTGTGCTGCTCAGATGAAGTAAAGATCTGCTTTAATGCTCCTTATAAAAAGGGTAACGTGTCTTATATATGTTAATAATCAAGATGAAACATAAAATCTAGTGAATACCACAAAATTATTTCATAGCAGCGCGTTCAGTGCAATCAAAAAATAAGTGCCAAAGTAAATCCTTCATTCAGCAAACAGAACAGAGGACAATCTCATTCCAAAGTTCCTTAACAGAAGGAAATAAAGTTTATAAATAAAGTCCATTCTCCATGTTGTGATCCATAAGTGTATAGAAAACTGAATACGATGCACCATCAACCTCCACCAATGTGAATCCATGCTCAAATCATCCTAATGGACTGAGGCTCAACAGACATCAGATGTAACACAGCATGTCCGGTATCATAAGGCAGGTACAGTAATTATCCACACCTCTTGATATCCCGACTCCTCATCCGGATATACTTCACACCTGCCTTATGATACCGGACATGCTGTGTTACATCTGATGTCTGGTGAGCCTCAGTCCATTAGGAGGATTTGAGCACGGATTCACATTAGTGGAGGTTGATGGTGCATCGTATTCAATTTTCTATACACTTATGGATCACAACATGGAGAATGGACTTTATTTATAAACTTTATTTCCTTCTGTTAAGCAACTTTGGAATGAGATTAAAATCCTTGAAATGAGGCTGGCGGCACTCCAGGTTTAATGCAATATAAAAATTTATTGAGATCCCAGAGCGATCATCCAAAAAATTGAATAAGTCTTTTAATTTTCAGCAGTGCTTAATATAAGATATAACTAAAATATGTGAATTAATAACAAGAAATGTGATTTATCTGTTGATTTTCCCTTAAAGGGTTAAGTATGTATCTGAGGCTTGATACTATCGATTGGCCCTTGAAACATAGGTGGAAATCAACAGGAATCTTTCTCTTGCACAGCTGAATGAAGTCTTGAATGAGGGAGTCACTTTCAATCAAAGAGGGAAGACACATGTGATTGATATTAGAATGATGTAAATATGTCCTGCACGTATAAATTTGCTTGAATGTGATTCTCATTATGGTTGTGAAGAAGCACGCTAGACGTGTGAAACGCGTTACCTATTTTTTGTATCCAGTCCTATGTTTATTTTTTGGATGATCGCTCTGGGATCTCAATAAATTTTTATATTGCATTAAACCTGGAGTGCCGCCAGCCTCATTTCAAGGATTTTCATCTGCATCTGTTGCAGCAACAGGGCGTAGCACCCAGGAATTAGCAATTCACCACTGTGAGTGCGGGACTCTCCTGGAGCAGCTGAATGTTATACGTTTGGAATGAGATTGTCCTTTGTTTGCTGAATGATGGACTTACTTTTGCACTTATTTTTTTATTGCACTGAATGCGCTGCTATGAAATAATTTTGTGGTTTTCACTAGATTTTATGTTTCATCTTGATTATTAATTTGTATATGTTAAGCAGCTGCAATATCTTTATTAGCGATTATTTGGCGCTGGGTTTTTCACATTTATGTGTCTTATATATGCTTAAAGGTGCCTGATTCTCAGATATCTTTGGCTCCCTCCCGTGTAAGGTTAAATGTGAACAGGACAAGGGTCCTATAAATGAAGATCAATGGGAATATATTTTGTGTAAAGTCCCTAATACATCTTTATCCACCTTGAGTAGGATGGAACAGTTAAATATATTACATAGAAGAAATAGGTGTCAGGAACCATGAATCAGACCAAGACAGAAGTGCAGTAAAATCACACTTTTCAATGAAAAGGTAAAATGATATAAACAGAGTAAACGTGGTCAAAACATAGACAGGGTTTGGTAACCAGAGTGGATAGTCAGTGAAACAGGAGTCCAGAGATCAGCGCGGTCAAACAAACAGCATGCAGGATCAGGAGCCAGGAGGAGAGTCATTCAAGCAGGGTCTTGAATCCAGGAATCAGAAGGGAATGTCAAACAGGCAAAGTCTTTCACAGGAAAGCACAGCAGAGACTTTTCCAGAGATGATGACTAGGGATGGGCCGAACGGACCCCTGTTCAGGTCGCACCAGAACTTTCGAACACAGCGAAAGTTCATACCCGAATAACAATCCCCATTATAGGCAATGGGACCCGAACGTCAAAAATCAAAAGTGCCCATTTTAAAGGCTTATATGCAAGTAATTGGGTATACAATGGTAATAGGGGTCCGGGTCCTGCCCTGGGGGTCATGTATCAATGAAAAAAAAAGTTTGTGAAAAATGTCATTTTTAAATGAGCAGTGATTTTTAAAGTGAAAGCATAAAAATGAAAAATGCCTTCCAATATAGCGCCTGGGTGTCCCCTTAGTCTCCCTGTAAAGTGGCAGATCTGTACCATGTCTAGAATCTGCTGCAGAAATAATTGCATTTATAAAGTAAAAAAATGACATTTTCCCTGCAAGCTGCCTTTATTATGCTCAGCAACAGCTGGGGAGCCAGTGTGTATGATGAGGCCACAATGTAGTGCACTGGGAACAAGATTAGAGATTTTTTGGAAAAATTCTGGTGTCACTTTGACTTTGGATAGAAGTAACGTGTGTGGAATAAATTGGGCTTTGGGTGTTGTTGGTGCCTTCACACCATAACCCTATAGAGGTGCTCTTCATGAAGGCAAGAATTGGCCTTTCTGTAAAAAAAAAAAAAATTGCAATGATATGCACCTGTCAAACAGGTGCAGAAAAATTGGTCTTTGGGTGTTGGTGGGGCCTTCCCACCGTAAACCTATAGAGGTACTCTTGATGAAAGCAAGAATTGGCCTTGCTGTAAAAAATTGCCTTATGTTCCTGTCATCCTCAACCTCAGAACCAACATCTGAATTTAGTATCCAGTAATGGCTGGACATCATCAAGGTGCAAGTGGCTGACGCTGTGGTCAAATAACTCAGCTGATTCCTCCGTGGCTGATGTTGTGGCTATGGCAGGAATAGATGTGGACAAGGAGGCAGGTTTATCCACTCTGGCAACTGCAGGGGACTGCACACTTGTCTCCGATTGCGTGACAGAGGATGAGGAAGGTTTAGTAAGCCAGTCTACCACCTCCTCTGCATGTTGTGGCTGGATAGCACGGGCAAACTCACTAAACAGAGGAAATGATGCCCTGCCTGAGGAATGACCACCATGTCCACCTTTGCCTGTGGACACATTTGTTGCAGGCCCCCTTACAGTGCCAAGGGAACGTCTGCCTCTCCTTGTTGTCCTCCCAGACATTATTGGGAGGGAGGTGGCGAGGCGTATTAGCAAATGTAAAGAGTGGACAGTGGAAATCTGTACGCAGATGCACTTTAGTCAATGTAAAGTGGTGTTTAGTGCACTTTAATTTGAGTACTCACACTACACAGACACACTCAACAGATACACTATAAACTATATACTGCAATATAATGTGTCAAACGTACTGTGACGTACAGAACTATATGGAGTTAAACTGGCAGTAACGCACACAGAACTATATGGCGTTAAACTGGCAGTAATGCACACTGAAGTAAATGGCGTTAAACTTGCAGTAACGCACACAGAAATATATGGTGTTAAACTTGCAGTAAAACGCAATCAAATATACGGTGTTCGGCCGTCACTACACTGGCCCTATCTGAACTGTCCCTACTCTAGCTATACACTAATGTAAGATATACACCAGGGATATGCAATTAGTGGATCTCCAGATGTTGCAGAACTGCAAGTCCCATGAGGCATAGCAAGACTCTGACAGCCACAAGCATGACATCCAGAGGCAGAGGCATGATAGGACTTGTAGTTTTGCAACAGCTGGAGGTCCGCTAATTGCTTATCCCTGATATACACTAATGTAAAGATTAGTGACACAATCTCACTACACTACACTGAAACTGTCTGAGCTGTCCCTACTCTAGCTGCACACTATGCAAAGCTGAATGATGGTCCTCCTCACTACACTCACACTATCCCTAGACTGACACTAAACTAATATTCTACACTGAAAATTGAAGCACAATAGCACAGTATAGCAGACTAACTAAGTAATAGCACTGAACAGAGCCCTGTTCTTTCTCTCTCCAGCTGAAATCACACTGAAAATGGCTGCCACTGAAGGAATACTTTTATACTGTGGGGCGGGAATGAGATGAGCCATGATTGGATAAGGTCATGATGACAGTGTCCAATCATTACTCTGACAGTGCTCTGTGCCCTGATTGGCTGAAGCTTTAACTGCTTCAGCCAATCAGGGCTTGCAATGCACTGTTCAGCACCGTAATGCATTGTGGTCGGTTCGGGGGGGCCAACAAACGAGATGTTCACCGAACAACGAAAGTTCGGCCCGAACTTATGCTCGGGCCAAACCGTTCGCCCATCCCTAATGTTGACCAATGCGAAGACATCTTCGATCTGATCCAGGCAATTTATATAGCAGCAGAGCTGGCTTAACGAGGCAGGATATGATCATGAGGTGAGACAGGGTGGAAGCTGAGACTGGCCATTAACTGCTGAGCAGCTTGCGCTGAGAAGGGAGAGCTGAGCCCAGCCCTGACAACAGGACACCTAACTGGTTACCAGGGGCAGCCCGTCCATTAAGGGTGCACGGGCACCGCCCCCCTATCCATGCTGTTGTCCCCATATCCATGCATCCGGCCCCTTGCAGGAAGCTGGAAGTTCCAATGCGGGAGGTGTTTTTTTGAAGCACTGATTAGAGCCTCTCCCCTCTTCTTTTTTTTTTCTTCTTTGAATACTGTACATTACACCCCTTTCTAACGGGATGCTCTGATTTACCACATGGATCCAAAAACTAGGCAGAACATGGCAAACTGGTTGCAGACACAAAACAGCGGTTTCTGTATTTTCTTGGGCCAAGTTGATGGCTGAAGCATTCCCATTATTACTGTAGACGTTACTATTAGAGGTTCCTATAAATATTTGAGTGTCCCTAACTCTTGTGTTCCCCCTGAAGGAACAGCATGGGTTCGGGCCACAAAGCCTCCAGCTCCAGCACAGAACCCCAGATTTAGGCAACAGCCTGCAGATAATGACCCTTCCAAAGGGTTGTTTAAAACTGCCAGGTGGACATGAACAAAGTTGGGAATTTTGGCAGAGAGATTTTACTGCTGAGGTATGCAAAACTTATAAGGGCTGACTCAACCCACTTATGTAATTAAAATATCCCTTTTGGTTGGACTAACCCTCTTATTAATCCTACCACATCTCTAATTTCTTGTAATCTGCACAATCCCAAAAGTTTAGCATTGAATAGTTACCAACAGTGGCGGCTGGTGGGTTTTCCTTTTGGGGGGCGGCACACAAGCACCCCCCCTCTGAGTGGCACGGCACTGACAGCTCAATCACCCCCCCACCAGAGGCTCCAATAGGCTTCAAAATAGGGTGGGCTCGGGGTGCAGAGAATTTGCTCGGAGCCCACCCAGGTGTGTTACAATAGTGAATGAATATACACTATTGTAACACTGATCCTCCTCCCCGGCCAAACAGAAAGTGGGTCTGAGACCCATCACCTGACAGGCAAACCTATTGGACGCCTAGGAGGAGGTGAGGAGACGCACGGTCACCTTGATGGAGGAAAGGACACAGGAGCTGCTGTCCGATGCCTGCTGCCCGCTGTCTGTTGCCCGATGCCCGCTGCCTAGATGGGGTAAGTGTCAGACCGACAGGCAGACAGTGAGTGGGGGAAGGGGTTGAGGTTCCGCCGGGGGATGGTTGTTTGCCGCCCTCCCAAAAAAAACCACCAGCCGCCATTGCTCGTTACATAAAATTGGATTTAGAGATTTCCCCTCTTTGACCTAGATGTTGTCGTGACCTAAGCAATCTAATCTACATGTTACGGTGGTGTCCCAAACTGTTCAGATATTGGCAAGAAATAATGGATACAATAAAAGTTATATAAGATATTCAAATTCCCTCTGTCCCACCCAGCTGTGTTTTGGGGGATCAGAGTTTTTTGGAGTTAAATAGCTCTTCAACACTGGCTATTAACTGTCTCCTGTTTTTGGCAAGGAAGTTCCTTTGGGGGGCGGCAAACAACCACCCCTCCTCTGGGTGGCACAGCACTGACAGCTCAATCACCCCATCCCCTGGGACCATGGCACTGGCAGCACCCTACCCCCGTGCAGACCACGGCGTGACACCACCGCATCCCCCCACCCCCTCCGGGAGGCCGGCGTCGCGGCACCTACCCAATCTAAGGTTGGTGGGCTGTCCTCTCCTCTGGTATCCTCTCCACTCCCGTGTTGCAGGCAGCGGCTCCGGTGTCCACTCCTACCGCTGCCGTGTGCCTTCTCTCTGTCTCTTCCTCCAAAGCGCTAGGCATCCAATAGGACCACCTAACGCTTTGGCCAATCGGAAAACAGGTCTCATAAACTGCCTGATTGGCGGGGAGGAACTTTAGTGCGAAAATAGTGAAGATTAATTTACACAACTGGGTGGGATCGAGGAGCAATGCTCTGCGCCCCAAGCCCAGACTTTTTTAAAGCCTATTAGAGCCTCTGGCTCTAATCAGGTGCTTCAAAAAATCATGCTCCCCCTTCCCATTGGAATTCATAGTCCGGTGCCCTGATCTGTAGATCAGGGGGCCGGACGCATGGATGGGGGGGGGGGGCGGCGTCCATGCGCCCTCTATGCATGCGCTGCCACTGGTTACCAAAAATGTAATTTTATAAAATCAAGACAGCAGATGTGGTCATAAAAAAATATAGGAATTATGGCAGGAAGATCATGCCTGGAGTATCCAAAACATAAAAGAAGCCAGGGATTGATCAACCTAACAGACTCCACCTGTATATAAGATATCCCTTTTGAGTAGTGTAGCATTCACCCCCGGAAGGGCCGCTGGATATTACCCAGGTCTTTCTAGCTAGTGCAGAGGCTGTCTGTCACAGATGCAATTCCTTGCACACCGAAAATGCAGGCTCAGTCTAGGAAGTGTCCTTTTTAGACTCTCCCTATATATACTCCAAAAAGATCAATAAGAGGACAAACTTTTCACACAAATACTTATAGCTGCAGACATGCATGAAAGTCCCTCACTCACAATGTCCCAGGAGCTGAGTGTCTCAGTGAGGGAGATAAAATATCCATCTCCAGATCAGGACTCCAGGAGAGTGCCCTCCTGCAAAAATGATTTAGTAATTTTCTCCAGGTCCTCAGCCCAGCACCTGCTGAGGCCCAAGCTGCAGTTCTTCAGCACATTCTAGCTGCCTCCCATGGGCAGCAGCCGCAGGAGAATGGGAACTATCCTAGCAGAGGAAGAATGTGATGAGCAGGCCTCCCAAACATTTATCACATCTCCAGCCACCTTCTGGACGCCTCCTTCCAGGGATTGGCTGAGGTATGATCAATATTCATAACTGGATATTTGACTCTCCATGCCCTATATTCTGTAAATTTCTTTCAGAATCAGGAAGGAGAAATCAAACACCCAGCTTAGGAAGCCCTGACCAGACAAAAATAATAGATCACTGCTTCGCTGACTACAGTGAGGCCAAAAACGAAATTTAACCTAACAACCTAACTAGAAGAGGGCACTATAGGAGAATGACCTATAGGAAAAAATGTTTTCCTTGTGTGCTAGAAGTTCCATAATATGTACAATATTAGATACTTGGAATTCTATGCTGCCAGTTTTAATTGCCTTAATACTTATAGATGTTTCATATTTATTCATTCTGCCAGCAGCAGGACCATAGGTTGTTTAGAGGTCAGTATATATGAAAACAGGCTTAAAAATGTCGCTATTTAATTCAATTTACTTCCGACAGCCATACTTTTATTAATAGTCCCATAATAATTATATTTTACGGATAACTCATGTTGCAATCTAATCTAATAATCTACAATAATTTTTCAGATGCTTGCCTACACCAAAACCAGAGAACAAATAAGTATATCAACTTAAATAATACGCCTCCGGTTGCAACATATAATTAAGCATTGCTGGAGATCTCATTTATGGTTTATTAGCTAAATAAGGACATTTACATCAGTAGCTAAAGATTTATTGTTTCATAAAACAAACTACGTATTCACATGCCAGCATGAGCAAAGTCTGCAGTAATTGTGCTACCCGGAGAACCGAGCCGTACATGAGAGGTTCAAATAACTTAAGCTGTAGGAAGCACTTTACTGGCATCTGCAAAGAATTACATGTACAAGAAAATAAAAGGACAAAAGCTTTTAAAGCATCACATCTATTTAAAATCAGTTATAATTACTCATAATGAAAACATGTGGGCTAAAACGTGTAATTTGTTAACAGTAAACAGCAATACCAAGGAGCAATGAGGTTTGGGTTCATCACCACCATGGGTTCACAGTGCTGCAAAATTTAAGTGGAGACTCATCAGGGAGAATTTATTTAAAACCATATTACACTGCATGGCCTTTGAACAATGGATAGCAGTTGGACCAACAAGGGGGCTTTTGGTTAAGCCAGATCCTCAATGTAAAAGGGAGGGGGCACAGAGCAGTCATAGGAAAGGGTTGGGAAAGCAGACAAACTGCATCACTCAGTTAGGAAACTGTACTAATTCTGATTGCTAGTTCTTTGGGCAATCAATACATTTGATGTGTTAAATCAGATTTGGGAGTCTTAAAACAAGATGAGATTGATAAGAATAGGTGCAATTTATTTCCATACACTGCAGTGGAGAGATAAAACGCATACAGTGACCAGCTCATAATGAGCTGTGCAAAGAAGCAAATATCTCTGATCGACAAAATATTCAGCTAAACAATTTATACGTATGAATATGCATGAGATGTGGGTGTGTTTTTAGTGTATTCTTTGTGTGATTGTAAAACTCAGTCCAATCAATGTCCCTATCTTCTATTAGCAATCAAGCAGTTAAATGGGTGGTTTTCCCATGTGACCGA
The DNA here is from genome assembly GCA_018402905.1 of Glandirana rugosa. Classification (NCBI taxonomy): domain Eukaryota; kingdom Metazoa; phylum Chordata; class Amphibia; order Anura; family Ranidae; genus Glandirana; species Glandirana rugosa. The sequence goes on along the minus strand of BLSH010111261.1, from coordinate 137,149 downwards.
TAGAAAGTGAAACGATACATGGGCAGCGCCATGACAGTTCTAGTTTAAACTGGTTTTTGATAAGAAGTCCATCTTGAAGCCAAAAGGGAGTGAACTGGTGCTTTTTATCTCAGCAGTGAAGGCCACCCTGGCCTGGAAATTTTGTGTCTGAAAGAAACAAGCAAGTGCATTATAAATTCTTATAGTTCTTATTAAGTGACCGTCTCTACTTATATATATATATATATATATATATATATATATAGCTCAACATTTTCAGACCCTTATATATATAGAGCCTTCATTTGTTTTTAATTTTTTTTTTTATCATTTTTTGCAGTAAAGCTTCTCAAAGCTAGGGACAGATAATACATAACACATTTCTCCACCGTATCTACTACACGCCAGCTAGACTAGTGAGCTTAACCACTTGGACTCTCACTCCTTAAGGATAAGAGCAATTTTCAAATTTCTGCTATGAGCCTGTATATTCAGCGACAATTTTGATATAATTTAAGATAACAACGTAATTTATACATTGTTTTTTAAGGACCAATAAGGCTTTTTTTTCGTGAATATTGTCCTGCAACAATTATTTTTTTTTGCAATCCTTAGACAATTAAACTTAATAAAATGAAACCAAAGGCACTTTTTGCTTTTTTGAGCAGTGTTAGTTTAACAATAAATAGTGTTACTGCACATAAAAAGTGTGCATTTTATTCTGTAATTTGTCCTGTTTAAAACAACACTAAAATTGTGATTCTAGTAGAAAGCATTGCAAAGTTATTTACAAACTATGTAAAGTGGGTTTTTTCAACTTTGCACTTTTTTTCAGTTTGATATGTGCAAATATATGTAAATAATACTAATGAACAAAGCAAGCAAAAGCAGAAAAAAAGTTCAAATATTAGTTAATAAAATAGAAAACAAAAATCACCAGGAAAATTATAATTGAATGGAGAAGGAGAATTCATTAGGGCCAATTAGAGTATACTAAGGGTTAATAAGGGGTCCAACAGAGGAACATTTAATTAACCACTTCAGCCCCGGAAGGATTTATCCCCTTCCTGACTTTTTGCCATTCGGCACTGTGTCGGTCGTGCGACGTTGTACCCAAACAAAATTGACGTCCTTTTTCCCCCACAAATAGAGCTTTCTTTTGGTGGTATTTGATCACCTCTGTGGTTTTTATTTTTTGCTCTATAAACAAAAAAAGAGCGACAATTTTGAAAAAAAAAACAATATTTTTTACTTTTTGCTGTAACAAATATCCAAAAAAATATATATATAAAAGACTAATTTATTCATCAGTAGATCATAGATATTCTTCTACATATTTGTGTTAAAAAAAATTGCAATAGGCGTATATTGATTGGTTTGCGCAAAAGTTGGCGCGTTTACAAACTATGAGAACTAATTTATGGCTGTTTTGCAATTTTTTTTTGTACTAGTAATGACGGCGATCTGCGATTTTTAGCGGGACTGCGATATTGTGGCAGACAGATCGGACATTTTTGACACTTTTTTGGGACCATTGTTCAACAGGGGAACAATTTAATTAAAAAAAAAAAAAAAATTTTTTTTTTTATACTTGTCAGGTTGCTTTAATTGACTTCATCTACAGAACGAAGTCCATCACTTTGATAAGTAAATGAATAAACAGAAAGTTGTAAAATGAAACAATGTTTCAATATTCACGGCTGAGCAATGTTGTTGATAAACATTGCCAGACTGCCTTTTTCTTACAGATCCAATTGCTGGGACCTTCTCTTTGTACGTGGCAATGCAGCTGTGATTAAGCAGAGATGAATTGCCGTGTACTGGGACAGGAAAGATCCAGGTGTTCTATCGAAAAATGCCTCCCGTCGAAAAATGCCTCAGATGTGTCTGCGCATGTGCAGTACCAAATGTCACTCCAGCTGATATGTTGATGAGCTGGTATGACGTCAACACAGCGCATACGCAGATTGTCAAAGGCAGTATCCGACGATCTACAAAGAGCCGAGGGGGTGTTGAAGGGCGGGTTTTGTGTGTGTTGCCACCCGCCCTTAGACACAGTCAAAACCCGCCGTTTAACACACTAAACCCGCCCTTCAGCACAACAGAAAAACCACCACGCAACAGCGAGGCAGAATCTGACAAGTACGTTCTCCCTCCACTGTTTGCATAGCGATGGATAATTCCTCTGACGAACTGCGCATGCGCTGTGTTGATGTCACACCAACTGATCAACATATCAGCTGGAGTGACATTTGGTATTGCGCATTCCCAGAATCATCGAAGGCATTTTTTTGACGGGAAGCAGTACTCGACAGAACACCAGCAGCAGGGCAGAAGGACTGGACGTACTAGACACGCCCTGTGTACACTGATGACATTTAATTTGGGCGTGTCTATTACACCCAGAATCTGCAACTGGAAATATAAGTTCCCCCACGGCTGAGTGTTTGAGATGTACCTTCTCATATATTTTGGCTTTGCCCTGTAATTCATCAGTATTGGAAATAGGTTACACAATATATCACTAGTGACACAACCTTACCAATTCCATTGCCCATCCAGGTGTGCCTGTTGGGTTTGATAAAAGGCCTTGCGAATACAATGGCACAGAGGACAATGCCGAGCATACTTCTTTTTTATGCCCAAAAAGCAATCCTCCTACACTGGAAGAATCTGGTAGCTCCTGCTCTGAGCAATTGGAAGGGATTGCTGAAAAGGGCACTCCCATTCTACAAAGTTACCTATTTAAATCGGGGGTGTCCTAGGAAATTTGAGAATGTATGGGGCAGCTGGATTTCGGTGACTGATACGAGGAGGTAGTCCTGCATTACTTCCCCTCTATTCTGGGTGAAGGGTATGTACTTAGACAAGACTGGTCATTCAAGGTGGGTCTGTATATTACTCCATTTCCTTACCTAAACTGTCCTAGCTTGTGTTATGAACCTGGCTATCTTAGTGCTCTTTACCTTAGTGCCTCTTATCTCTGGTAGCTGGGGTTATGCTCCACATGGGGGCCTACATAACAATTTTGTCTGCATGTTCTAACCTGGAGAATACTTATTGTATCCCATGGTATGACTGAAGGGGGTCTGCTATTCTACAGATAGGGGAGGTGGGGGCAGGGCCAGCCCTACCATGAGTCCCGCTGGGTCCATTGGACCCAGGTGGCACTGTGAGGGTGGCGGCAAATTTTTTTTCCAGCAGTTTTGTGTATCATGTGGGGGTGGACTGGGCTGGGGGGGGCAGGGTGACAACTGCCTGTCCATATATTACCCTAGCCTGCCCCTATACTGCCGTAGCCCGCCCCTTGGGATTGAACCTAATGGTATGTCATATAACTTTGCATATAGACAAGGTGCTGTTGCATGTACATCTGACTTCCTGATAAATTTGATTTCAGTTTTAATTATCATCATATAATATAATGGATGTGGGGGCCTTTTGGTGGCGTGATTTTTATTGGGGGGTGAGCAGCATTTCATTCTTGGACCCAGGCAGCACAATGTCTTGGGCCAGTCCTGGGTGGGGGTTTGGGACATGGGAATGGCAGCTACTTCTGCGCAACCGTTATTGCTGCCTTCCTGGGGTTACTCTTGTTTTCTTTCTTGTTTTAGTATGGCTGTTATTGTACTATACATTTTTAAAACTCAATAAAACAGAATTAAAAAAACAAAACAAAAATAACTGTTTGTCTCAAGTATATTTTAGCCTATTAAAGTAGTTGTCAACTCCTGACAACCACTTTAACCTACAGGTAAGCCTATGGTAAGGCTTACCTGTAGGTGCCCTGCATATCTCCCAAGCCTGCACAGTTCAGGAGATATGCAGTGTATTTGCTGTGCCGACGTCATGTTGGCATATGCGCAGTGAAGAATCGGCCTCCGTGCCGTTCCTTCACTACGATCGTGCAGTGACTCTGGTCAGTCACAGTGCTGGAGTCGCAGCCCCGGAAGGAAGAGGGTCTTCGCTGGACATCGCAGGCTTCGTTTGCAGGTAAGTGGCACATAATGGGGCAACTATGCGATGCATAGTAGCCCATTATGCTTCTACATTACAGGGGCATGTAGAGGAAGTAAACCCCATCTGGGTTTACTTCCTCTTTAACCATGAATACATTGTTCTGCTAATGGACAAATTTCTTTTTTCATTTTTTTGCAACAATACCCAAGTCTGTGCTCTTTGTCGCTAATAAATGTGGTCCTACCATTGCTTATAACCATTGTCTTAATGCTGGCCAATTTTACATTGTTATGTCACCTGTAGTTTTCTAAAGTCTAACTTTAGCTTTCCTATCACTTTATAAATAAATTATTTGGTCCAAGCTGGCCGAAACAAACTCATTTATATACTGATACATGCCACCAGTGTCAGTGATGTGGCATCAGCTATTGTACATACAGCTCTGCATGCTGGGAACTTCCCAGCCCGTTCCCCAAACAAAATCAAGTCAGGCTGAGCACCGCTCAGCCATTCACGAGAAGCCTTGTATTTTTATCAATAGCTACAGAACTTCCTCTAAATGGAGATTGTGACATTACCTACTAGTCTCCCCACCTCGGACAATCAGAGGAAGCCTTGTATTCATTCATTAAAACACAAAGCTTCCAATTTAATAAAAATGTATTGAAAGAAAAAATACAAAGCTTCCTGTAAATGGCTGAGCAGCGCTCAACCTGACTTAATTTTTTGGGATGGTAAGTCCTCATACCAGTGTTGGAACACAGCAATATACACTCACGGCCACTTTATTAGGTAAACCTTGCTAGTACCGGGCTGGATACTCTTTTGCCTTCAGAACTGCCTTAATTCTTTGTGGCATAAATTCAACATGGTGTTGTAGACATTCCTCAGAGATTTTGGTCCATACTGACATGATAGCATTACGCATTTGCTGAAAACCCATTATGTGAATCTCCCGTTCCACCACATTCCAATGGTGATCTATTGGATTGAGATGCGGTGACTGTGGAGGCCATTGGAGTGCAGTGACCTCATTGTCCAGTGGTGAGATGATTTGAGCTTTGTGACATGGTGCATTATCCTGCTGGAAGGAGCCATCAGAAGAGGGGGACACTGTAGTCATAAAGGGATGGACATGGTCAGCAACAATATTCAGGTAGGCTGTGGCATTTAATGATGCTCAACTGGTACTAAGGGGCCCAAAGTGTGCCAAGAAAATACCCCCCACACCATTACACCACCAGCCTGAACTGTTGATACAAGGCAGGATGGATCCATGCGTTCATGTTTGCGCCAAATTCTGACCCTACGAGCTAAAATTGAGACTCATCAGACCAGGCAATGTTTTTCCAATCTTCTATTGTCCAATTTTGGTGAGCCTGTGCAAATTGTAGGCTAAGTTTCTTGTTCTTCACTGACAGGAATGGCACCTGGTGTTGTCTTCTGCTGCTGTAGCCCACCTGCTTCAAGGTTTGATGTGTTGTGCATTCAGAGATGGTGTTATGCATACCTTGTTTGTAACGAGTGGTTATTTGAGTTACTGTCTGGAACCAGTCTGTCCATTCTCCTCTGACCTCTGACATCAACAAGGCATTTTCCGCCACACAACTGCCGCTCACTGGATATTTTCAGACCATTCTCTGTAAACCCGAGAGATGATGAGTGTGAAAATCCCAGTGCAGCCTGCCCCTGATGTCTCTGCGGTCCTACTATTAGGACTATTTATCCCATAATACTCATCTCATCTCACAATGAGATGCCAATCTCTATAAGTTTATATCCCTTATATGGAAGCCTTCCTTATACTTCCGCCTTCTATTGAGTACATCCAATTATAAAGACAGCAGGCTTGTGTTAATGTGAATCCATATACGTTTACTTGTTACACGTCCCTACAGATTGCAGGTGTAGATATATCTCCCTGCCTATGGACTGGTGCTTACCTCCTTGCCTATTTGAGTAGTGCAGTTTACTGGCCACCTCTTCTAATACACATGACCTGTTGTGGTAACAGATTATTAAGCTCCTGAAGAAGTGAATTTTCGCAAAACATGTAGAACTGCCCTGTATATAAAGATTCTAATCTACAGAGTGACCACCATCACCAGGTTATTCCTGACCTGGTGTCCATGACTTTCTCCCTTCAGGAGACACCATGATTGCAAATAGATGTATTGTATAATCTTTTTTTTGTGTATTTATTGTTTTTATATGTAAAAAAAAATTGTAATTAATAAAATGATTACTTTTAATATATCATGTGCCTATAAAATCCATCCTTTCTATTACTGCTTTGATCTATAACTTAATAGGACGGGGCACTCTGGTATCCAATCTGCACACCCAGTAGGCAATTTTGGGTCATAAGTGCAGCTAAATCCATATTTTGATTAAAAATCCCAGTAGATCAGCAGTTCTTGAAATATTCAGACCAGCCCGCCTGACACCAACGACCATGCCGCATTCAAAAGTCACTTAAATCCCCTTTCTTTTCCATTCTGATGTTCTGTTTTAACTTCAGCAAGTCGTTTTCACCACGTCTAGATGGCTAAAGGCATTGAGTTGCTGCCAAGTGGTTGCCTGATTAACAATTTGTGTTACCAAGCAATTGAACAGGTGTACCTAATAAAGTGAACAGTGAGTGCATATGATATATAGCTGGTGCTACACACAGTTTATATAGTGCTGAAAGCGACCTTATATAAAGGAAATTGTTTGTTTCGGCTAGCTTGGCCCAAACTAACTATTTAAAGTGATGGCAAAGCTGTAGTTAGGCTTTAATTCTTGTAGTGAAAATCCTGTCTGTACTCTTTGGGGCCTATTTATAAAACATTTAAACGAATAATACCTGTAATGTTTGTAATAAGTGTAGCACCCTCTACCATAGGTAAGTGCTTAGAGAGAGATTTTTGTGTTAGGTGAGGTCAATTTAGTCAGGCCTGATTGTTTTAAATCTGGGTAAGGGAGTGGCCTAGGGACTGACTGGACTGACTGGTGACTGCAAGTAGTGACACCCCGTGGTAACCCCTCCTTTATGGATCAGAAAGTTCTGGAAGAAAGGGTGGGGAAAAGGAGGTGAAGCTTCCTGAGGTATATTGAGGAGCTCTGACCAATCCCCAACTTCGATTGGCAGGGGGTCAGGTCTCCTTAAGTACCTGGGGTCAACTCAGTCTGGGAGGAGAATTCGGGTGGAAGAGATGGAGATGGAATAGTGCGGAGGCTGCTAGTCTGGGGGGGTGACCTTGACCTGGAAGTGCTCGGGTGCATCCAGGAGGAGAGATTGAGATCCTGGAAGAGAGGCACAAGGAGAAAGCGGGTGAGAGCACTATCGAAGAGATCTCCAGGAGAGGAACTACAAGTGACAAGTGTCTGTGAATGATGCACACCCTGGAAAGCTGGAAGAGGCATACTGGAACTGTTTGGTGAGAGACAATCTGAGAAGGATGCAAGAGCCACTTGGGACTGTGGTGTCACTGTGGCAGTGGAGAGGGCCGTAGCAGCCAGGAGGGCTGGTAGGGCCTGGGAGAGGATGGGCTGGGAGCAGTAGTCCATCAAAATAGCTAGCACGGCCCATGGTCTCTGCCTGTAATGGGTGGTCCAGAGGTCATGCTAAATGTAGCGCCCTCTACGCTAGGTAGGTGTGAGAGTGAGATTTTTGCTAGGTGAGGCAAATTTAGTAAGGCTTGACTTAAATGCAGGCCTGTTTGTTTTGATTCTGGGTAGGGGAGTGGCCCAGGAAGGGCTGGAGACTGCAGGAAGAAACACCCCTCAGTTACTCCTCCCCTTTTCTTCAGAAAGTTCTGAAAAATGGGATGGGAAGAGGAGGTGAGGCTTTCCGAATTATTGTTAAGGAGCCCTTACCTATCCCCAACCTGGCAGGGGGCAGGTCTCCTTAAATATTGTGGTCTGCCTAGTGATGGGAGTAGAGTTTGGGTGGAAGTCTGGAGATGCGGAGGCTGTCATGGCCCAGGGGGAGCCCCCAGTCTGGGGGGGGGGGGTGACTCCAGGTTTTTACTGATCCGGTGCAGCCAGGAGGAGTGAGATCTTGGTGGCAGGCACAAGGCAGGGCGGAAAGGACAGCAGGAGAGAGCATTATCGGAGGGAGATCTTCAGTGAGGAACTACAAGTGACAGGAGTCGGTGTGCGACACACCCTGATATACTGGAGGAGGCATGCCGGAGCAAATTGGGGTGAGAGACAGTCTGGGAAGCATGCAGAAGCCAGTGTGAGAAACAATGTAGCAAGTGTCAGTGCTGGAGTGAAGAAGGAGAAATGTATATACGGGAGGTCTTGTGTAAAGACCGGTTTGATTCTTGGGCATCCCATAATCATTCCAACCCCATCCAAGTTTAAATCCCCTAATAAAACAACAAAACAAAGTACCAGCCTGTTCTGTGTCTCCGGATGTGAGGAAAAAGTGTGATTGAGGACAGTGTGATGAGGTGAACCACAACAACCAGCCATCCCCAAGGGGGCCATTGGCTACACTAAAATAACAGCAGGCCTCACAATGTGCTAGCTAGGCCAGAAGCAAGTTTGTGCTGGAAAGTGGAACAGCAGTTATAAAGAAGCAAATGTGTGCTGGAGGAAGAGAAGGAGTGTATATACAGGATGTGTACAGGTGCTGGTCATATAATTAGAATATCATCAAAAAGTTGATTTATTTCACTAATTCCATTCAAAAAGTGAAACTTGTATATTATGATCATTCATTACACACAGACTGATATATTTCAAATGTTTATTTCTTTTAATTTTGATGATTATAACTGACGACTAAGGAAAATCCCAAATTCAGTATCTCAGAAAATTAGAATATTGTGAAAAGGTTCAATATTGAAGACATCTGGTGCCACACTCTGATCAGCTAATTAACTCAAAACACCTGCAAAGGCCTTTAACCACTTCCCGACCGCCGTATGCAAAATGACGGCCGGGAAGTGGCTTAGTTATCCTGACTGGACGTCATATGACGTCCTCAGGATAACAAGCCGCCGCGCGCCCGGGGGGGCGCGCATCGCGGCGATCGGTGGTGAGGGAAGTCAGTCTGACCCCCCCGCAATACCGATCTCGGTAAAGCGCTTCGATCCAAAGCACTGTACCATGTGACCAGCCGTGACCAAACACAGCTGGTCACAGTGTAACACAGGAAAGCTGTTTATCGGCCTACAGGCCTACAGACCTGATGAGTTGAGAGCTGATCGGCTGCATCCCTGACAGGGAGGGTTTGTGCTGATGATTTATCAGCACAGCCCTCCCTCAGATCGCCACCCTAGACCACCAGGGAGCCTGCCCAGGGACCACCAGGAATGTGCCCACCCAGGACCACCAGGGAGCCGACCAGGGACCACCAGGGAGCCGATCTGGACCACCAGGGAGACTCCCCTAGACCACCAGGTTAGTGACATAGTGCCCAGTGTGGATGGCACACAGTGCCACCTTCAGATGCCACCCTAGACCACCAGGGAATGAGCCCCCTATCAGTGTATATGCCCACCAGTGCCCCTATCAGTGCCCACCAGTGCCCCTATCAATGCATACCAGTGCCACATATCAGTTCCCACCATTGCCACCTACCAGTGCCCACCTATCAGTGCCCATCAGTGCCACCTATCAGTGCCCAGTTCCGCCAAGTTTTGTGACAAAAATAGAATTTTTCTTTTTTTTTTCTCAAAATTTTCGTTCTTTTTTTATTTGTAGCGCAAAAAATAAAAACCGCAGGGGTGATCAAATACCACCAAAAGAAAGCCCTATTTGTGGGAACAAAATGATAAAAAACCTGTTTGGGTACAGCGTCGCACAACCGCGCAATTGTCATTCAAAGCGCAACAGCACTGAAAACTGAAAATTGGTCTGGTAGTAAAGTGTTCTAAGTGCATAGTATTAAAGTGGTTAAATGGTCTCTCAGTCTAGTTCAGTAGGCTACACAATCATGGTGAAGACTGCTGACTTGACAGTTGTCCAAAAGACGACCATTGGCACCTTGCACAAGGAGGGCAAGACACAAAAGGTCATTGCAAAAGAGGCTGGCTGTTCACAGAGCTCTGGGTCCAAGCACATTAATAGAGAGGTGAAAGGAAGGAAAATATGTGGTAGAAAAAAGTGTAAAAGCAATAGGGATAACCGCACCCTGGAAAGGATTGTGAAACAAAACCCATTCAAAAATGTGGGGGAGATTCACAAAGAGTGGACTGCAGCTGGAGCAGGGGCGGATCCAGAGCCCAGTCTCGGGAGGGGCACTTCAAAATAATAAGGTGTTGCTTACATGACTGTATTCAACGTATCATACAGTACTAACCTTGTTTAAGGGCTCTTTCACACGAGCTGCTCAGCGGGGATCCATCTGTTTATCCCCGCTGAGCTGGCGGATGACAGGTCAGTCTCTGCACTCCATGCAGAGACTGACCTGTCACAGCTCTATTCTCCTCTATGGAGGATCGAATGAACACGGACTGTCTGTCCATGTTCATCCAATCCGATCCGCCAGACGGATTGAAAATAGGGTTTCCATCCGTCTGTTTTTGGCAGATCGGAGCGGATTGGATGTCAGCGGACATGTCACCGCTGACATCCGTCGTTCCATAGAGGACAATGGAGCGTCTGATCGGGTCCGCCTGAAAAACTGACAGGTGGACCTGAGCGATCCGTTGGTGTGAAAGGACCCTAAGGGTCAGTTCTCACCACATGCAGCCCAGTGCATTTTTTCCTGCATCAAAAATGCATGGGAAGTAGGTTATGTGGTTTTTAGTGGCATAGTTCACACCAGTGCTTGCAGTTCCAGAAAAAAAGTAGAACATGTTGCATTTTTCCTGCCCTGGACTGTGCTAAAAAAAAGCATGAAAAATGCACCAGAATGCACCAAACCGCACTGGAACACACATGTCCTTATTTAACATTAAGAAAAGAAGGGGGGGGAAATACACTGGACTGCATCAAAACCACATCAAAAATGCACAGGAACGCAAATCAAAAATGTGCATGCAGAAGAGCATCTGGAACGCATCCGGACTGCGTTTCTATAGTATGAACTGGCCCTAAAACAGTGACACTGTCTACGAGAAGACGTACGTGTAAAAACTAAACGCAAGGACACGTAAAAACTACACCAAAACTACGTCAGGTCACATAAAGGGGGGGGAAGAAAAGAATTACAATTTATTCCTGTACACACAAGGTCACGCCAAACCACGTAAGACCACGTAAAAAGTACGAAAAAAAATCGTGTCAGGTCCCGTCCTTTTTACGTTGTACAAGATGAAAAAAAGACCTTGACGTTCGTGACCACACTTGATACGGTGATTTTTGGTGTATTGGATGAAGGGTACGTAAAAACTACGTCCTTTTTTACGTGACCCGACGTACACCACTCTTGACTGGGAATCCCAGGAAAGTGTGGTTGCCTAGCGAGTCCAGGTGGACAGTCAAAAAGTCCGCCTG
>BLSH010111261.1:87610-116629 GCA_018402905.1 Glandirana rugosa | reverse complement strand
GCAGCCCATCAGAGTACCCAAGTACCTTTTACGAATCCATCAGATTACCCAAGTACCTGTCTCCAGCCCATCAAAGTACCCAAGTACCTATCTGCAGCCCATCAGAATACCTGAGTACCTATCTGCAGCCCATTAGAGTACCCGAGTACCTATCTGCAACCCATGCCTCATAGAATATACCTCGGGTGTTTGCTTTCCAAAATGTGGTCATTTTGGGGGTAATTCCACTGTCCTGGTGCCCCGGGGCCTTCAAAAGTGTGATAGGTATCAATGAAATTTTATGTGTAATTTATGCTCCTAGAACGCCTGACGGTGCTCCCTGCATGTTCGGCCTCTGTATGTGGCCAGGGTGTGAAAAAGTCTCACACACGTGGTATCGCCATACTCGGGACGAGTAGCAGAATATATTTTGGGGGGTAATTTTTGCATGCTATGTGTTAGAAATATCTTATAAATTGACCACTTTGTGTAAAAATAAAAGCATTTTCATTTTCTTTCCACGTATTTCGAAGACTTGTGGAAAAGAATGAACCATTCAAAAGACTCATAATGCCTCATAGATTATACGGTGGGGTGTTTGTTTTCCAAAATTGGGTCATTTTGTGGGTAATTCCATTGTCCTGGTGCTCCAGGGCCTTCAAAAGTGTAATAGGTCGTTAGGAAATTAGATGTGAAAATTCTGCTCCTAAAATGCATGACGGTGCTCCCTGAATGTTGGACCTCTCTATGTGGCCAGGCTGTGAAAAAGTCTCACACATGGGGTATCGCCATACTCGGGGACAGTAGCAGAATGTATTTTGGGGTGTAATTGGAAGAATGCATATGCTGTGCGTGAGAAATAACTTGTTGTTTTGACAATTTTGTGCAAAAAAAAAAAATAATAATTTCTTAATTTTCCCAAGAATTGTGGGAAAAAAGTACAACTTCAAAAAACTCGCCATGCCATTGCTAAATACCTTGGAATGTCTACTTTTCAAAATGGGGTCATTTGGGGGGTATTTGTACTTTCCCGACATTTCAGGGCCTCAAGAAATGAGATAGGCCGTCAGTACATCAGATGTGATCAATTTTCAATGATTTGCACCATAGTTTGTAGACTCTATAACTTTCACACAGACCAAATAATATACACTTATTTGGGTTATTTTTTACCAAAGATAGGTAGCAGTATAGGTTTTGGCCCAAATTTATGGACAAAAATTACTTATTTGCAAAATTTTATCACAGAAACTAAAAAAAAGTGTTTTTTTTTCAAAATTTTTGCAATTTTTCAATTATGTCGCAAAAAATAAAAAACCCAGAGGTTCTTAAATACCACCAAAATAAATCTCTATTTGTGTGAAAAAAATTATACAAATTTTGTTTGGGTGCAGTATAGCATGAGAGAGTAATTGTCATTCAAAGTGTGAGAGCACTGAAAGCTGAAAATTGGTCTGGGCAGGAAAGGGGTATAAACGTCTGGTATTGAAGTGGTTAAGACTAAAACTAAGCCGAAATTTGCTGCCAAAATTAACACTGCTTTTTAGGCATTTATTTTCACCAGGGATCCTGCCAGTAGTACTCTTCTTGTCCTAGGGTGACAACGATGTGCTCAACTTATTGTATCTATAGCAGTGGTCCTCGGGACCCACCAACAGGCCAGATTTTAAGTATTACCTTGGGGAGATGCAGACTAGAATACTGCAATCACTGAGCACCAAATTATATCACCTGTGATGCATTTCAGTTATCCTGAAAACCTGGCCTGTTAGTGGGTCCCGAGGACCGGAGTTGAGAACCACTGATCCATAGTAAGGTATAAATAAGAAGATAGGATCGGCACTCCAGTGGAATCAGGAGAGGAAGGGGTTATACTGAACCTACACCTATCTAACAATGTAACAATTTCATAAGGGAATGTCAGCAAATTTTCTCCACCAATGACTAGGTGGTTCAGGGAGATATTCTGAACCCACATGGCTTGTTTAGTGAACCAGCAATGGAACCCTTAGTTCATTTGAGAAATCCAATTTTGAGTATATGCTGCTCACCCTTTAGCCCAATATTTTATTTAAAGGCAGAGAACAAGGGCAGATGGTCAATGTAATGTACCTAAAAAAATTCTACATGTAATAATTTTGCCCTAATAAAGACATATAGGATTTTTTATTGGACATCATACATTCTATGGTGAGTACTCCATAGAATTCTTTAACCAGTCCACAAGCAGGTTTGGCTGATGGTTGTCCAAAGTGCATATTCTCTTGCCAGAGATTTATCCGATTCCATTTGAGTTTGTTTTACATTCCTGATCCAAGAACATTCTCTGTGTAAACATTACTACATTATAGACATGTGCAGAGCGAAAACATTTGTTTGGTTTAGTTTCGTTATTTACATAAGTTTGTTTAATTAGATTCATTCATTTAATTTGTTTTCAGAATTAGTTTCATTTATTTGTTTTTGAATCGATTAGAAAAGTTTTCGAATTCGAAAAGCTTTCCAATTCGAATAGTTTTCGTATTCGAATCATTTTCAAATTCTAATAGTTTTCCAATTTCCAAGGAGAATGTGGTGGAGTGGAAAGTGGAGTAATAAAATGGGAAAAGATAGAATACAATAGAGGGGAATACAATAGAAAATGAAAGAATATAATGTGGTGGAGTGGAACAGAGCTGTTGTATTCTATTCTTTTGTTTTCTGTTATATTCTTTTCTAGACTATTGTTCTATTCCTTTATTTTCTATTCTAGTTTGTTCTCTTTGGAAATTGGAAAACCACTCAAATTCAAGGACTTTTCGAATTTGAAAATTATTGGAATTTTAAAACATTTTGAATTCGAATTTGAAAACGATTTGAATTCAAAATGTATTTGAAAACGATTAAAAAATTATTTGAATTCGAATTGCATCCGAACTTTTTTTTCATTATTTGGATTTGTTTAAATTCGGTACGATTGTAATTCGTAAATTCGGATTCCGAATTTCCGAAAAACAAAAATTTGTCCGAATTTTAATTCAGAAACTAAGCGCACATGTCTATTACATGCAGTCAGAGGGGAGCAACAATTACTGCCAGTGGTCCACTGCTTAGCGTGCCCCTTCCGCATAACCAAAGTGTTACTTACTAATGGTTTATCAAATATTTAAATGATGGTAAAATGATTGGATTTGTTATGTTGGCAGCAGCTGGGCAGTGCTGGGGATTGTGCTGGAGTTGGTTCAACTGACAACTAAACTCACAAAAGTGAAATATTTTTGGATGGAGTTGACCTATTTCATATGAAAGTGTCAGAAATGAAGTCACAAATACTCTAAATGATATCTGTTATATTTTAAATGGAAAAATAATTTGTACGATGATTTACTTCCTGTGGTTAATAATCAGGAAGAAACACATTAGGTTTTTGAAGATAAGGACATTAGACTCTCCCTACTGGGGAAAAGATGAAGATCCAGCGTGACAAATGAGTACACAGATTTGTTCACAGCCACTTTCAATGCGGTGATGAATGGAGGAAACTTTAGCTGTGAATAAGCCAAAAGCAGTCCTTTCACATCCTTCCCAGCAATGAGTGTTCATTAAATTCACTTATGAAAAAGTAACTTTTTACAGAGGAAAATATGAAGCAGTGTAAGGACGTTCCATACTGCCCCTATTTTTTTATGCAAGCTATAAACATGTGTAGTATATCTTTGCACTTACTTCTTTTTTTTTATATATTTTTTTTATATTCATCCTTAACCACTTCAAGACCAAGCCTGTTTTTTGGGTTCGGTGTTTATGAGTTAAAACCAGGTTTTTTTGCTATAAAATTACTTAGAATCCCCAAATATTATATATATTTTTTTCTAACACCCTAGAGAATAAAATGGCGGTCATTGCAAAACTTTATGTCACACCGTATTTGCGCAGCGGTCTTCCAAGCGTGCTTTTTTTTTAATAAATTCAGTTTTTTTAGTTAAAAAATATGACAACAGTAAAGTTAGGCCAATTTTTTCCATATTGTGAAAGATAATGTTACGCCGAGTAAAATGATTCCCAACATGTCATGCTTCAAAATTGCGTCCGCTCGCGGAATGACGACAGACTTTGCAACTTAAAAATCTCCATTGGCGACGTTTAAAAAATTCTACAGGTTAGCAGTTTTGATTTACAGAGGAGGTCTGGTGCTAAAATTATTGCTCTTGCTCTAACAATCGCAGCGATACCTCACATGTGTGGTTTGAACATATGTTTCATATGTGGGTGGGACTTACGTATGCGTTCGCTCCTGCACGCGAGCGGGGATGGAGTGCTGTAAATTTTTTTTTTTTTAATTATTTATTTTGCCTATTACTTTTTATTTTTACTTTGTTCTTTTTTTTTAAAAAAAAATATCACTTTTATTCCTATTACAAGAAATGTAAACATTCATTGTAATAGAAAAAAGCATGACAGGTCCTCTTAAATGTGAGATCTGGGGCCAAAAACACCTCAAATCTCATATTTACTCTAGAATGCAAAGAAAAAAAAAATCTGAAAAAATGACAGCCCCCCCAAAAAAAAATGGGCCCTTTAAGACCGTTGGGCAGACGTGACTTCTGACGCCATTTCCGCCTTCCCTGTTATGGAGCCGAGTGAGCTGGGGGGGACGGATCGGATCATCTCTGCCGCTGCCGGAGATGACGGAGCCAGCGGCGGAGATGACGGGAAAACGGCGGGGGGGGCACCTCTCCCGCCGCCGATAAAAGTGATCTCACAGCGAATCTGCCGCTAAGATCACTTTTATCAGACACAGAATCGCCTGAAGAAAAAAACAGTATCTGAATTACCATTCAGATATCACCACTCAAACCTAAGGACGTCATATGACGTCCGGCGGTACAGAAATGGTTAATCATTTGAGGCCCTGCTGCGGTATCTTTTAGCTTTTCTCCTTCCCCGTGTTACTTTAGTAGATTAGGTTAAATTTGGGAAATGGGCTCAGGGCCAGCCCTACCATGGGTCCCAGTGGGTCCATTGGACCCAGGCAGCACTTTGAAAGGGGCAGCAAATTGAACCACCAATTAAACCAATTGAGCTGCTCTCCTTCTCTTCTATTTACCCAGCAAATTGATAACCAAGATTTTTTTTCCAGCAATTTTGTGTGTCATGATGACAACTGATGATACAGTAACTGCTGACTTTTTTAAGTCGAGGATACTTACCTGTCCTGGAGTCCAGCGATGTTGGTACGGATCGGATCGGCAGGTCGAGTGCTGCCGCCGCCATTGAGACTAAGGGAACCTAGATGTGCAGCTGTTCGGCTTCAGGGCCGGGTCCCTACTGCGCATGCGCGAGCTGCCACTGTGCTTTCCCATTGGCGGCGGAGGAGGGAGCCCGGCCCTGGGCTCCCGGATGTGTGAGGAAAAGGACACCACCTGTCAAAGACCGGTGTCCCCCCCCCCCTTCCCCGCCTGAAAGGTGCCAAATGTGACACCTGAGGGGTGGGGGAATCCGACCAGCGGAAATTCCACTTTTGGATGGAACTCCGCTTTAACTACTTGAGCTCTAAAAGGTTTTACCCCCTTCATGACCGTGCCATTTTTTACTATTTAGCACTGCACTACTTTAACTGATATTTGCTCAGTCGTGCAGCACAAATTACATTTATGTCATTTTTTTCACACAAATAGAGCATTCTTTTGGTGGTATTTCATCACCACTGGGTTTATTTTTTATCACATAAATGAAAAAAAAGACCAAAAATTCTGACAAAAACCCCAATATTTTTTACTTTCTGCTTACATATCCAATTAATATTTAAAAAAAAAATCAAAGTTATTCATAAATTTAGGCTAAATTGTATTCTGCTACATGTCTTTGGTTAAAAAAATACCAATAAGTGTATATTGATTCTTTTGCGTGAATGTTATGGTGTCCACAAACTATGGAATATAAACTGGAATTTGTATTTATTTTATTTTTTTATAGTAATAATGGTGGTGATCAGTGCCTTGTAGTGGGAATGTCACAAACAAGTAAAAAGGTGCAGCACACTGAGTAAGGCCACTTTCATACTTGGGCGGGAGCGGTAAAGCACCGTTACTTTCAGAGGCACTTTTCCACTGTCATAGCGGCACTATGGTGCCGCTATGCAGGCGGAAGCGTGGCGCTTTTAACCCCCAAGGGGTTTAAAAAAGGGTTAAAAGTGCCGGCGCCCCACGCTTCTGAGGTGGTGTGCAGCTAGGGTTGCCACATCATCCCTTTAATCCAGGACACATATTAATTACACAGGTTCTGTGGCTGATTAAGGTGGTAATTAAACTCACTTGGTACCTTGTCTGCATTAAATTAGCCTCGGGACCTGTGCAATTCATATGTGTCCTGGATTAAAGGGATGATGTGGCAACCCTATGTGCAGCTGCTTCGGAAGCGCTGCCCATTGTTTTCAATGGGCAGGGGCGGTGGAGGAGCGGCGTGTCACCGAACCGCCCCAAAGATGCTGCTTGCAGGACTTTTTGTGACGTCCCGCAAGCGCACCGCTCCAATGTGAGAGCACAAAGGCTTTCACATTGGGGTGGCTGGGGGGGTTTTACAGGCGTTATTTTTAGCTAAAAATGCCTGTTAAGCGCCTCAGTGTGAAAGTGGCCTAACTCTTATAACCCCCAATGGATTAAATTAATGCCCATAAGAGTCCATAAACAGAAGTCCATACACTGAAGACTGATTCCTGTCTTTAGAGTGTGTGGAAAATTCATGTGCCTTGTTGTGCAAGGTGGGAAATACCCATATTCACCAGCAGCTCCTATGTGTTTAGTGCTACACAAGGCTGACACAAACTAAATGTGGCAGACCTAATGGCTGAGCGTGGTTAAAGTATATATAGAAACAAATACAAAAATGTAACATATTGCATAATACCAGTCATACAATGTGCTGGCGAGAGAGCAAATAAAAGAAGTTCACTGCTAAGGGTTATGTATCCTTGGAAACAGAGGCGGCTCTCTAATTAGGCAAATTAGGCGGTCGCCTAAGGCCTCACACCCACAGGGGCCTCGCAACAGCCTAATTTGACACTGACACCAGCACCGAGATAGAGAGTACTGACACCAGTACTTTATAGCTCTTAATAAATGCAATTTATAAAGTACTTTTTTTTATCACTTGAATTATTTTTCCCATTGTGGGCGTGAGTAGGGCCTTATGTCTAGGTTTTGCCTAAGGCCTCACAAAGCCTAGAGCCGCCTCTGCTTGGAAATATGATTTTGGTTTAGGTGGATACAGATAAATAGCATGTAAGCTTCCATGGCCACGTACCCAATGTACCTTTATGCCACACTTGTACAATCACAATATGTAAATCCACTGTGCCATGGGCTAGAGACTCTGCTTCACCTGCTATATTTTTTATCCATTAAAAAAAATGAACCTTGAATGTAGTGTAATGTAGTTACACAGAAAAGAGGAATAAGATGACTACTTTTTCAAATTCTATCCACTAATAGAAGTTAGGGACAGCATAGGAAACAAGGTTAAGTGACTCAACTATGCACAAAAACATAGGAACTGAGGTGCAGAAAAATGGCAGCTGGTGCTCTGGACTGAAGAGTCAAATTGTGAACTATTTGTCTGTAGCAGGAGGAAGTTTTTTCGCAAAGGGCTGGAGAGCGGCAAAATAATGACTACATACAAACAAAAATTCTGGTCATGGGACTTTAACTGGTTCCCGACCGGCTTGCGTACTTTTACTGCTGCAGAGTGGCTGTAGTGGGTGGGAGAGTGCCGCCGAGAGTGCGCTCTCGTGTCCGCCGCACTCTGCAGGAGTGTGGCCGTGGGTCAGGCGGACTTGATCTCCGCCGGCGAGCCACGATTGCCTACCAGAGAAGAAAAGCAGGGAACTGCCGAGTAAACACGGCGGTTCCCCATTCTGTCAGGCAGCATCTGAGAGATCTACTGATTGCTGTCACTGGGATCAGTTAGATCTCTTATGCCCCTGGCAGCCCAGCCCCCCACAGTTAGGACACACCTAGGGAACACACTTAACCCCTAGATCACCCCCTGCAGGTTAACCCCTTCACTGCCAATGACATTTATACAGTAATCAGTGGATATTTACATTTCTGATCGCTGTATAAATGTCATTGGTCCCAAAAAAGTGTCAAAAATGTCCGACATGTCCGCCCCAATATCACAGTCCTGATAAAAATCACAGATCGCCATCATTACTAGTAAAAAAAAAAATTGTAAAGAAAAAAAATTGAGAAATTAATTCTCATGGTTTGTAAAAGCGACAACTTTTGCACAAACCAATCAATAAACGCCAATTGCAATTTCTTTTTTTACCAAAAAGGAAGAATATATATTGGCCAAAACCGATGAATACATTTGTTTTTTTATATATTTTTTTTTGGTTATGTGTTTTAGCAAAAAGTAAAAAATATTGCTTTTTTTTGCAAAATTGTTGCTCTTTTTTTGTTTATAGCGATGATCAGAAATGACGCAGAGGGGATCAAATACCACCAAAAGAAAGCTCTACTTGTGTGAAAAAAAGGACACAAATTTTGTTTGGGTACAAGGTTGCGCAATTGTCAGTTAAAGCGACGCAGTGCCCAATCGCAAAAAGTGCTCTGGTCCTAATGTGGGAAATCCTTCCGATCCTTAAGTGGTTAAATGAGGCATATCACAAAATAAAATTACAGAAATAGAAAATATATTATAAAGTTTATTCAAAAATTAATTGTAGAAGCACATTTCATGTTTAGCGAAATACATGGTACAGAGTAAAGATTGACTAATGAACATAATTAAGAGCTGACATATGGCACATGATTATTATAATGAATTCATAAAAAAAATACATGGTACAATAGAATATACAAATGCATGATAGATATAAAATGTAAGGATCAGAATGTCTTGAAGTATAGTAACGCGTTTTGTGGCTCATGTCCACTCATCAAAATTATATGTCAGCTCAGAATAAAAATCCAGCCTACAAGATGGATGTGAGGGTTGCCAATGACACAGTCTGACCCGGGGCTGAGGCAGGGACATCTCACCCGGACCAGGGGAACAGCACAGGAACCGGCCATGGGGAAGGAGTCATCCATGTATAGGAAGCAGAAAAGCACATCTGACCAACACTGGTCCAAACTAAAAACTTACTGTTGTGACTCCATGTGGGATCTGGATGAACGTGTCTCTCTGGTGGGAAGTGCAGGAATAATAATGAGTGTCTGCAGGCAACAGTGAAGCATGGTGGAGGTTCCTTGCAAGTTTGGGACTGCATTTTTGCAAATGGAGTTGGAGATTTGGTCAGGATCAATGGTGTCCTCAATGCTGAGAAATACAGGCAGATACTTATCCATCATTTCATGCCATCAGGGAGGCGTGTGGTTGGCCATAAAATGTATTCTGCAATAGGACAACAATTCCAAGCATACAGCCATGTAGCTAGCTCCAAAGCTGATTGCTAGATACTGGATGACCTCCAATGTCCCACAGTGAAACAATGGATAGAATGTTTACCCCTTACTATATCACAACCATAAGGCTATATGTACATTTCAATTGGTTTGGGAGGGATGGATTAGATACACCAGGTTTAGCCCCCCCGCATTAGTGATGATAGAGCTCCATCTGGTATTTTGGTTTGTGTTGACCCCACCTAATGGAAAATGTTTTGTTAATGGCTACTTGTCAGTTTTGTTTTGTTACTGTATGTCAGGTAATCTCTGAGTTTTTGACACTGATTATTTATATCTGTTATATACACTGAGCAAAATTATAAACGCGACACTTTTGTCTCAAATATTGTTCACAAATCTGTCTAAATCTGTGTTAGTGAGCACTTCTCCTTTGCCGAGATAATCCATCCACCTCACAAGTGTGGCATATCAAGATGCTGATTAGACAGAATGATTATTGCACAGGTGGTAATAATCCTTAGGCTGGCGACAATAAAAGGCTTCTCTAAGGCCTCATACACACGGACAGTTTTTGACGCTGGCATTTTCTGGCGTTTTTTGCAGCGCTCCATGTTGGTCAATGGCCCCATAAAAACGCAGATGTTTTTGAGCTGTAGATGACGTCGGCGTTAGTGAGCTGAAACTAGAACCCACGGCCAGCGCGTTCTGAGGCTGTAACGTTTTGGAATTTTTTGACGCCGATGCCACAAAACGCCAACTAACGCCAACAAACGCCAACTAATACTGTACCGTTTTTTGACGCCAACGTTTTTAGGTTGATTTGTTTTAAAAAATGCCTATTGACGCCCGCGCTCACTAACGCTGATGCATAACGCCAAAAAACGCTGATTTTTTTTCCTTGAAGTCGGGCCCAAAATTTTGTTTATTTTTTAAGAAGCGTCCGTGTGTATGAGGCCTAAAATGTGCCGTTATAATGTATTGGGGGGTCCGTTGGGGGTCCGAAAGCCAGTCAGTATCTGGTGTGACCACCATTTGCATTACGCAGCGCAGCACATTTCCTTCACATAGAGTTGAGCAGGTTGTTGATTGTGGCCTGTGGAAAGTTGGTCCATTGATCTTCAATGGCTGTGTGAAGTTGCTCTATATTGGCAGGAACTGGAACACGCTGCTGTATACGCCGATCCTGAGCATCCCAAACATGCTCAGTGGGTGACATGCCCGGTGAGTATGCTGGCCATGCAAGAACTGGAATGTTTTCAGCTTCAGAATTGTGTACAGATCCTTGCACCATGGGGCCGTGCATTATCATGCTGCAACATGAGGTGATGGTCGTGGATGAATGGCACAGAAATGGGCCTCAGTATCTCTGTGCATTCCAAATGCCATCAATAAAATGCACCTGTGTTCGTTGTCCATAGCGTACGCCTGCCCATACCATAACCCCACCGCCAACATGGGCTACTGAATCCACAACGTTGACATCAGCAAACCGCTCACCCACACAACGCCATACACGCTATCTGTCATCTGCCCTGTACAGTCAAAACCAGGATTCGTCCGTGAAGAGAACGCATCTCCAAAGTGCCAAATGCCATAGAATGTGAGCATTTGCCCACTCAAGTCGGTTACAACAACGAACTGCAGTCAGGTTGAGACCCTGATGAGGATGACAAGCTTACAGATGAGCTTCCCTGAGGCAGTTTGTGCAGAAATTCTTTGGTTATGCAAACCAATTGTTGCAGCAGCTGTCAGGGTGGCTGGTCTCAGATGATCTTGGAGGTGAAGATGCTGGATGTGGAGGTCCTGGGCTGGTGTGGTTACATGTGGTCTGTGGTTGTGAGGCCGGTTAGATGTACTGCCAAATTCTCTGGAACGCCTTTGGAGATGGCTTATGGTAGAGAAATGAACATTAGATTCAAGGGCAACAGCTCTGGTGGACATTCCTGCAGTCAGCATGCCAATTGCCCGCTCCCTCAAAACTTGGGCCATCTGTGGCATTGTGCTGTGTGATAAAACTGCACATTTTACAGTGGTCTTTTATTGTGGCCAGCCTAAGGCACACCTGTGCAATAATCATGCTGTCTAATCAGCATCTTGATATGCCACACCTGTGAGGTGGATGTATTATCTCGGCAAAGGAGAAGTGCTCACTAACACAGATTTAGACAGGTTTTTGAACAATATTTGAGAGAAATAGGCCTTTTGTGTACATAGAAAAAGCTGTAGATCTTTGCGTTCAGCTCATGATAAATAGAGGCAAATACAATGTTGCGTTTATAATTTTTCTCAGTGTATGTGGGTTCGGACTTTTATGATTGTTTATCCTGTTTACTATGTGATATGTGATGCTTTTGTCCTGACCTTTAATATCAATAAAAGAGTTTGGATTTAAAAAAAAATCATACAGTCAATGTCATTAAGGACTATTTGCAGTGTAAAGAAGAACAAGGAGTCCTAGAAGTGATGGTTTGGCCCCCACAGAGCCCTGATCTCAACATCAAGTCTGTCTGGAATTATATGAAAAGACAGAAGTATTTGCGGCAGCCTACATCCACAAAAGATGTGCGGTTATTTCACTAGGATGTTCGGAACAACCTACCTGCTGATTTCCTTCAAAAATTGTGTGCAAGTGTACCTAGAAGAATTGAAGCTGATTTGAAGGCAAAGGGTGGTCACGCCAAATATTGATTTGATTTGGATTTATGTTCATTTACTTTCCATTAACTATTTGATGAAAGTAAACTGTTAACACTTCTATTTCTGAAAGCATTGGTAACCACTTGCTTACTGGGTACATACAGTATACCCTCTTCCTGCCCAGGCCAATTTTCAGCTTTCAGCGCTGTTACACTTTGAATAAAAATTGCGCAGTCGTGCGACACTTTACCCAAATTAAATTTTTATCATTTTTTTTCACACAAATAAGGCTTTCTCTTGGTGGTATTTATTCACCGCTGGGTTGTTTTTTTTTCTAAACAAATAAGAAAATACAGAAAATTTTGAACAAAAAGAAAAACCGTTTTCATAATTTGTTATAAAATTTTCCAAACAGGTAATTTTTCCCCTTCATTGATGTGCGCTGATGAGGCTGCACTGATAATGCGGCACTGATAGGTGGAACTGCCGGGCACTGATAGGTGTCAGTGATAGACACTGATAGGTAACCCTGATAGGTGGCACTGATGATGAGGCATTGATGGTCACTGATTGGCAGCACTAATGAGCACAGAAGGGCACTGAGAGGTGGCACTGATAGAGGCCGCTAATAGGCGGCACTGATGGGAACTGATTGGTAGCACTGATGGGTACTGATAGGTGGCACTGCTGGGCACTGATTAGCAGTACTGATGGGCACTGGTGAGCACTTGGGCACTGGTTAGCAGTGATGGTGGGTACTAATTAGTAGCACTAGTGGTCACTGTGTCGGACCGATGTCCCTCTTACAGAAAGCCAGTAATCGGCTTTATTCTGTTCTCCTCATGATGATCGATGACCAGCTTCTGTTTACATCATGCGATCAGCTGTCATTGGCTGACAGCTGGTCATGTGATATAGGGCTGTGATTGGCCCTTTACCCTGATCTGTGATCAGCTGAGTACCAAGCACGGGCAACGTGAGCACAGGAGGACATCCATGTATGCTATCTTGGCATTTTAAGCCCACTCTGTAGCCATCTTTCGCCAAGTGGTTAATTTACAGCATTTTTTTCACACCTGCATAAGACTTTTACACAGTACTACATATGCACACTATACAGTATATACAGACAGAATCACGGGTAAAAAGGTGCGGGTGGTGACAGAACTCCACAACCCGACAGCGGCGGGCAGCAGCGCGTGCTCAAGGGGCAGCTGCTTTGGACCCCCCAACAATGACAGGACCCAGGGCAGCTACCCCTTTTGCCCTGCATTAAAGACGGCCCTGCCTCTAGCATTAGTCACACTGGCTGATCGCTACTGTCCTCCGGGAGAGGAGTGCTGCTTCTGTATTTACAAGTGACAGCGCTCCTTTCCATGCGGCCGTTCAGACTGCTCCCTACTGCAAACATCGATCTCTGTGAGAGCAGGGGGGGGAGGGGGCGGGGCATACACACAGGCGGACACTCCACCAGAGAGCGGCAGCTGCACAGACATGATGTGAGTTAAGGCTGCTCTTCTGCTCTTGTTTTCTAGTTGGTGGGAGAGAATTCAGAGGAAAGCTGGGGGGGGGGGGGGAGGGGGTGACCTCTGAACTGGAGGGAGGAGAGCTTTGTACCTGGGGATGGGGGGGGACTTGGATGTACAGCACACCCCTCATCCATGCATGCTGCACTTAGCACACCCACCATCCATGCATTGTGCACACAGCACACCCCTCATCCATGCATTCTGCACATAGCACAACCTCACCCATGCATTCTAAACATAGCACACCCCTCATCCGTGCATTCTCCACATAGCACACTCCTCACCCATGCATTCTGCACATAGCACACCCCTCATCCATGCATTCTGCACATAGCACACCCCTCATCAGTGCATTCTGCACATAGCACACCCCTCATCAGTGCATTCTGCACATAGCACACTCCTCACCCATGCATTCTGCACATAGCACACCCCTCATCCATGCATTCTGCACATAGCACACCCCTCATCCATGCATTCTGCACATAGCACACCCCTCATCAGTGCATTCTGCACATAGCACACTCCTCACCCGTGCATTTTGCACATAGCACACCTCTCATCCATGCATTCTGCACATAGCACACCCCTCACCCATGCATTCTGCACATAGCACACCCCTCATCAATGCATTCTGCACATAGCACACCCCTCACCCATGCATTCTGCACATAGCACACCCCTCATCCATGCATTCTGCACATAGCTCAACCCTCATCCATTCATTCTGCACATAGCACACCCCTCATCCATGCATTCTTCACATAGCATACCCCTCATCCATGCATTCTGCACATAGCATACCCCTCATCCGTGCATTCTGCACATAACATACCCCTCGTCCATGCATTCTCCACATAGCAGACCCCTCATCCGTGCACTCAGCACACCCCTCATCCGTGCATTCTGCACATAGCATACCCCTCATCCGTGCACTCAGCACACCCCTCATCCGTGCATTCTGCACATAGCATACCCCTCATCTGTGCATTCTGCACATAGCACACCCCTCATCCAGGCATTCTGCACATAGCACACCCCTCATCCATGCATTCTGCACATAGCACATCCCTCGTCCATGCATTCTGCACATAACATACCCCTTGTCCATGCATTCTGCACATAGCACACCCCTCATCTGTGCATTCTGCACATAGCACACCCCTCATCCGTACATTCTGCACATAGCACACCCCTCATCCGTGCATTCTGCACATAGCACACCCTTCACCCATGCATTCTGCACATAGCACACCCCTCACCTGTGCATTCTGCATATAGCACATCCCTCATCCGTGCATTCGGCACATAGCACACCCCTCAACCATGCATTCTGCACAAAGCACAACCGTCACCCATGCATTCTGCACATAGCACACCCGTCATCCATGCATTCTGCACATAGCACACCCCTCATCTATAGTTACATAGTTACATAGTAAACGAGGTTGAAAAAAGACACAAGTCCATCAAGTCCAACCTGTGTGTGTATTTTTAATATCAGTATTAAATTGTATACCCTGCAATGTTGTGGTCCCTTAGGTGTGCATCTAATAGTTTTTTGAAATTATCTAGACTCCCAGCAGAGACTACTGCTTGTGGAAGAGAATTCCACATCCTCACTGCTCTTAATGTAAAGAACCCTCTACGCTTCTTAAGTTTAAACCGCCTTTCTTCCATTTTTAGTGAATGGTCACGTGTCTTTGTGTGCACGGAATAGTTTTGTATCTACTGTGGGGTCACCAGGACAGTATTTGTACATTGAAATCATATCCCATCTCAAACGTCTCTTCTCCAGAGAGAATAAGTTCAGTGCTTGTAATCTTTCCTCATAACTGAGGTCCTCCAATCCCTTAATTAGCTTTGTGGCCCTTCTCTGTACCTTTTCCAATACCTGGACATCCTTCCTGAGGACTGGTGCCCAGAACTGGATGGCATACTCCAGGCGCGGCCTCACCAGAGACTTGTATAATGGGAGAATTATTGATTTATCCCTGGAGTTGATCCCTTTCCTGATGCATGCCAACGCTTTGTTAGCTTTGTTTGCAGCAGCTTGGCATTGCATGCCACTGCTGAGCCTGTTCTCCACCAGGACCCCTAGGTCTTTTTCCATTCTAGATTCCCCCAGAGGCTCTCCCCCTAGTGAGTAGTTTGCTTTTTTGTTCTTGGTACCCAAATGCATTATCTTACATTTTTCTATGTTAAATCTCATCTGCCACTTGTCTGCCCACCCCGTTAATTTGTTCAGATCTTCTTGCAAGGTTTCCACATCCTGTGGAGAGTTTATTGCTCTGCTTAGCTTGGTATCATCTGCAAATATTGAGATTGAGCTCTTCACCCCGTCCTCCAAGTCGTTTATGAAAAATTGAATAGGATTGGTCCCAGGACAGAACCTTGGGGAACTCCACTTTCTACACCAGACCATTCTGAGTACTCCCCATTTATCACCACCCTCTGGACTCGCCCTTGTAGCCAATTTTCAGGTGCTCACCCTTTGATCCATGTTGAGGGACCTTAGTTTGCACAGTAAACGTTTATGGGGAACTGTATCAAATGCTTTCGCAAAATCCAGATACACCACGTCTACAAGCCTTCCTTCTAGATGGCAGCTCACCTCCTCATAGAAGGTTAATAGATTGGTTTGGCAAGAACGATCCTTCATGAACCCATGCTGATTACCACTAATCTAGTCTGTAATTCCCAGGGTTATATCTTGGTCCTTTTTTATATATTGGTACTACATTGGCTTTCTTCCAATCAACTGGTATCATACCAGTCAGAAAACTGCTATTAAAGATTAGGTACAAGGGTCTGGCAATAACTTGGCTAAGTACCTTAAGGACAAACAACAGAGAAATCCAAGCTCAACTTACTGACCAGTCTCCCCCAATCAAATTCACCTGTCTAACAGTAGCGTTTAAAAGGCAGGGGATTGGTTACACACATTTGCAAGTGTAAGCGTAAGCTGCAGGCCCCGACAAGGCTCCCTGTGTACTGCAGACCTAACTCTGTATAAGAGGCTTCAAAGTGGAAGCACATACAATTTAATGGATAGATGAAGGACAGGTGACTGGAGGAGCCCAACCCTCCTTAAAGGTACAGGACCAGACCAGACACCCAGCCGTGGCCCAATGGCGGCTGCGGTGCTAGTGTGTTACCTGAAGTGGTTACAATACAAAACAAGGTCACTGTCCCCCTCCTATAACTGGCCATTGCAGCAAGGAGCTATGGAAAGGCTGATACAGACAAAAAACAGAGAAATCCAAGCTCAACTTACCGACCAGTTCCTTAAGGACCATCGGGTGTAAGCCATCTGGTCCCGGTGACTTATTAGTGTTCAGTTTTTCAAGCATATTTCTGATTTTATCCTCAGTTAGCATGAGGGTACTTCCCGTAACGTGCCGTGAGGATCAGCATTGTAGTTCTGAATAATTGAGCCCCCTTTTTCCTTCGTGAATACTGAGGAGAAAAATGAGTTTAACACCTTTGCCATTTCTCCATCCTTTGCAACCAGATTACCTTAATCATTCTTTATGGGGCCAATATGATCTGACCTCCCTCTCTTACTGTTTATATACTTAAATCATTTCTTGGGATTCCTTTTACTCTCCTCTGCTATGTGTCTTTCATGTTCTATCTTAGCTGCTCTGATTGCACCTTTGCATTCCTTATTGTTTGTTTTATAAATATGTAAATCTGATATGGTCCCCTGAGCCTTGTATTTTTTAAAGGCCTTCTCCTTTGCTTTTATGTGTGCCTTTAGTGTGTGCGTTAAGCCATCCTGGTCTTTGGTTAGCTCTTTTAAATTTATTCCCTGTTGGGATACACTGGCTAATACCTTTGTTTAGTGTGTTCTTGAAGCACTCCCATTTTTCCTCCGCATTAATTGTTGCTAGAATTTTATCCCAGCTAATATCTTCCAGCATGGAGCGTAGTTTATGAAAGTTGGCTCTCTTAAAATTCAGCGTCTTTGTATTCCCCTTATGTTTCTTATTTGTGTAATTTATACTGAAACAAATTGTCCTGTGATCGCTGTTTCCTAGATTGCCCCTTACTTCCACATCTGTGATCAGGTCTGTGTTGTTAGTGATCAGAAGGTCTAATAATGCTTTTTCTCTTGTTGGTGCATTTACTATTTGACCCATGAAGTTGTCCTGCAGGACATTTAGGAAATGGCGAGACTTAGCTGAATGTGCAGTACCTTCCTTCCAGTCAATATCTGGGTAATTAAAATCCCCCATTATAATAACACTTCCCATCCTAGCCGCTATTCCAAGTTGCGAAAGGAGGTCCGCCTCCCCCTCCTCCCTCTGATTTGGGGGCCTATAGCATATTCCCAGTATTACTTTCCCCCTGCTATCCTCCCTTTGTAGCTCTAGCCATAAGGCTTCAACTTCCTCCCCAGATCCACTACTAATGTCATCCCTCACATTTATTCTTATGCCATTTTTTATATACAGGCATACCCCTCCCCCTTTTTTGCCCACCCTGTCCCTGCGATATAGGGAATACCCCTGGATGGTAGCCAGCCAATCATGAGAGCTGTTGAACCAAGTCTCCAAAATTCCCACAAAGTCTAATTCCTCCTCGTACATCAGTAACTCTAGTTCTCCCATCTTGTCTGCCAGACTCCTGGCATTAGTGAACAAGCCACGTAGTTTTGTCTGGACACCTACTGTTCCCCTGCTGGGTAATCCTCTTTTGCATATAGGATATGTTACGCTACTCGCCTCGGATTTAAATTCTTTATTCGGCCTATCACTCCTCCCTCCAATACTACCCCCTGAACTCTGTTCCACTCTGGCTATTTCTAAGTCTGGACCCTCCCCCGCTTTGCCTAGTTTAAAAGCCCCTCTAACTTTTCGGCCATCCTCATTCCCAGACGGTCTGCACCTTCCCCATTTAGGTGCAGCCCATCCTTTCTATAGAGCTCGTAACCGATTGAGAAATTGGCCCAGTTCTCCAGGAACCCGAAACCCTCCTTTCTACACCAGCTCCTCAGCCACTTGTTGACTTCCCTAATAACACTCTCTGGTGGGGCTCGATGTACCGGTAGTATTTCTGAGAATACTACCTTGGAGGTCCTAAGCCTCAATTTTGCTCCTAGGTCCCTGAAATCTTTTTTAAGGACACTCCACCTACCTCTAACTTTGTCATTGGTGCCAAAATGTACCATGACAGCCTGGTCTTCCCCAGCCCCTCCCAGCAATCTGTCCACCCGATCCGTGATGTTCCGAACCCGATCGCCCGGTAAACAGCATACTGTTCGGTGCTTCAGGTCTTTGTGACAGATTGGCCTCTCTGTGTTTCTAAGAATGCAATCCCCTACCACCACAATCTGTCTTACCTTTCCACTGGCTTCATCCCCACCCTCGCTGGAGGAGTTACTCCCCTGGCATCTAGGGGCGCCCCTCTGCTCCAGCAATGCTGATTCCTGGCTGGTTTCCGCAATATCACACAACGGGTGTACCTATTGGGATGCTCCAGTCCAGGATCAGCCTCCCTGGCTCTTTCCCTTCTACCCTTCCTAACTGTCACCCAACTACTCTGTCTCCACCCGCCTCTGTGCTGGCCCCTGCCGACACCTGCCGAGTACGATCCCAACTTTCCTTAAGTATGGAGAGTCGTCTCAGTGTTGACAGTTGCTTCCTCAGATTCAGAACCTGGGCTTCCAGGGAAACAATGTTCTTACATTTTGTACAGCAGTATTCGCTCTCGATCTCATGATCAAGGAACGCATACATGTGACAAGATGTACACCGAATCGCTTCTCCACACCCGCCGGGCATCGTACCTATTGATTTAGTGGGGACTGGGAATTATGCCCTATCCAATTAACTAACCGCTGGCTGCCTGCCTCTAATACTCACAGTACACGTGTCCTTACAGCACTCGGTACTCACACCACACTCCGGTACTCACAGAACACCCAGGTACTCACACTATATTACTCAGGTATTCACCCAATACTCAGGTACCCTCATTCCGCACATAGCACACCCCTCATCCATGCATTCTGCACATAGCACACCCCTCGTCCATGCATTCTGCACATAGCACACCCCTCATCCATGCAATCTGCACATAACATACCCCTCATCCGTGCATTCTGCACATAGCACACCCCTCACCCATGCATTCTGCACATAGCACACCCCTCATCCATGCGTTCTGCACATAGCGCACCCCTCATCCATGCATTCTGCACGTAGCACACCCCTCAACCATACATTCTGCACATAGCATACCCCTCATCCATGCATTCTGCACATAGCGCACCCCTCATCCATGCATTCTGCACATAGCACACCCCTCACCCATACATTCTGCACATAGCATACCCCTCATCCGTGCATTCTGCACATAACATACCCCTCATCCATGAATTCTGCACATAGCATACCCCTCATACATGCCAAATTCTCTGAAATGCCTTTGGAGACGGCTTATGGTAGAGAAATGAACATTCAATTCAAGGGCAACAGCTCTGGTGGACATTCCTGCAGTCAGCATGCCAATTGCACGCTATTGCTATGTGCAGAATGTATGGTTTAGAGTTTCCTTTTATTGTGGCCAGCCTAAGGCACATCTGTGCAGTAATCATGCTCTCTAATCATAGGGAATAGCACACCCCTCACCCATGCATTCTGCACATAGCACACCCCTCCATGCATTCTGCACATAGCATACCCCTCAACCCTGCACTCTGAACACAGCACACCCCTGAATCCTGCATTTTGTACATAGCGCATCCCTCAACCCTGCACTCTGTACATAGCGCATCCATCAATCCTGCACTCCGTAAGTAGCGCACTCCTCAACCCTGCACTCCACACGTAGCACACTCTTCTGTGTATAGTTTACACCTGAACTCCTGGTATGTAACAATGCTTCAATGTTAGTGCAGTTTGGCCACACCCACAATTTGATAAAGAGGTGATAATGTGCAGTAACCTCTAGGAACCTATCAGTGAGCAGTAATGATTTGCTGTAATCTCTAGAAACCAATCAGTGAGCAATAATGATTTGTAGTAACCTCTAGAAAGCAATTAGTTAGTAGTTATGAGGTACAGTAACCTCTAGCAACCTGTGAGCGCTAATAATGTGCAGTAACCTCTAGCAACCAATTAGTGAGCAGTAATGATATGCAGTAACCTATAGCCAGAGGCGTAACTAGAACCTTCAGGGCCCCCGGTGCAAGAAATTATGAAGGGCCCCCTGACCCCTGGCCAGGACCCTCCCTCTTCACACTGATCCTGGGGCCCTTTATTCCCATCATGGGTCTATTACGGTCCCGC
This sequence comes from Glandirana rugosa, assembly GCA_018402905.1. Classification (NCBI taxonomy): domain Eukaryota; kingdom Metazoa; phylum Chordata; class Amphibia; order Anura; family Ranidae; genus Glandirana; species Glandirana rugosa. The sequence goes on along the minus strand of BLSH010111261.1, from coordinate 95,794 downwards.
AGCAGGACCCTTTCACAAGTTCTGCAGCGGGCCCCCTTTCTGCCATCTTCAGGCCTCCCCATGATGATGAAATGCCAGGGACCGGTCACAATTGCAACCTTTGCAATCCTGATAGTTCCCTCACTGGTGTCAGTAGTTTTTAATTTTTATTTTAATTTTATTATTTTTTTACCATTTAATTTTATTTCTTTTACAATTTTATTTTTATTATTTTTTTACATTTTTTTAGGAGGACTGTTGGGGGCCTTTGATGAGATATCATGGGTCTAAACCTCAGCCCTCAATCTCCATCTGTGTAGCCTCAGCTGCACAGAATAAATAGACAGGAATAGTTGTGTACCGAGCCTCCCATTCATTCAGAAACAGGAGGTATAGTAAAAACTGTTTACTATGCTTCAGTTATGAATGAACCAATTGGTACCAATCACTGGCTCTGTCCATTCAGAAATGGAAGGAGCCGGTAAATGACAAATTCATCATGACACATCTGCTACAGCAGCCGGCAGGAGAGAGGTGGGGGGAAGACAGCAGCTCTGTGGGGGGAAGGGGGGGGCAGGGAAGCACACAGGGACCCTGGGAACAGCAAAAGACAAGTAAACTGGATAGGAGGCAGCATATAAAGGAACCAATTTCCTGCATTAGGAGGAGAATGAGGGAGATTGGTTCCTCTAAATGCTGCCCCCACCATCCCTCCTATCCAGGCGTACAAGGGAGGCACACGGGCCCCCTGGAGCATGGGGTCCAGTTGCAATTGCAACCCCTGTAGTTACGCCACTTGATAAGGCACTCCTAACTACAGGTCCCTGCAGCTAAAAATGTACCATATGGCCAGAGAATCTCTCCCCAGAGAGAGATACCCTGCTCGCAGTATATCTTTTCTTCCATCGGTGGGGATGGACAGCCATCCCATCCTGATGACCCTAAGAGAAGACATAAAGCAAAACACAACCTAACCTAAAACCAAAACCAAAACTAAACACAACACACGTAGTCTGCTGGGAGGGTGTTATGGTCCTGCCAACAGAGTAAACAAAAACAACACATTACAGCATTTTTCCTGTCTGTTCTGTCAGGAGGGGGTTATAGCCTGCTGACAGAAACGGGTGGCATGGGGGGGACACATATATAACTGCAGGCAAATCTTCCTGGAATTCCTGATGGGAAGGGCCCTTCCCCGGGCAAACAGGTTTCCGAAGAAATAAGTACGTTTTACATTTTTTTCTTTTAGAAACAGACCTCATCCCAGTGTCCTTGGCAATAGGAACAGTCCATCTATTGGGCCCACAATGGCAGGCTGGTCTGTCAATGTCAGGAAAAGGCTCACTCTGCTGCTCCCCAACAGTCTGTGTGAAGTGTCCTATGTGGCTGAACTCTCACAGTCCTCAAGCATAGAACCTTGGGTCTGGTAGTCTCTTTCTACCTCCCCCTCTTCCCACCGCACAGCAATGGAAAAGCTTTTTGTAAGCCGATCCGCCTTGACAAAAATCACCTTGTCCCCATGGATAGTGCGCCCCAGGCTCCATTCTCTTTGTAACTCAGTGAAAAAGCCCCAGGCTTTACTTTGCGGTCCCTAAGGGTTTGGGGATGTGTAAATAGTCCCAAATCATGTTGTTTCCCCGCTCTTTCTGAGAGCTCTAAACCACGTCCATAACTTGGGGAGGGACATAGGGGAAATCCAGGCCCCACTCCAGGGTAACCCTCCTTTGTACCTCCTGCTGAAACTGGGAGACCCTAGGCAACTCTCTGGCTTTTCCTCTCCCCGACAAGATGTGGATGTCAGGGGATCTGTTCACCCATTGGCAGTGGGTAGGTGTCCTAGTCTGGGTAGTAGAGGGCCTGTTTATAAAAAGTTGGCTGCTTCAAAGGGGGTCTCTTACTGTGTCCTCCAGATCCAGCACTGACTCTGGTCTATCTCTCGGTTCTTCCAATGGGGTCTCCAGGGAACAAGATCCTCCCATTTCCCACTTCTCCTCATCTGAACTGTCCTCAGGGGATGACCACTCCACTAGGTGTTCTGTGAACCCAAATTCAGCCAGTAATCCGGGCGACCCCCAGTCAATGGCCCTGCCCTTTCATACCTCATCCGGCTCACTGGAGGGCACATCCCCCCTCCAACACTCCGGCTGAACAGGGATAGCTATGGGCATGGATTCAGCTGGCATTTCAGGGACCTCTAGCTCCTGCATGGCAGTACTTACAGTCGCTGAGTCCCTGACCAGGCCATGAGCCACAACAGCCTCCTCACTTCCTACATCCTCGCTCTTCACCGGGAGTCACCAGGCTGCGACTCCACTCTGCCTCTTGGGGATGTGTTCAGGCCCGCTCTGGCCTTCCAGGATGGTTGGAGGTGGCAAAGTCCTGTGAACAAGTCCACGTGGTAGTAATGTAGATCTTGCTGGACGGGTGCTCGCCGCAGCAGCGGTTCGCCGCAATGGCCACACCAAACTCAGGCACTCACTTCTGCAGTCGGCACCTGGCAGTCAGGACACATCAGACAGAGCCGCTTGACTCCATCAACCACCCCAGAGCAAACCCCCGCGGTGCTCCAATCATATGCCAGTGTCCTCTCCGGCGATTCCGGCCTCCATGGCAGCGCAGGGAGCAAACGACCACTCTCTGCCATCTTCTCTTGCCTCATAGTGTCTGGTGCTAACAGGAGACGCTGGGTCTTTCCCAAGGCGTGGCACCACCCCCTTGTTTCCAGACAGGCTGGTGCTAGTGGGACTGATAAGCAGACCCATCCTATGACATGCTGCTGTAACCCCTTGTGCAAAGAACTAAAGTTTGCAGGTATGTTATGACTAGCAGGACTTGCCCAGGCATGTTGCCCAGCACTGACTGTACTCGAACAATGGTAGGTAGATGGCTGTTGACTTTCCCAGTGGTTGCTGGTGGCAACAGTAAATTCAGTAACCCCTGTTTTCCTAAAGGGAACACTCTTAGCACAGTCCCGCCCGGAGGCACCCGAGGACTTACCTTGATCACTCCGGGCAACAGGAAACAGTTCCAGGCACACTTTACTGTTTAAAGCAGGAGTTTGGAGCACATGTTTGTAAAGCCCAGCATTTGCAGAGTGCTGAGCGTATTTGTAATGCAGTGTGAAATGTCCAGCTTTTGCAGAGCGCTGGACATATTTGTAATCCTTGGGCGCGATCGCCCACCACGGTTGTCATGGGTAACAGCACATGTTACAAAGTCACTGAATTAAAGAGTTTGGTTCAAGTGTCCACCCCAGCGCCGGTTGGAGAAACTGGGTAAGCAGGAGCAGCAATGGGCAACAGCTCCCACTGGTTACTATAGACAATGTCACTTGTAGAATGGCACTGTAGAGCAGGCAAAGCAGATAAATCCCTCCCTGAGTTCAATCCTAATGCTAATTGCTAATAGTAGAAAAAAACAGTTCACTGGCTCAGTACACTGTGGTTGCTAGGGGTAATGTCTGACAGCTTTCTGTGAACAGGTGAATCCCAGACAACGCTCCCAAATGCAGCCATGCCCCCATAGGGGTTGCTAGAAATAGTGGTTCACCTGTCACACTGCCCTCAATCACTCTTTTTCCATACATCCAGAGTCAGGAAGAACAGGCCGGTACTTTTGTTTATTTCTTTTTTTTTTATTAAGTGACTTAACTTGGATGGGGTATAGGGTGCTTATGGGATGCCCAGCAAATCAGACAATTCTTCAACGGGACCATCTATATACACTCCTGTATATACATTTCTTTACTCCTCCAGCACATTCTTGCTTGCAGTTAACCTTTCTTCCTCTCTTCTGCACAATACTTCTCAGACCTAGCTAGCATGTGGTAAGGCCTGTCTCTGGCTCAGGCCTGGCCTTGGTGGGCCACCCATTACAGGCAGGGGTCACTGACCCCTCTGGTGGAGCAAAAAGTACAAAGTGTGATAGCTAGCCTTGGTGGACTACTGCTCCCAGTCAGTCCCTTCTTCAGGCTCTGCCAACCCTCTTGGCTGCAGCAACCCAACTCCACTGCCCAGTGACACCACAGTCCCAACTGGCTCTTGCACCCTTCTCAGACTGTCTCTCTCACTTCTCCCAAATCTGCTCCAATGTGCCTCTTTTAGCTTCCCTGGGTGTGTGTCACTCACCGACACCTGGTGGATCCCTCCTGGAGACTTGCCTGGCAGCACCACTCTGCTGCTCTCTCCTGCTCCCTTGTCAGGACTCCCCATGGGATGTACTGAGGGGATCCTTCCACTCCCGAGCCTCCAGACCCAAGGTCGCCCCCCGGACTGGGGGCTCCCTTGAAGGTCTCCGCAACTAGTGCTCCATCTCCCAGTTTTTCCACCTGAACTCTCCTCCCTGACTGGGCTGACTCCAGGTATTTAAGGAGGCCTGCCCCCTGCCAATCCAGATTGGGAATCGGTCAGAGCTCCCCAAACACCCCAGGCAGTTCCACCTCTCTTCCTCACCCTCACTTCCAGAACCCTCTAGAAGCAAAGAGGAGGTATCCACGAGGTGTCACTGCCTGCGAGTCACCAGCCACTCCCTGAGCCACTCCCCTGCCCAGGATCAAAACAATCAGTCCTGACTTTTAGTCAGGCCTGACTATATTTACCTCACCTACCAAAATCCTAACACCTAGCAGCTATCTAAAAGTAGAGGGCGCTACATATATATATATATATATATATATATATATATATATATATATATATATATATATATATTATAAATATATAAAAGTGAGAATAGTTGATGTGCAACATACTAAACAAGCAATTTGCAGACATTGAGCACTTATGTGCTTCAAAGCAAAATAATAAACAGTCCAATGCAGAACATACTAGGCACGATTACTCATTATGAAGTCTTTCAAAAACTATATTTATACTTTGAGTATGACAGCTGCACACCTCCAATTAAATGTACAAAACACTCCTATCGCTTCACGGCTCATATGTAATACTGCTTTCAAAACAAAATTAACTGGCACTATACAATACCGAATTTGGCAAAAATACATCCAACACAATCTAAGATTTAAAGCGGTATTAAACTCAAAAGCAAACCTTTATTATATTGCAGCTTACCTATTCTTTTTAATTTTTATGCTTTCATTCTTCTATTTCCATCTGGTAATCTTGCCAGGGGATGAGACAGACCATGTAACACTGGCAGGGGTGTTTAACCACCTGTCTACGGGGCACTTTCACCCCACCTTTCCTGCCCAAGCCATTTTTTAGCTTTCAGCGCTGTCGCACTTTGAATTACAATGGAGCGGTCATGCTACACTGTACCAAGATGGCATTTTTATCAGTTTCTTCACACAGTTTCTTTTGGTGGTATTTAATCACTACTGGGTTTTCTATTTTTTAAAAAGTTAAAAAACAGAGAAAATTATGAAAATTTTGAAAAAAAAAGTTTTTCTGTCATTAAATTTTGTAAATGAGTAATTTTTCTCCTTCACTGATGGGCAATAATAGGCTGCACTGATGAGGTAGCACTTATGGGCACTGCTAAGGCGGCACTTATGGGCACTGATTAGGCGGCACTGGTGGGCACTGATAGGTGGCAAAGATAGGCAGCACTGATGGGCACGGATAGGCGGCACTGATGGGCATTGATGGGCAGCACTGATGAGCAGGCACTAATGGGCAATGAAAGGCAGCAGTGACTGGTATCACTAATGGGCACTGATTGGGGTCACTGATGGGCACTGATTGGTAGCACTTATGGACACTGATTGGTGGCGCTGGGGGGCTTTACTGTAATCAGGGCACTGATGAGCAGTGGTCTGATTACATTTCCGGGTGTTCCCTGTGAGGAGATGCAGCTGATCGGCTCTCCTCACTACACTCTCAGTAAGCGTGAGGCGATAAGAGCCGATCACCGGCACTTCAATATACATGTGACCAGCTGCGATTGGACGATTGCCGATCACATGGTTAAAGAGCTGCGTGATCAACTCTTTACAGAGATCAGGGTCACCGCCGTGTCCTAGCAACACAGTTCGGTCGCAATCGCTGCGCTGAGCACCCCCTGTGGGCATGCGAGAGTGGCAGTTTTGGGTGCCATCATATGATGTCCACCCTGAAGGAGAGCCGCACCGTCCCTCTGTCATTTGTTGGTGGTTGGGCAGGAAGTAGTTAATTAAGTTTTAATTATTTACGTAAAACCTTTTTCCAATAGGAAAAAAACCTTGTAATGCTTAAATAATGCATTACACTTTAACTATACCCATTCGATTTTAGACGACTAAAATGGGCTTTAGTCGACTAAAATTATTTTAGTCGACTAAAATGTCCTGGAGATTTAGTCGACTAAATACGACTAAAACTAAAACAATTGCAGAAGAGTCTTCTGAGAAGACTAAAATGGGACTAAAACAAAAATGTAATTTTAGTCCTAGGACTAAGACTAAAACTAAATAGAAATTTGCTGCCAAAATAAACACTGGTGACAACCTCACATCCATTAATGTCCTGCTGCCCTATAAGGGTATTGTCCTCTATTGGAATCTGTACTTTGTTTAAATAGGATGTGGATGTGTTCAGTTGTCCCTAGAACTGGAAAACCTTTTATTTAAATTCTACTCTAACATTTTTTTTTATATTAAAGTGAAAAAAGAGAATGAACTTTATTGGTCTCTCCCCTCTCTCCAATCAGTGCGCGATCGCCTCCCATTGGCTATTGCCCAAAATCATGTACAGGTACGCGATTTCGCGCAATAGAGCCAACCTGCCTCATTACATGTACGTTAGGTGGTCGGCAAGTGGTTAAACTCAAAAGCAGACATTTATAATATTGCAGCTTACCAATTCTTAGATGTGATTAATTTCCCTTTTTCAGGCTTTCTTTTTTCTATTTTTATCTGGTAATCCAGCCAGCAAGTCTGTTATTTTTCACAGCACAAGCTCTCCAGCAGTCTATCAGTTTAGATGGATGAGACAAACAGTATTTAAAGGACAAGTTAAGCCAAAGCTCATTTGGCTGTGCTTCTCCTGTGAATCACAAGAGAACTCAATACTAAAAATGTAATATATTGCATCTAATCATTAGATGTGTTTTTTTTAGGCTTTTCCCCCTCTGTTTTCAACTGGTAATCTGACCAGTAATGCATCTTCTGTATTAGAGTGCCCCACTCTGGATGAGGGAGCATGGGGGGCACATTTGGACAGCAGCATTGTCAGTCTAGGGAGAGTGTTAGATGTACTAGCAGATTTAAAAACAGTAACAAATGCAAGCTGAACTCCAAATAACACATTATGATTAGTTATAGCAAACAGGTTAGTCGTCTAAAATCGAATGGGTGTAGTTAAATTGTAATGCATTATTTAAGCATGTCTCTATAATTTCCAAACTCATTATATACTGCTGGAGTGAAAAATCAAATATGTTATTATTTATGGTATTGAGGTATGAACATGCACTATAGACCAGTGTTAATTTTGACGTCAAATTTTAATTTAGTTTTAGTCTTAGTCTTTTGACTAAAATGGCATTTTAGTTTTAGTCCCATTTTAATCTTTTGACTAAAATGCCATTTTAGTTTTAGTCGTATTTTAGTCATCCCAATTGTTTTAGTCATATTTTAGTCGACTAAAGTGGTATTAGGTTAGTCGACTAAAATGTTTTAGTCGGTTTTAGTCTACAAAATTAACACTGGTTGTCACTGAGGTAGACACATAGGCCCTGATTTACTATACCTCCCAAATCTACTCCAGCAGTGCCTTAAAATAACCCCCAATTAAAGGCAATTACAACTTCAGCTCTCACAAAAGGGAGTAAATTAACTCACATACGGCGTCTATTTGCCTGTGAAGATGCCTCTCAGATCACATGTTCTATGTACCTGATGTTGGCTGGAATCGAACCTGTGATTTCAGAATTCCTCCATTTAATGCTTGTATGCCGACCTCATCTAAACCCTCCATATCATTTAGTCCCGGATACACAGATGGAGTCACTGTTGGTCACAATTAAAACATCTGATTTTGGCTGATTTTGTAAAATCAGCTGATTGGATTATGGTGAAATCAGCTGATTTTATACTGATTTTGTTAACCCTACTGATTTTATGCTGATTTTGATTTTACCGTAAAATCAGTTTTCTAATTTTACCCTGATTTTGATTTTACGGTAAAATCAGTTTTCTGATTCTGATTTTGATTTAATTTTAAACTGCAGTTTTAATTGTGACCAGATATCACGTACAAGTATGGA
>BLSH010111261.1:60929-83567 GCA_018402905.1 Glandirana rugosa | reverse complement strand
CACTTAGTACTTCCTGTTTCCAGCCACATTATACTCCCTACTGATGTATATCTGTAAGGACCATGCAAATATAAATGAGACGATGACTTCTCAGTGCTGGTTCACACTAGTGCGATACGGGAACCCTGCAAATCCACTGCGGGTTCCCACATCGCACACGACTTAGATAGTTCACAGTGCCATATACAAACTGCTGGTGTGTCAATAGAAAGCTAATGACACCCCCAAATCAGCTTGCAGATCGCACTGCAAACTGCAAATTCGGACAGGAATCGCATTGCATGGATGTGAACACCCATGTGATCTGATTCTGCTGCGTAACAAAAAAGGGTCCTTTGCGAGTTTGGTCAGGGTGCGATGGAAATTCAGCCATACTATCTGTATGGCTGAATTTGCATAGCACAGATCGCATGTGATTTGCACTGCAGTGCGAATCACATCCGATCTCGGACACCGCAGCAGTGTGAACTGGTCCTAAGGCGGTAATCCACTTCCCCAAAACCACCACCCCAAAACTAATTTAAAAAGTTACAAATGAGAACAAGCAAAATCGATTTTGCCAACACAAGTATGTACATATTTACTGGCATTAAAGTATTTGCAGTATATACACATTTAGCAAAACAGCAATTGGGTTTGAAGGGCCCTGCTCATAGGAGCTTACAATCTAAAATTGGACTAAACCTTACAGTGGTCAATTTTAGTTTCACCGTCCATAACTGCACACACATTTCATAAAATGACTAAACACCCTCATGACATTATTAGCTGCAAAATTACAGAAAGATAATTAACAGTCATTCTAACAAAGCATTAAAACATAACATTAAAAAAGGCGAAGATTAAACCAAGAACATTGGTGAGTATAAGACAAACAATACACATCCCAATCACACAACATGGTAAAATCAAGCCACTTTTGATGGTCAAAATGCACAATCATTTCAGCAAACAGCTCTAGTAAAACATTTGTCATTAGCAACATATCATTGCTTCTTCCACAAAAACCACAGCACCAAACCTGACCTCTCATCAGGCCAAACCAACACCCCTTACTGAAGTGCCTTATATAAACTAGCCCTGGCACACGCCCAATAGAAGTACACGCCCACCAGTATCTTTCAATCTGTCTTTTCTAATTTATTTCACCTGAGAGGCTGCCATACCAATACTATTTGCTGTGTTAACCCTTGGCTATGTTCTTCAGATCAGTATAAGTCCAGGAAAATATTCTAAAGCCTCGTTGACATAAGACGATGATCATATACAACAGGTCGTACTAACGACCGTTGTATGCGATATCGATCATTCGTATGCGCGATTAGAACAGTCGAACATATGACGGTCGTACAAGGGAGTTGTATGAGCAGACTAGAATACTTGGTCGTACCAACAAGCGCTCATACGACCATTGTATCGTGTGTACAGAGCAGTTGGTACAACAAGTTGTATTGTGCAAAACATGCTCAGAAGTCAGGAACGGCCAGATGCTAATTACATGCACCTGAACGTTCTTCTGTGCTCGTACGATCGTGTAGTGCAGTCAGTATGCAATTTATATTATCCAACATACGATTTGCGATGATCGTACGTACGATCGTCTTCCCGTGTGTACGAGGCTTTAGTCAGTGGTTATCAACCCTGTCCTCAAGTACCCCCAACAGGTCATGTTTTCAGGCTTTCTATTATTTTTCACAGGTGATTTAGAGTTGCCACATCATCCCTTTAATCCATGATACATATTAATTACACAGGTTCTCTGGCTGATTAAGGTGGTAATTAAACTCACTTGGTGCTTTATCTGCATTAAATTAGCCTCAGAACCTGTGTAATTCATATGTGTCCTGGATTAAAGGGATGATGTGGCAACCCTACGTGGGATGCCTTGAGTACTGGAGTTGAGAAACACTGCAACAGTTTTCTAACCAGATGAACCTGTGCAGTGTAAACCCTGCAATTTGAAATGTCCAAGTCCCTGGCTGCAGCTTCCAATTTAAAGTCCCAAAATAACTTGCTTACATTACAGACTATTTGGACAAGAGATAAATAAAATTCCAGCTTGTCTTTGGATTGTGGTGAGAAACCCAACCAGGGGTTTATTATAAACTTCAACACAAGTATTAACATATCCAGGACGTGAACCAGCAACCTTTTGGGTGCCAGGTGGTTTTGCTAGCCATTTAGCTGTGAGAAAATGTGTTGTCCATTGCTGTGGTGTGAACCAGCCCTAAGTCCATAGCCATGCTCAGTATCACAAGTAATATACAATAGATTGTCCTACGTAGTGGGAAATGTGCCTTTACACACACATGAACTATAATGGCAGCCCAGGGTTCAGTATAGAGTTGGGCCACCATTTGCAGCTATAACAGCTTCATCTCTTCTGGGAAGACTGTCCATAAGGTTTAGGAATGTCTCTATGGGAATGTTTGACCATTCTTCCAGAAGTGCATTTGTGAGGTCAGGCACTGATGTTGGATGAGAAGGCCTGGCTCGCAGTCTCTGCTCTAATTCGGCCAAAAGGTGCTCTATTGGGTTGAGGTCAGGACTCTGTGCAGGCCAGTCAAGTTCCTCCATACCAACTTCCCTTATCCATGTCTTTATGACCTTTGCTTTGTGCACTAGTGCACAGTCATGTTGGAACAGGAAGGGGCCATCCCCAAACCGTTCCCACAAAGTTGGTGAGCATGAAATTGCCCAAAATTTCTTGCTGATGCCTTAGGAGTTCCCTTCACTGGAACTAAGGAGCCAAGCCCAAGCCCTGAAAAACAACCCCATACCATAATCCTCCCTCCACCAAATGATTTGGACCAGTGCACAAAGCAAGATCCATAAAGACATGGATGAGTGAGCTTGGGGTGAAGGAACTTGACTGGCCTGCACAGAGTCCTGACCTCAACCAGATTGGACACCTTTTGGTTGAATTACAGTGGAGACTGTGAGCCAGGCCTTCTCATCCAACATCAGTGCCTGACTTCACAAATGCACTTCTGAAAGAATGGACAAATACTCCCATAGACAAACATCCTAAACATTATGGACAGCCTTCCCCAGAAGAGTTGAAGCTGTTATAGCTGCAAAGGGTGGGCCAACTCAATATTGAACCCTACGGACTTAGACTGGGATCCCATTAAAGTTCATGTGCATGTAAAGGTAGGCATCCCCGTTGCCTAGCTAGTATAACTAGTATATCTGGTAAGATTTGCAATGGTGGTGGAACCCTCCTACACATAAATACTACATTTAGACATAATTTAGGTAAGTCCCTGAGTCATGTTTAACAATATAGAGAGGACAAACAACATCTCTACATGAAGTGACATGCTTGAGAATCAAACCCAGGAAATCTGCAATGGTAGACAGAACTGCTACTTCTTAAACCACAGGGCTTACTCACAACAAGTCCTCCTACACATAAATACACAGATACTGCATGTCTAGGAATATACAGGACTTACATTATTCAGGAGTAAATCTTCTAAAATTTAATCTGTGATTTTTGGTGGTTCTTGCTGCGTGAGCATAGAATATATTAATTATTATAAAATAAATTATTATATAATAAAAAAATAATTATATTAAAGTTATCCTCAGATTTTTGGTAATGACGTTTTTATTTCTGATGTTGGTACACATATCCCATTTTTTGGGCTCAAATTAGGATCATTTGAAAAGAATAAAAAAAATGGGACTCATTTTAAATTTCCATAAGCAATGGTATTGTTTGTGGTTTGTAAAGACATCTGTGTGAGTTTGGGGAAATATTTTTGTGACATGGACAGCAGCAAAGTGAAATTGACCGATTAAAAAAAAAATATTTACAAAACATGAAGATATTTCACATTCTAGCATTGTTAAAAACAAAATAGATTCTCAAATGTGCAACATTGCTGCCAGGACAATTTATTTGACAGAAAGATGCATTTCTTTTCAGCATGAAATGGATTTATTAGATAAAGTAACAATTGTACCATTAGAATGAATGGCAGAAACTTGCACTTGGCAAAATAACCCTCATCTTCACTCCCAAAAAATGTGTGTAAAATAATTCACGTTTTGGTATTTACTAACAACTCAAGGAATAACTCCATGAGGGTTATTTTGAGAGTTGTTTTGTGTCTGAGCTCAGTTATGCTCAGCTGTGCTCTGTGCCTAGGTGTAAAGAGACGGGGTATTTATCTCTTCTCAGACTTTTTAAGATATTTCAGTGTGGAAATCACTTTTTCACACAGTTTAAAAGCAGATTATCTTTAAATAATATACTGCATATTTTAGCACAATTTAGGTGATCATACCATGCTCCAAACATCATTTCTATTTGCAATTCCCTTGCTTTTACCACGACTAGTTTTTTAGTCAGTCACTGCTGTTTGGGTGCTATAGTGAATTTGATTCTGCAACTATTTTCTCCCTCAGGGCTTTAGTGAATACCTTTTCTGACTAGATTTAGTCGTTTTCAAGGGATTTTATTTGTTTGTGACCATTTGTTCCCCCATGGTGCTATAGTAAATAAATCCCATAGAATCAGATTAAAACAAATTTTCTTTATTAGTATAAAAGTTAAAAGCCACATTTCCATCTTTCATGTCCTCTCCTCTGATCCGTGGTGTTCGTGTATTAGCTTTACTGATGGAGTTGGTGAGCATGTTTCATTATTATCAAATTTTGTTTAAACAAACTCTTGCAACAATGAAGTGTAAACTAACATCTTTATAACATTTTAATACATTTTAAACACATTTAGAAGTTCCCTGAAAAAGCAGAAGGGCTCTGCGAAACGCGTTGGAAGATAATGTGCTATGGAAATAAATTGTATTAACATCGCTTGTAAATGCTGTGTATGGATCTATGTATAGCTGCTGATGTAGCTGTTTACCTGTTTAATACATGTATGCTTTTTATCAAACAGCGTGGTTATTATGACCCATGTATGGGCTTTTAACTTTTATGTTAATAAAGAAAATGTAATTTAATCCGATTGTTTGTGCCTACCTCAGTGACAACCTTACATCCATTAAAGTCCTGCTGTCCCATAGGGGGATTCTCCTCTTTTGGAATCTGTACTATGTTAGAGTAGAATTTCTTGGTATGTAGAATGCAATAGGAATTAATAGTAGTTACTGATAAAAAAAAAATATGGAAAGAGGGATAAAGGATTTATTGAATTGTATAACTATAAGTCAAAGTTGTCGTGGGAGACTTTTTGTGGAAAAATATATTGATATATAATATATATGCACTGAGCAAAATTATAAACGCAACACTTTTGAGTTTGCCCCTATTTATTATGAGATAAACGCAAAGCTCTAACACTTTCTCTATGTACACAAAAGACCTATTTCTCTCAAATATTGTTCACAAATGTTCTCCTTTGCCGAGATAACCCATCCGCCTTACAAATGTGGCATATCAAGATGCCGATTAGACAGCATGATTATTGCACAGGTGTGCCTTAGGCTGGCCACAATAAAAGGCCACTCTAAAATGTGCAGTTTCATCACAGCACAATTCCACAGATGTCGCAAGTTTTGAAGGAGCGTGCAATTGGCATGCTGACTGCAGGAATGTCCACCTGAGCTGTTGCCCTTGAATTGAATGTTAATTTCTCTACCATAAGCCTTCTTCAAAGGTGTTCCAGAGAATTTGGCAGTATATCCAGCCGGCTTCACAGCCGCAGACCACATGTAACCACACCAGCCCAGGACCTCCACATCCAGCATCTTCACCATCTGAGACCAGCCACCCTGACAGCTGCTGCAACAATTGGTTTGCATAACCAAAGAATTTCTGAACAAACTGTCAGAAACCGTCTCAGGGAAGCTCATCTGCATGCTTGACTCAACCTGACTGCAGTTCGTCGTTGTAACCGACTTGAGTGGGCAAATGCTCACATTCGATGGCGTCTGGCAAAAAGATGGCAGACAGCATGTATGGCGTTGTGTGGGTGAGAGGTTTGCTGATGTCAATGTTGTGGATTGAGTGGCCCATGTTGGCGGTGGGGTTATGGTATGGGCAGGCGTATGCTATGGACAACAAACACAGGTGCATTTTATGGATGGCATTTGGAATGCACAGAGATCCTGTGATGAGATCCTTAAGTCCATTGTTGTGCCATTCATCCACAACCATCACCTCGTGTTGCAGCATGGTAATGCAGGGCCCCATGTTGCAAGGATCTGTACACAATTCCTGGAAGCTGAAAACATCCCAGTTCTTGCATGGCCAGCATACTTACCGAACATGTCACCCACTGAGCATGTTTGGGATGCTCTGGATCCAGCCATTAAAGAGGAATGGACCAACATTCCACAGGCCACAATCAACAACCTGATCAACTCTATGCAAAGGAAATGTGCTGCACTGCGTGAGGCAAATGGTGGTCACACCAGACTACTGACCAGATACTGACTGGTTTTCGGACCCCCCAAACACAGTAAAACTGCACATTTTAGAGTGGCCTTTTATTGTGGCCAGCCTAAGGCACACCTGTGCAATAATCATGCTGTCTAATCAGCATCTTGATATGCCACACCTGTGAGGTGGATGGATTATCTCGGCAAAGGAGAAGTGCTCACTTAAGCCTCGTACACAGGGGATGATGATCGTACGTACGATCGTCTCAAATCGTATGTTGGTTGTTGTATCTAGCATACTGACTGCACTACACAATCGTACGACCAAAGAAAGAGCGTTCAGGTGCATGTAATTAGCATCCGGCCGTTCCTGACTTCTGAGCATGCGTGTTTTGCACAATACAACTTGTTGTGCCAACTGCTCTATACACACGATACAACGATCGTATGACCACTTGTTGGTACGACCAAGTTTTCTAGTTTGCTCATACAACTCCAGTTGTACGACCGTCGTATGTCGGCTGTTAATGTGCGTATGAACGATCGATTTCGCATACAACGGTCGTACGTATACGATCGTCGTCCCGTGTGTACAAGGTTTAACACAGATTTAGACAGATTTGTAAACAATATTTGAGAGAAATAGGCATTTTGTGTACATAGAAAAAGTAGTAGATCTTTGAGTTCAGCTCAATAGTGTTTTACAAAAGTGAGTACACCCCTTACATTTTTGTAAATATTTTATTCTATCTTTTCATGTGACAACACTGAAGAAATGACACTTTGCTACAATGTAAAGTAGTGAGTGTACAGCTTGTATAACAGTGTAAATTTGCTGTCCCCTCAAAATAACTCAACACACAGCCATTAATGTCTAAACTGCTGGTAACAAAAGTGAGGACACCCCTAAGTGAAAATGTCCAAATTGGGCCCAAAGTGTCAATATTTTGTGTGGCCGCCATTATTTTCCAGCACTGTCTTAACCCTCTTGGGCATGGAGTTCACCAGAGCTTCACAGGTTGCCACTGGAGTCCTCTTCCACTCCTCCATGATGACATCACGGAGCTGGTGGATGTTAGAGACCTTGCGCTCATCCACCTTCCGTTTGAGGATGCCCCACAGATGCTCAATAGGGTTTAGGTCTGGAAACATGCTTGGCCAGTCCATCATCTTTACCCTCAGCTTGTTTAGCAAGGCAGTGGTCATCTTAGAGGTGTGTTTGGGGTCGTTAACATGCCCTGCAGCCCAGTCTCCAAAGGGAGGGGATCATTCTCTGCTTCAGTATGTCACAGGACATGTTGGCATTCACTCATGCAGCCCCAGACCATGACACTCCAACCACGATGCTTGACTGTAGACAAGACACACTTGTCTTTGTACTCTTCACCTGGTTGCCACCACACACGCTTGACACCATCTGAACCAAATAAGTTTATCTTGGTCTCATCAGACCACAGGACATGGTTCCAGTAATCCATGTCCTTAGTCTATTTGTCTTCAGCAAACTGTTTCTTGTGCAACATCTATGGAAGAGGCTTGCAGACCAATTTGATGCAGTGTGTGGCATATGGTCTGAGCACTGACAGGCTGACCTCCCACCCCTTCAACCTCTGCAGCAATGCTGGCAGTACTCATACGTCTATTTCCCAAAGACAACCTCTGGATATGACGCTGAGCAAGTGCGCTCAACTTCTTTGGTCGACCATGGCAAGGCCTGTTCTGAGTGGAACCGCTGTGTGGTCTTGGCCACTGTGCTGCAGCTCAGTTTCAGGGTCTTGGCAATCTTCTTATAGCCTAGGACATCTTTATGTAGAGCAACAGTTCTTTCTTTCAGATCCTCAGAGAGTGCTTTGCCATGAGGTGTCATGTTGAACTTCCAGTGACCAGTATGAGAGAGTGAGAGCGATAACACCAAATTTAACACACCTGCTCCCCATTCACACCTGAGACCTTGTAACATTAACGAGTCACATGACACCGGGGAGGGAAAATGGCTAATTGGGTCCAAATTTGACATTTTCACAAATTTACAATGTTATACAAGCTGTACACTCACTACTTTACATTGTAGCAAAGTGTAATTTCTTCAGTGTTGTCACATGAAAAGATATAATAAAATATTTACAAAAATGTGAGGGGTGTACTCACTTTTGTGAGATACTGTGTATATATATATATATATATATATATATATATATAGTATATATCAATATCTGTCCACAAGGCGTTCAAGTTTTTTCCAACGCTTGGAATATCTATCCTAAATTGGTAAGTATTATGTAATTAAGTAGGAGAAGAATTTTAATATCTGCAGGAAAAATATGATGGTTCTACTGCCTGAGTATTATGAGTAGACATGTACACTGTCGAAAAATTAGTTTTTTTCGTTTTCGCTTAATTCGTTTATTTTCTTTCATTTATCGGATCATTCGTTATGATCGCCGTTTATTTTGATAATTCATAACTTCAGATGCATTCATATTCGTTACATTCACTAACAGTTAGCTAAATTTGCAAGGGCATTCCAATACCTATAATTTAATATTTTATAACTATTATTATAGTTCTTTATTATCATTTATTATATTAATAATAATAATAATAATAAAACTATACTAATGGTTAATCATTTAATTATAATAGAAAATATGAAAAATGAAATTATCCAAATGTTTTTCGTTCTTTCAGACTTTTGGATTTTCGTTCTCATTTTCGGATTTTCATTCTTTCTGGTTTTCAAACTTTAGGATTTTCGTTCTGTCGAATTTTCGTTCTTTTAGAAAATTTGCTTTAAAAAAATTGTATAAAATATTATTTCGTTCATTCGGATGCTCCCAAATGAATGAAAATGCAGAATTTTGACAAAAAAAAAATTTGGAATGAAACAAATTTACATAGTTACATAGGCCCCGATTTACTATACCTCCCAAATCTACTCCAGCAGTGCCTTAAAATAACTCCCAATTAAAGGCAATTACAACTTCAACTCTCACAGTCTGGAGTAAATCTACACACATGCAACCGCTATTTGCCTGTGAAGATGCCTCTCAGATCACATGTTCTAAGTACTTGATGTCAGCTGGGATGGAACTTGTGGTTTCAGAATTCCTCCATTTAATGCTTATGTGCAAATTCATTGCCATAAAAAAAAAAACATTACCACCCACTCTCTCTAATTTTAACAGCTTTAGCCCCAGGGGACATGTCTGAATAGAAAAAAAAACGTTTCTAATTTTTTTTTTCAGGAGCAGTGGTTTTAATAATGGTTAAAGTGAAAAAAAAATATTCCTTTAACCACTTCAGCCCCGGAAGGAATTCATGCTTTAGGACCTGAGCACTTTTTGCGATTTGGCACTGCGTTGCTTTAACTGACAATTGCGTGGTCGTGCGACGTTGTACCCAAACTAAATTTGCGTCATTTTTTACCCACAAATAGAGCTTTCTTTTGGTGATATTTGATCTCCTCTGTGTCATTTCTGATCGCCGCTATAAATAAAAAAAGAGCAACACTTTTTCAAAATAACCAGTTTTTCTTCCTTTTTGCTAAAATACAAATCCACTTGTAAAAAAATAAAAATTATTTTATTTACTTGTTTTTGGCCAATTTATATTCTTCCTCCTATCTTTGTTAAAGAAAAATCACAATCTGTGTTTATTGTTTTGTTTGCGCAAAAGTTGCTGCATTTAGGGATGATGCAAATTAATTTCTGGAGTTGTATTTTTTTAAATTTTTTACTAGTAATGGTGGCGATCTGCGATTTTTAGCGGTACTGCAATATTGCAGTGGACATGTCGGACCATTTAGACAAATTTTTTGGACCATTGGCATTTATACAGCGATCAGTGGTATAAAAATGCACTGCTTACTGTAGAAATGTCATTGGCAGTGAAGGGGTTAACCTGGAGAGGGTTAACTGTGTTCCCTATGGGGTGTTCTAACTGTATGTGGGCTGGGCTGGCAGGGGGAGGGAAGAGATCACGGCTTCCATATACAGGATGCCTGTGATCACTGCCCTTCCCCCTCTGTCCGAACGTGTTTACATACACGGACCTCCTTTCTTTCACTGCAGACAGGCCATGGCGGGTAGCTGGCAGCGATCGAGTCTGCCCTTCCCGCTCCCTGACCCCCACAATGCTAGTTATTGCAGCTGCTGTCAGGTGAGGGCGGTTTGCGATAACGAACCACTTTGCCGCCGTCACGCTGCGGCGGGTGGCAAGTGCTTAAATATCGTGTTTGGGGGGTCCCCTTAGTATGGATCTCTGTGATGTTTAGAACAGTGCCACCGCAAAATGACATTTGTAATGGAAAAATTGTCATTTCAAATTGGTCGCGGCTGGAATGTATTGCTGGTTCCCTGCAATATAGATAAAGATCACTGAAAAAGCATTGCATTGGGGGTCTCCCCCCCCCCCCCCGAGTCCATACCAGGCCCTTCGGGTCTGGTATGGATTTTAAGGGAAACCCCATGCCAAATTGTCAAAAAATGGTGTTGGTGTCCCCCCAAAATCCAAACCAAACCCTCATCAGAGCACGCAGCCCTGGCATGGCAGGGGGGGTGGGGACGGGTGAGTGTGCCCCCTCCGAACCGTATTAGGTCACATGTCCTCAACATGGGGAGGGTACTTTGGGGTCTGGTTTTGATTTTGAGAGGACTTCTGTGCCTGTTTTTTGTTGACTTTGCTGTGGGGTTGCCGTTTAAATCCATACTATACCTGAGGGGCCTGGTTTGGATTTTGGGGTGCCCTTATGCATTTTGTCAAATTAAATTGAGCGTGGGGTTTTTTCTTTTTTTTTGTTTTTTTTCTCCTCTCTTTCCCACTCTGAAACTAGAGGATAAGAGTCGTTGTGTTCTGTATTTGCAAGTCATGAAAATAACCAATTGTTTTAAAGACAGCCTGGAGAATGTATTGGTCATGTATGTAACAACTGAACTATGTGAGGTACTACCTTTTCATTTTCTGTAATTGAACCAATTTCTAATAAAAACGCTTCTGTTAAATTGAGCGTGGGGTTCTCCTTTAAATACTTACCAGACCCAAAGGGCCTGTTATGCGCCTGGGGGTGTGACCCTACTCCATTTTGGGGGTTTGACTTAGGCATGGCATTCCCCTTAAAATCAAGAACACACCTGCAGCACCCCATAATATCGAATATGTATGTACCATTGCATACATTTACAAACTTCATAGTATGGAAGCCCCAAAAAGGATGGTAATCAGCGTCTGCATAGTTTTCAACATACATTGCAAACTTGCAGCAGGTGACACCTGGGAATCAACTGTGGAAGGTAGATGAGCTAACCTCTACACTTCCCAGCTGAGCAGAATTAAACATACAAAATCCAAGTAATAATGTTTGCCTGATTTAAATTTGAGCTAATAAAGGTTTGGCATTTCAATTCTAATAACAACCATGCTCATACTGATGTGGCATTACCTATTAGCGGTTTGTCTATTTTCTGCATATGCTGCTGAGTAGAATGCAAGCTTTCAGTAGGTGATACCATCTGGGTTATTGAGAAAATACCTTTACTACTGTTTGCTGGTGTCACTATTTGATCTTATAGGCATGACGTTCCCCTTAAAATCAAGAACACACCTGCAGCACCCCATAATATTGAATATGTATGTAACATTGCATACATTTACAAACTTCATAGCATGGAAGCCCCAAAAAGGTTGGTAATCAGCATAGTTTTCAACATACAATGCAAATTTGAAGCAGGTGACACCTGGGAATCAAACCCATTGAATCAACTGTGGAAGGTAGATGAGCTAAGCACTACACTATCCAGCTGAGCAGAATTAAACATACAAAATCCAAGTAATAATGTCTAACTGGTCTTCATTTTACAGTGTTTGCTAAATGTACATTTAAAAACAAAGACATTCAGCAATCTGATTGCATAATGCATTTACAGCTTACGTCTAGGAATTTGAACAAAGATGTCA
The DNA here is from genome assembly GCA_018402905.1 of Glandirana rugosa. Lineage (NCBI taxonomy): Eukaryota > Metazoa > Chordata > Amphibia > Anura > Ranidae > Glandirana > Glandirana rugosa. The sequence goes on along the minus strand of BLSH010111261.1, from coordinate 71,262 downwards.
CATACACACAACCACACTTTTGGTCACAGTTGCAACTATTTCATTGCAGACATGCATTAAAGATTTTGTGGTTTTAGTTTCTGCTTTGTAAGCTTTAGCCCCAGTTTACATCATTGCACTCTGCCACATACCACTACATTTTGGCTCAAATCCTATGCAAATCACATACGATGTCCATGCAATGCGCTTTCAGCCATACAGATTGTAGGGCTGATATCGGATCACATTCAGACCAAACTCACACAGGACCCTTTGCTTGGTCTGCACCAGAATCTGATCACATAGGTTTTCATACACATGCAATCAAATTCCTGTACAAGTAAACATTTGGCAATGCAATATGCCATTTGAAAAGGGGGTGTCAATGTATTGATACCTCCCTTCAGTTTACATATGACAATGTTAAGTGCCATGCGAGTCAGTTGCAATGCAAGAAGCTGCAGTTTGCCAGCATCACACCTATGTGTGCCCAGGTCAGAATTTGTACATACCTTGTGATGTAAAGTGAAACCTAAGGGCCGGTTCACACTGCTCCAACCTTCGAGATAGCATATGATTCGCACACTGCAGTGGGACTCGTATGCAAGCTCTATGCTATACAAATTCAGCCATAGAGATTGTATGTCTGAATTTGCATGGCAATCAGAGCAAACTCACACACAGCCCTTTTTTACACAGGGTCAGAGTTGGATCGCAGGGCTGTTTACATCATGCAATAAGACTACTGTGTGAGTTTGCACTGTGATATTAGAACTGATTTGGTACTGTTACCTTTGTACTGTCACTCCCCACAGTTCACATAGAGCAGTGTGAACTGCAACCAGGAGACAAGCGATGCAGGAACACACCGTGGATTCACAGCGTTCCTGCATTGCTGCAGTGTGAAGCAACCCTAAGGCAGTTTGCTAAGAAATGGTGTCCCTGAGATTACAGCAGGTGAATAACAAATGCAGAGGACACAGTTTCACCCATACAACACTGCATATCCACCAGCTGAATTCATTACCTGCAATTTTCTCCAGCTGTTAAATCTAGACTCCACCTAAACACCTGGGTAATTGACTTGCTGGTGTGCTAAAGATTAGGTTTTGAGGTACACAATTACAGCTTAGAATTTACATAATTCTAAAGTAAGATATTTCACTTCCAACATAACAAGTAATAGAAACAACAAGGAAGTCAATAATTGACATTTATTTTGCAAGCATAAAAACACAATTATATACACACACACACTCAGTTCCTACCATTTAAATATTTAAACTAACTAAAAATGGTGAATGACACACACACACAAAAATGAACACACTTAGGTTGGAACAGCCCTGCTCATAGGAGCTTACAATCTAAAATAGTTAGAAACCTCACAGTGGACACCAACACACATCACATTTTGAACAGCAAAATTGAGAAGACTTAGTCATTATAACAAAGCTTCACAACTTAATATTAAAAAGGCACATATTCTAACACCCACCGCCGCACCACATTCTACGCACATACATTGGTTAGTCTGTTCAGTTATAAGCTGCATTTCCATGTACATGATTAAGCAATGAGATCAAACAATCAGCAGATACTCCCAAACTAGGAATGCATGGTAAGGTATAAACAATACACACAACAATTGACGCAATCACCACAGAAACCCACTTTTGATGCTCAAAATGCACAATAATTTCAGCAAACAGCTCTAGTGAGGCATTACTCATTATGCACAAGCTCATTGCTCCCACAGGAAAAAGAAACAGGCCTCTTCTCAGACCAAACCAAACCCACCTATTGCAGATATTTATATAGACTAGCTTGTATTGTTAGCATATTTTTGTGTTCTTATATAACTAAACCATGTAGTGTAAGGACCTGCCTGATTGTATACACATTTAAACTCTTAAGGTTTGCCCTCATATTATAGGGTCTGGGTCAATCTGAATCCAAAGATCTGTCACAAATCTAATAGTGTTTATGGGGTCTTAGTCCATAGCCATGCTCAGCATGCCAAGCAATATACCTTTGTAAGGTCAAGCACTAATGTTGGATGAGAAGGCCTGGCTTGCAGTTTCCACTCTAATTGATCCCCAAGGTGTCCTGTTGTATTGGAGTCAGGAATCCAGGCCAGCCAAGTTCCACCACCCCAAACTCCTTTACCCATGTCTTTATGCACTGGTCCAAATAAATCGGTGGAGGAGGTATTCTGATGTGATTTATTATTTCAGCAGTTGTTTTTGGCCTCCTAGTTCCATTGAAGGGAACTGATCAGCATACCAACACAATTGGACAATTTCCTAATCTGAAGTCTGTAGGACCAGTTTGGGGATGGCCTGTTCCTATTCCAACATGACTGCACACCAGTGTACAAAGCAAGGTTCATAAACACAATAAAACACATTTTTGCTGAATTAGAGCATAGACTGCAAGCTAGGCCTTCTCATCCAGCATCAGTTCTTGACCTCACAAATGCTCTTCTGGAAGAATGGTCAAACATTCCCATAGACACACTCCTAAACCTTGTGGACAGCCTTCCCAGAAGAGTTGTGGCTGTTGTAGCTGCAAAGGGGGTGCCAAATCCTATTTTCACACAATGGACTAAGACTGGGCTGCCATTAATGTTCATGTGTGTGTAAAGGCAGCCGTCCCACTACTTTGGCCTAGATAGTGTATCTGGAAGATTTGCAATGGTGGTGTAACCCTCCTACCCAAAAATACAACATTTTGACCGAAAGAGAAGTTAGGCCAGTATTCCCAACTTATTTTTAACAACGTAGGGAAAATAGAGTATTTCTCAACATTAAATAGCATGTTCACAATTTTAATCCATAAACTCAGTGCTGCCAGGGTGAAAAACTTTGGTGAACAACATAAGTAGAAATTACAACAGGACGTGGCTTGTGTGAGATTCAAACCCAAGAAACAAGCAATGCTAATCAGCTGAGCTACCTTTGGAGCCACTGCAAAGCTGCATAGCCTGCTTATCTACACAGATTCCATTTCTGTGGACATATAGGTGATGGAATGACAGGAGTTAGGATTTCTGCTTCTGGCTTTATATTTCAATTTATCATCACTGAATTAAATTAATAAATTACACTAATTTGACATTTGCATAAGCAATGGTATTGTTTGTGTTTGAACAACATGACGAGTTCAAATGTATTCTTATGGATTCTTCAGTGCTATTTGAAGTTTTTCTAAAAAAATAAAATTTCCATAAGCAATGGTATTGTTTGTGGTTTGTAAATACATCTGTGTGAGTTTGGGGAAATATTTTTGTGACATGGACAGCATCATGTGAATTTGACCGAGATAAAAAAATATTTACAAAACATGAAGAGATTTCACATTCTAGCATTCTTAAAAACAAAATAGATTATTAAATGTGCAACATTGTTGCCAGGACAATTTATTTGAGAGAAAGATACATTTCTTTTCAACATGAAATGGTTTTATTTGATAAAGTAGCAATTGTACCATTAGAATGAATGGCAGAAACTTGCACTTGGCAAAATAACTCTCATCTTCACTCCCAAAAAATGTGTGTAAAATATGTCTCATTTTGGTATTTACTAACTACTCAAGGAATTACTCCATGAGAGTTATTTTGAGAGTTGTTTTGTGTCTGAGCATGTTCAGTTGTGCTCAGCTGTGCTCTGTGCCTAGGAGAAAGGCGACAGGGAATTTATCTCTTCTCACTTTTTAAGATATTTCAGTGTAGAAATCACTTTTTCACACAGTTTAAAAGCAGATAATCTTTAAACAATATACCACATATTTTAGCACAATTTAGGGGATCAGATCATGCTCCAAACATTATTTCCTGGAGCTCTTCATGTCAGCCTACTTATGGGTCAGGTCCTCCCCTCTGACCCCCATAGGACAACCCACTAAATGAATAAAAGGAGGGCCTCCCTATACGCCTACGTTCCTTTTTTGTCCTCGCTCCGGAGACAACACCACTATGATCCTACGATGAAGTGATAAGTATTGAAGATTCCTAACTCTCCCACCTGGTTTAGACTCGCCAGGTGGAGGGCTCCTGGACAGAGGTAAACCCTCTCCTGTAGGAGCACTTGCCCAGGCAAGTCCATGCAGCCTAAATGGTGTGTTAGATCTGTTATTAGCAGGGTGTGTTCTGCTGGCAGCTGGGATGTCTGAGTTCCACAGCAGCTTGCAGTGAAATGTGGGCACCTGGCTGGCTTCATGTTGGCTGGCCTTGCACTGTACAGTTCTTGTTCGGCTTTCCTTTAGGTTACCAAAACCATGTAGTGTGAGATCAAACATAACCCATGTAATTTGTGTGCAATCAGGCACACCCTTGCACTGCATGGTGGAAGGTGGACAGCCTCACTCTACTTTTGAGAAAAGGAAAAAAAAAAGCTGTACTAGCTATAGGTAAGCTTTGCTGAATATTATTGTAATCCTGCCTTTTTTCTGTCTTGAACAAGCTTTTTTATACTTGTCCTACTTCTGGCATAGTTGAGTTTGTTTCATTAAGCACCTGGTACTAATGTCAGGTCTGAGAACCTACTGTGTCAGCTACCCTTTAGCTGTGGTTAACCCCTTAGAGGATTATTGCCAAACCAGCTAATTCCAATTGCATAAAAACTTTGTTTTGAACTGCTTAATCAAGCGGCAGGGCTATCATTTGAAGTAGAGGTGTAACTTTTGATATATTAAATTGTCAAATGACTCTTGCTTAGTATCCTGTTTATCAGATATAAGTGAGATCAAGAGGTCCTTGTGCAGTAAGACTATTTATGGTTACCTTGTCTTTCTGCCAGCTGGCTGCTTAGCCATTTGCTTATATTGCTAAGCCATGAGCATCAACTCTTCCTGGTAGCCAGGCTGCAATGGAACCGTTCTAATAGGAGCGACTCAGGTCGCTCCGACTTAGAAAGGTTCCTATATTACTTTTGGGGCGGCTTCAGGCGACTTGCATTGACTTCTATTACAGAGGTCATTTGCAGGCCGCGATGAGGTCGCAAGTCGGATCACTGTAGTGTGAACGAGCTCTTAGTCCCTCCAGTTGACAGGCATCAAGCATGGCCTTACGCTGGTCCTGTGCCGCTCAAGCCTTGGCAGGCAAAGCACTGTATGTTTCTTGACGACACCTATATATCTTGGGCTACATTTCCGCTGATGTGATTCCAAAGTCGCATCAAAGTGGTGCAGGCACCTTTTCAAAGTCGCAAATTTTCAAGTCGCATAGATGGGAATGGGTGACATTGAGATCAAGTCGCATGACAAGTTGCACTAGTGCAAAACGGAGCCTAAAGGGGTTGTTTTCACTCACACTGTGGGAAAATCAACTCTCTCCAGATTCTTCCAAGAGAGGATACACATGAATGTGATATATGAAGCCTGTTGGTTCAAGCAGATAAGGATAAGGTTGGCAACACTTAACAGGCTGTCACATTTGTTTAAGCACACAGTCTATACACTCTAGAGGCGTGTTTCCAATCGCTCTGTGAAGGGGTTACCTGTTCCGACATTGAACAGTCTCCAAGTTTTTTTTTCCAGGCAAACCAATCCTATTCAGCTGCTTACTAATAGCGATTAAGGATAAACATGACTGCAAGAATACTGCTTTGTTCAAGCAAACAAGGATAAAGATGATGGCAGCTAACAGGTTGTGACGTTCATTAAGCCTGTGGTCAATACACTCTAAGGAATGTGTCCACTGGCCCAATGAGGGGTTGCCTATTCTGGCAAAATGCAGTCTCAGGGGCTTCTCAGGCAAACGGTCAGCTTCAATCTCATCATAGAGAAGATGCTAATGAACGTGACTATGAATCCTGCTGCTTCAAGCAGTCAAGGACAAAAATATCAACACCAAATAGGTTGTCACATGCATTAAACATGTGAGCAATACTCTCTAAAGAAGTGATTTCCACTCTCACTGTGGGCAAATCAACTCTTTCTAGACTCTTCCAAGAGAAGATGCAGATAGAATAGAACTGTGTGAATCCTGTTGGTTGAAGCAAGCAAAGACCAGATGACGACGCCTAACAGGCTGCCACATTCAGTAAACGTGTAAATACACTCTAAAGGAGTTGTTCACACACCCGGGAAGCGACCAGGTCCAGGAAATTAGCACATGTCTCCTACCTAGCCTGAATAAACTTTGGGCTGTCCATCCTGTTCCACTGAAATGTGGTCCCTGTGCTCACATGCTAAATGCATCATCTATCAGGGAGCCCCTCTGCTGGTCTCTGGGGCAGCATATGAGTGTAAATCACTCGCAATGTAGGAGCAGTGCAATATCATGGCTGAAGTGGACATTTTCCTTATTACTGGTTTACTAAGCATCTGTATGGAGGAAGCACTGCACTGCTGATTAATAGTCATTGAACAAGCTCAATGTTTGTGCTTGCCTTCTTTTTCTGCAGGAAAGCAAATGCCAATCCTGAATAAAGACCAGTGCTACTAAAGGTAGGGGACCATATCCATCCGCTTCCCAGGAAAGGCAGCCCTCTTTAGGCTCTGTGAAGATGTGCATGAACATGACTTTATGAATCCTGCTTTGCTCAGACAGTCTGGGATTAATATGATGATAGACACAATTGTCACAATTCATTAAGCATGAGATCAAGACACTCTAAAAGAGCTGTTTGGATTGCCTTGTTCAAGGGTCATCTATTCTGGCAAGGGCCAGTTTTCCTTCTGAAGCCAGTAACTGGACTCAATAGCTTTTTCAGGCCGACCAACCTTCAGACTCTTCCAAAGAAGAATATATGTAGGAGGATGACCTATGTCTGCTTTTTCATTTCTCCTTTCTAAGACTGATGAGATGCATTTTAGATGGAAAGCAGTGGAAATAAGTTAGGGGGCTTCTGAATCATCGGATGAGGGCCCTGGAGATGCTATAGAGCTTTGGTTGGTTGCTCATCTTCAGCAAGAGCCAGTTAGTTCCCTCACAGAGGTTGCTTCTGGGTTTCTCAAATGACAGTGGAGAAAGTATTCCTTCCACAGAAGAAGATGCTCCTCTTGATCTTGATGGTCCGTGTTCTGAAGACAAGTCATTTGATATCAGAAAGGCATTGTATGGGGGTATTGATGAATACAGCAGTCCCCACAGTGGCCTGGGCTAGATGGCACCTCAAACACTTTAAGCTTGCTTTACTCCAGCAGTGGGTCAAGCGCACTGTCAGAACCAGTTTGCTCAAGGAAGATTGAAGGGAGCGATTCCTCATTCTAGAGTTGATGGCGGCACTGGAGGCATTACTGATCTTTGCACCTCTATTTCAAGACCAACGTGAGGATTCAGACAGTAGCATATGTGTCGAATCAGGGAGGAAAGCAGCCTTGGGCAGATTGCGGCATACATCTTTTGGTTGCCGGAGTGCAATCTGTTGTCTCTGTCAGTCTCTTACCTTCCCAGGGTGGAGAATATGTGAGCAGACACTATTTGAGCACACACTTTCTGGATTTACACAAATGGATGTTTCCTATAACTGTTTGCTCAGTGGGGCACCCTGAAAGTGGATTTAATGGCATCTCCTGTCAGTGCTCAGCTGGTAGTGTTCTTCTCCTGGTTCTTCCATCCGAGAGCCAGTGGTCATGATGCTCTGTCCCAGCGCTGGATTTTCTGTGCCTGTATACATTTTTTTTTCTCAAACTTCCCTAATCCTGAACATGATCCGTTCATGGTTTCTACTATTGAGGCAGTTGATAGATCTGCTGATGGCACTTCAGAGATCTTTGGTACTCGGACAGCATGCCTCATCCCAATATGGCTCAATTAGACAGCATGGTTATTAAGAAGCTGGCTAGCCCACGTGGGCATAGCAGAAGAGGTCCAGTGGAAGCTGCTTGAATTTTGGAAGATATCCTTTAATGCTACGTACTATAGCATGTGGAAAAGATCTTTGGTGTGGCAATGATTATTCAATGCAATCCTGAGTCTTCCTCTCGTATTGAGGTCTTGGCGCTCTTGCAATCGGCCCTAGACAAAGGGCTTGACTACAGTTTGGTCCAGTTGTTGACTGTTTCAGCTCTAACGGTTCATTGTGCAGAAGATCAGGTTTCATACAAGCAACCTTATAACTAAATCAACAACCAGTCGTGTTTCGGAAAAAATCCAAGCTTTCTCAGCCAAGTCTCCATATTTTGAGCCATTTCAAGACAGAGGTTCTTTTCTTCAAAAGGTTGGACCTTTTTCTCATATAAGTTTGGAAGTGGTGCAACCTTCATGGTATGCAGTTTCGGGACAGTAAGATTGGTGAAGAGTGAACGCAATTTTTAGGTCATTTTTTCAACGTATCTGCAGAGAACACAGAATTTCAAGCTGGCAAATAACTGGTTATCTATCAGAAAGTCCTAAAATTGATCAAATGGCCCCATCTAGAATCCTGGTAATCCATATCCAAATCCTTGCAATCCAAGTATTCAAACGCTTTCATTGCTCATTATCGCTTAGATGTAATGTACGGCCCGGCTTGGGCATTGGGCAATTCCGTGCTGACCTCCGTTCTTTCTGTCCAATATAATACAGGTTTTCTGGGCATGGAGTTGGAGTGATGTGTGGTTATTTTTTCCCGCCCTGTTTTTTGTTTGCTAGTTAGATCCCATACGTAGGCTGACATGATGAGCTTCAGAAATAGGGAAAATTGTTATCATACTTACCGTAATTTTCCTTTCCTGGAGGCTCATCATGTCAGCCTAGGGTTTCCCGCCCTGATGTTCCATCGCGAGGTGGTTTAGGAACATAGGGGTATAGGGAGGCCCTCCTTTTATTCATTTAGTGGGTTGTCCTATGGGGGTCAGAGGGGAGGACCTGACCCATATGTAGGCTGACATGATGAGGCTCCAGGAAAGGAAAATTACGGTAAGTATGATAACAATTTTCCCTATTCTATTTGCACAACTCCAGGTCTGGGCTGGAGTAAGGAGTTGGGCGTTATCTGTGACCTAGCCACTATAGTAAATTCAAGTTTGGCCGCTATTTAGCGCCAGCCAGTGTATTGAATTTCATATGTGCGCTATTTACCACTATTTGCGCATATCTGCCGTTAAATAGCGCACAGTAGCGCAAATGTGCACCTGAGCGGTATAGTAAATAAACTCCATAGTTACATAGTTAGGTTGAAAAAAGACACAAGTCCATCCAGTTCAACCAAAAAAAAATAAATAAATAAAACAGAAAAATTATATGTAATCATACAATCCCTTATAAAATACTTCACCTACAGTTGATCCAGAGGATGGCAAAAAACCCCAGCAAAGCGTGATCCAATTTGCTATAGCGGGGGAAAAAATTCCTTCCCGATCCCCCAAGAGGCAATTGGATTCCCCCTGGATCAACTTTACCTAAAAATGTTAGTACCCAGTTATATTATTTACATTAAGGAAAGAATCCAGGCATTTTTAAAGCAATCTACCATGCTGTCCAAAACTACCTCTGGGGGAAGTTTATTCCACATTTTCACAGCTCTAACTGTGAAGAAACCTTTCCATATTTGGAGATGAAATCTTTTATCCTCTAGATATAAAGAGTGCCCCCTTGTCCCCTGTGATGACCTTAAAGTAAATAACTCCACAGCAAGTTCACTATATGGACCACTTCTGTATTTGTACATGTTGATCATATCCCCCCTTAATCTCCTCTTCTCAAGAGAGAATAAATGCAGATCCTCAAATCGTTCCTCATAGCTGAGCTCCTCCATGCCTCTTATCAGTTTGGTTGCCCTTCTCTGCACTTTCTCCTGTTCCCCGATATCCTTTTTGAGAACTGGTGCCCAAAACTGAACTGCATATTCCAGATGAGGTCTTACTAATGATTTCTACAGGGGCAAAATGATGTCTCTATCTCTGGAGTCCATACACCTCTTAATACAAGAAAGGATTTTGCTTGCTTTGGAAACCATAGCTTGGCATTGCATGCCATTATTTAGCTTATGATTAGAGTTGAGCCAACCCGGACTGTAAAGTTCGGGTCCGTACCAAACTTTGGGGTGTCCGGGACCCGGACTTTTCAAAAAAAGTCCGGGTTCGGGTCCGGGGTTCTGGTAATTTTAATGAAAAAAAAAAACTTTTCAGGCCCAGGGCCTGTGGGGTTTCAAACCATGCCTGGGCTTGAAATGTCAGGCCCAACCGAGTTGAGATTAGTATTCGATTTATTACCGTACGTTACGGTTCGATACCAAAGGTTTCGTTCGTTTTAGGAAAGAACATAATTCTCCACATACCTGAGGTCTCTATCTCTGTAGTAAAACGGGGACATCTTTAGTAATCATTCTGGAGTAGACCTTATACGTCAAGTCAAAACCCGTGGTCAAGAGTTTTTCCTATAGCCCCTTGTCCTCTTTCACGTCTCTTCCCGTTGGTTTGACTATTC
>BLSH010111261.1:36464-60919 GCA_018402905.1 Glandirana rugosa | reverse complement strand
TTGCACATCTCTTCTGCACAATTATTTCAAGTCTGTGTGTCACTTTAAATCAAACTGTCAATCATTGCACATCTTTTATTCACACTTCTTTTTAAAATGTGTGTATCACTTTAAATGAAACCGTCAGTCATTGCACATCTCTTCTGCACAATTATTTCAAGTCTGTGTGTCACTTTAAATCAAACCGTCAATCATTGCACATCTTTTATTCACACTTCTTTTTAAAATGTGTGTATCACTTTAAATGAAACCGTCAATCATTGCACATCTGCTATTCACACACATGTGTTCTGCACCAGAACAGATGTTCTTCACACATTACATCTTTTCTTCATACATCTGGAAATAGAATAGAACACTTTACCTAAAACCGGGGAGAAACCATACACATGCACTTGAAACATCTGGATAGTGTGTTTGAAAATACAGCATAGAGAAGAGCATGCATATGGTTTCGCTCTTCACACACAGTTTCCAGATGTTTTCAGAACAGTGATATCATTATCATTAAGGAGGAGATTATTCGTGTTGACAAAGATATCCAGGAGGGAAATTCAATTTTGTAGACAAACAGATATTTTTATCAGTCTAATAAGGAATTCATTTATTTTGTGGAGAGATGGAACCACAGTTTCTTGGAAAACAACAAAAATATATTTGATCATGGCAAGCCCATACCTATACCAGACTACAGAACACAACAGAGTGATTTGCAGAGGATACGATACAACTCACAACACTGGAAAAAAAAATCAAAGCATCTGCAATGAAAACATGTTTGAAACACACCACAAGGGAGAACAAGGTCACCGGAGAAGGGAACAGCACAAAAGTGAAAAACATACATTTTAGAAACATATAACACAAGTTCACAAACATGAGAAATTGTAGTGGGCATGGTGCCATGGTGCTACATTAGGATGGCTTTAGATGAATGCCCATTCCCACAAACACCAAAATGCACAGAATGACAAAAATAAAAAGAGGAAAAAGGGGGACCAACAAGTCACCAAACCAAGAAATTTAATTAAAAGCAATATCTGACAAAGTTAGATGAAAACTTTCATTTTTTTTTTTTTTGGTTTTTAAATTTTATTAATTTTTGAAATACAAATATAAAATTCTCCACAGAGCAGTTTATACATTTCAGCCTCATCTCTATACATCTATCTACTAAGATTTACCAATAGATTAGGTACAGGCTACGTATAATGCTCCCCCCTCTATCATCTCTCACACCCCAGGATCTCCGTCCATCCCTCCCCTTTCCCCACAACTTTGTCCATCTACATAAATCATGGCGTACTTATCTGTTTTTTTAAAGTCCATCCATTTTCCCCATCTTCCAGCATATTTTTTCTCCGCTTCCCTGGTATTCCATATTATAGATGTATTCAATTCTATCAAACCACTGCCTCATGGTAGGTTTAATTGGATCTAGACATTTTTTTGGTATTGTTCCCTTTGCCGCATTCAAAAGAAATGGTACCAATGAATTCCTATGTTGTTTACTAGTTTTGTCCATACTATGAAAAAGACAGCTCATCGGATCCAACACCTTCACCTGTAATCTCTACTATGTGTTGTCTCCCCTCCCCCCAATATTCCTTTATTTTTGGGCATTTCCACCAAAAATGTGTCATGGTCCCTCGTTCTTTACAACCTCTCCAACATAATGGTGATTTATCTCTTTGGTAGTTGTGGGCAACCGCTGGCGTGATGTACCACCTTGCCAAGCATTTATAGTTAATTTCAATACTCTGGGTATCTTTTGAACAGCCATGTATGGCTCTAAACATTTTTGGTTAATTGTTGTTCTGTAATCTTTATCTCTAATTCCTCCTCCCATTTCCCAATGAATGGAGGCATATCCTGTCTTTCCACCTCTGTGATTATTTTATAGATTTGTGCTATACAATGTCTAGCCGGTTCTTTATTCATTTGAAACTTAAATAATATTTTAGGGAGTATTAACATTTTTACGGTGTTTATCCTTCCCACCCATGAGAGTGGTTTCATTTCTACTTTTTTTATTTCTGTTTTAATCTCGTTTAGAAGCAGGATATAATTTGCTTTGTATAATTTCTCGGGCCCCGCAGAGATAGTTCTTCCTTCTTGTTTATATTTATGTTTAGTACCTCTGATTTTTCCTGGTTAATTTTAAAATTGGAGATTTTACTATATTTTTTAAATTCTTTTCTTAAGATTGGTAATGTGACTCTAGGGTTTGTTATGTAGCATAAGAGATCGTTGGCATATGCCACTACTTTGTGTTCCTCATCGCCTACTTTCACTCCTCTTATGTCCACATTTTTCCGTATTCTTGCTAGTAGTGGTTCCAAAGATATTATAGACAGGAGGGGAGAAAGCGGGCACCCTTGTCTTGTACCATTCAACATTTTAAATGGTGGGGAGAGGGACCCGTTAACCTTTACTCTTGCCGTGGGGCCTTTATGTAGTAATTTTATTCTCTCTATCATCTTTGGGCCCAGTCCTGTAATTTCCAATGTTTGTATCAGAAGTCCCCAGTCTACCCTGTCGAGCGCTTTTTGGGCGTCTACCGCCAAGAGGAGTGCAGGCTTTCTCCCGTCCTTAAGGCTATGCAGTATGAGCAGTGTCCTAATAGCGTTGTCCTTGCCCTCCCTATTGGGAACAAATCCAGTCTGATCAGTATGGATCCATTCTGGGATAAATTCTTTTATTCTAGTTGCTAAGACCTTTGCATATAACTTTGTATCGCATTCAAAAGGGCTATAGGTCTATAGCTGGAACAGAGTGTTCCGTCCGTTCCTTCCTTAGGAATCAGTGTGATATGGGCCAATAGGGACTACTGCCTCAGATTTCCCCCTTCTCCCAGCTCCCTCATGTAATTACACATTTTTGGTAGCAGTAGTTCTTTAAATTTCCTTTAGTACCCTAGTGTAAATCCGTCCTGGCCTGGACTTTTACCTGGAGGTGAGCTTTTTAGTGCTAGATTTATCTCCTCAGCTGTTATAGGTGCCTTGAGATGTTGGAGTCTTTCTATAGGTATTTTGGGCAAATTTGCCTCCTCTAAATATGCTTCTATTTCCTCTGTCCTTTTTTGTTCTGCTTCTTGTGCTTTATTTTGTCGACCTGAGTACAAGGCCTTATAGTACTTTGGAAATGCCCCAGCGATTTCGGTGGGGACCAACAGGTCACCAACGCAAAAAATCTAATTAAAAGCAATATCTGACAAAATTAGATGAAAACTTTAAATTTTTTAACCTCACACTATAATATTGACCAAAAATGAGTCTGAGGAAATCTCTAAATGCCTAATATTCTGTCTGTCAACACAAACTGCAATAAAAGTTTTACCCCTGTTTGCACGCAAGATACTTTGACAAGGATGATCTGCCATTTGAAGTTAAAATACAGGATTGGAAAGATTGAGCTAGGCGAGAATATGGAGCCCCTAAAGACTGAACAGAACTGTTGGAAAAAGGCCATGTTTACTATACTGACATTTGAAATTGTGGATTGTAATAATAACAACTGGATATGCTCACATGGGATGTGATTAACCAAGACATGCTGTGACTGATGTGTTCATCTGGAAAAGCATGTTGCTTGTTATAGATCATTTATTGTCCAACAGCATTGACTTCTCCACAAATCCCGGATACTCTGATTAAGTGTGTCAGCTATAATTTGTGAAACACTACAGCTCATTTGCAGTACCAGATTGTATAGTCTCAGTTGATTCCTCATATATGGATCTCTCATCAGCTCATCAGACCATAAAATAAGGTCTCCACGCATTTTTTATGCTAAACAATTTTATAGACCTGATTATAAACCTGATTTGAAAAATTGTAATGCTGATTTTGAAATCTTGGAGAGACAGTACTGATCCTTACTTGACCATACTGGATCATTAAGATTTCCCCATCTCTGCATTCATTTTGAATTTTTTTTTGATACAGGTGATTTTGGTGTACGCATTGTAAATTATTATTGTAAACACATTACCTAAAAGGCTTCCAAATTTTTAGTTGCTCGATGTTGCATGCCTTTATTATTCTATCTACAGATTTGTAAATCCTACCTCTGGTGGTCATCTGATAAATGTCAGGAAATATAATTAGCATATAACTTCATCCAAAACTTTTTTTGACTCTTAGGTTTTTAATGCAGTCAGTATCCCTGCTGGGGGGGATTTCTCCCCACTTCTTGATCCAGAAACCACACAGAAGTTATATTCTCAATCAGAGACACAGACAACATTAAAACGTGGTTCATAGTTTCAGTGCCAATATTTAAAATACTCTACAGATATTGGATGTTGTATTTGTTCTGATCATACATTTACATAAGTAGATGTTTTTCAACTCCTTATTTGGACCCTGCCTTATCCAATGTTAAAATGTGGGGGTTTGTAACAGGCAGAATTCTCTACTTGCTGTTAATTAGATGCAGACCACACTTGGTTTTGAGCTTTGGATTGCAAGTGTTCAGGTCCGATGTACTCAGGCTGCAGTGCCATATACTCATTTGTGATCTGTTATGTCTAAAGGTACTACTAAGTTCCAAATATCCCTATATTTGAGATGGCACCCAACACTTTTGGTTTGGGTTCTCATATCATTGCAAGAGTAGATTTTTATCTACTTCCTGGAGTTAAACTTTAACTAATCACATTTACTCAGATGCTACACTTATAAATACCATACACAAGCTATAGTTTCTGTTGGAAGGCAACGTGGTTTAATATCATATATTTCAGAGTTTTACTGCCTGGTTGATACAGCCATTTGGTCTATGTTTGAAATTGTCGTCTTGGAATGCCATTACAGCAAATATACCCAGCGGGGTGTTCGTAACAAGGAGTCATAATTATGGGAATGGAATAATGGGAATTCATATCTTAATATGATGTTCTTGCATAGGCCTCCTGATGTGATGTAGGGGGGTAGATGAGCATCAGATGAGACCTCCTGGGGAGGTGCAAATTAAAATTACTGATTTCTTGAGTTACAGAAATCTCAAAGGCAAGCTGTTACTGAAAGATGACCCGGTTAAAAAGCAGTGATTCATTAACTAATGCTGCCCCTAGTGGAGACTACAGCGTGCTTCCTGGAAGATGGGCAGAAAAAGAATATACTTCCTGGTGATTAGGAAGGATGGCCTCTACTGGATTTTCATTGGACAGAGAGCTAGACAGGTGGACAGAGGGTGTTTGTGTGGGTGGTGTCTGAGTGTGATTTAAAAGGTAATGGCCAGCTATAGTTCTTCCTCTTTTCCTTGGAGCCCAGCCAGCATACAGCGCCTGAAAGGAAAGACTTACGGTATTGTATCACTCCTGCTCTTTTTTTTTATGTTTATGTAGTATCCTCTTAGTGTTTTATGTTAGAATTTATACTTTCTTTGTAAATAAATGAGATCCTTGCTTATGTAAAGTGGTTGCCAACTCGTGACAACCACTTTAACCTACAGGTAAGCCTATAATAAGGCTTACCTGTAGGTGCCCTGCATATCTCCCAAACCTGCACGGTTCAAGAGATATGCAGTGTACCAGCTGTGCACATACGCAGTGAAGAAACGGCTGTGCCCTTTCTTCACAGTGATCGCGCCGTGACTGGCGGCTCCCGACTCCGGCCAGTCACAATGCCAGAGATCGTGGCCCCGGAAGGAAGAGGGGCAGAAGAGGGACATTGCAGGCTTTGTTTCCAGGTAAGTGGCACATAATGGGCTACTATGTGATGCATAGTAGACCATTATGCTTCTACTTTGCAGGGGAATACAGAGGAAGTAAACCCAATCTGGGTTTACTTCCTCTTTAAGCAGCATGTTTATTTCTATAGCTAACATTGTTATTATATCATCATCATTAACTTCATCAGAGCTTTTAAGAGTAGCTAACTATAGGAATAGACAAGATAATACATATTTATAATAAATAGGGGAAATCCAAAACCACCCCATATTTCAGTTTCCCTTTAATTTTCTAAGATCAGCCATTTACTAAAATCATTGCTTGCACTGTTTACTAGATGGAGCACTTCTAGTATCAGTTTATGATATAAAATCATGAAAATGACAGAGTAAGAAAAATATAGACATTAATTAAGTGGTTGCTTTCAGTGTTTGTTAAAATAAAATTGAAATGTTACAACATGAAACATGACTAAAACTATTCAACAAAATTCTTGTAAAATAAGCCCAAAGTAAGATATCCTACTACAGATGATCTGGATAAGAAGTTTTTAGCCAATACATACTGTGAAAATCAATTAATTATCCAGCCTTGATCTTTTATTAATACACAAAGCGTGTCATTATTAAATATGCACACATTGCATTAGATCCCATCTCACAGCATGTTGTAAGTGAAGTAAATCAGTCACATAGAATTCCCACTGATGTTCTGCTACATAAACACCAATCAAAACACTTTATGATTAAATTAAATTATTGTGTACAGCTTGTTCTGCCAGTTTGTTCTGTTTTGTTTAATAAATGAAATTGCCTGTCACTAATGGAAAATTATTTTGTCTTGGTCTACAACTGTTAAGGACTCATGAATGCCAAAAGTGCAAATGTTCTTATTAAAGTGACTTAAAATGTATATAGGGTAAAAGTTATAGGGATCTCTATAAATCCATGTTCATTAGTTGTGCTGGTTTTAAGGGACAATAAACAATATCCTGATTTTTAATAATTAATCCATAAAAATCTGCTACTTAATGGCCCTGTACTTTATTTACATTTAAAATATGAAAAAACCTGACAATTCAACCTACATATTATGTATTCCTTGTGCATAGAAGTTCATCAATATACATTTATACATGTATTCAGCAACACCTTCCACAGATCACATACAAACATTAGAATTACTTAATTTGTTCTCAGCCCCATACAGAAGAATAACATTAACCAAGGCATACATTTAGTGACAGATCATACAGCCACTTTAATGTATATCTATGAACCAATAAACACCTCCATATATATATATAAAAAAAGACAGTACAACACACTGCCCACATACACCATCTTAAATAGAAACACAAAAAACAAGAATGACTTATTTAAAAGAATCACGTCAATCACGTGAAATCACCTGTTTACCGGCGAACCACCTCCCTAATTGTCTAATTAAATTCTGTCAACATGTCGTTCATCCACCCTTGGTTGTAAGTTTATTACGTACTGTTAAAGTCCTTTGTTGCCTCCAATTTTTTCCTTTCTTGTTAATATTAGACTATATCTGTTCTATTTCATCACAGAATTATTTAATTACAGTAATGGGCACTTCTGGCCAGATATGTAAAAATGTGCCAACTTCTGTTGAACAGCACCAGTATATATTTGAATTTATGAGAGACATCCGGTGCAACTATTGAGGAGATCTGTACCATGAAATTAGCAGTCTGCATTCCCACACAGATATCAAATTGGGAGTAGTGGCTGTGTCCATGTAGCCACTGTGTCTCAACTGACATCAATTGGTCTGAATTGCTGGGCATGAGTTGGTTGTACTTGGGCCCAATGCCAGCCGGTGACTCATACATCCATGAGTGCTGGGGCATACTGTTGAGCTTTGTTGAACAAGTGACGGCTCAATTCAAGCTCACTGGGAAGTTCCAACTCCCTAAAATCTTGGATGTCCTCCCATCTCCACTCTGCTGCACTACCGAAATGTGGATCCTTCTAAAGCATCTCAAATATCAATCCAGGGCCGCCAAAGTCATAGCCTTCTATGGGATCACTCTTCTTCAGCCACGGACACACTTAGGTAGCAAACCATTTCAGCACGCGATACTCATCGTCCAACAACATTTCCGTCTGGACCAACCTACTCCATCAGCCATTCCTCCATTGGTAGCTCTCTTAGGAATGGTACCTGCAATTGTAGCGGGTGCTCCATCCTGTCATCTGCAACCTCTCCAACCTCTCCAAGCTGGCCATTGCGAGTACACAGGCTGTTCACTATGAGAGCTGCTTGTCAGTCCCTACATGGGTTTTTCACCCCCTCCTCCCTTTCCTCTCACACACACAGGCATTAGTTTACTCTGCTCTCCCCTGTGTCTCTATTGACAGGAGAAGGAGAGCCAATTATGGAAGCCAGTACAGGAGCAAATCAGAAGGACTTTAACAAGCAGCAGCTGCAAAGGAGCCTGGGATATGATGTCCCAGCACAAAGCTGCCCACTGACTTTTAAAGAGACAGCATGCTCTAGGAGCAGGAAAGAAACTAGAGACTGCATCTTGTTTCCTGGGGAAATTTAGTGACCATGAGGCAGAGGAAGAGAACAGACTTAGTGGAGAGGTACTGTCCTCCCAGCTCATTTCACCACTTGATTTTAGGACTCCGCTTCCAGTCGGGACATCTGGGAAGTTAAGCGACTAACTATTGATCTAAATACAGTGTTGTTATTAGGGCATGTGGTGTCAGGGGATAGAAGAAAGAAGTCTGACATAAAGAGGGTCAGTCTTCTGCTTTCCTCCTGCCTGAACTCATAGAGCCAACTTTGAGTGATGGTAACTAATATGGTACAGATTGTCATGTAATGATTTATTGTTACTGAAGTGTTTGCCTCTGCTCTTAGGGTTATTCTTAGGTTTTGAATCCCCTGAAAGCAGACTGATTATAGTATTGAGCTATATTGCTCATAGCCTCAGCTATTGCTCTTCTGTTGCATTCTTTGAACATATATATTGTTACTGTTTGTTACCTGTGCACAGAAAAATTACTGTAAAAATCTGTGTTTTACCATAACATGTGTGGTTTCATTGGTCCTTGCACTTACACTATTGCCAGGTGTGCCAGAGGGGATGAGGCTATTCTTGGGGTTTAGAGGCAGAGTACAGGACTGAACATACTTAAGTGGCTCCTGCGGGGGGTAGCGCTACACGTGGGGGCTCATCCAGGATATTTCTGCTACTCTGCAATCAACTCCTCAAGACAGCACCCCTACAAGTGCCAAAATGGACCCCACTGCCGCAACACAGTGGTGTCATGAAGAAGGCGTCCGTCCGGAGTCAAGCTTAGTGATTGAGCTCCAAGGGGAGACCTGAACTGAAGAACAGATCAGCCAAGAAGTGAAGACATTGGTTCCAGACTGGAAGACATGGTTGATTGACATCAGGCCAGATCAAGAGACTTCTCGCACCTATGTGCTACTAGAATGGAAGCAAGGAATCCTTGACAGTTTCAGAGGAACCAGTGTGCAGTTGGCTGACAAGACTGAGTCTTGCCTAATTTAGCTAAGCACATCAGACATGTCTCCAGCAAGTTCTAGCCAAACTGAGACCATAAAGGAAGAAGTCCCACCCACGACACCCTTAGCCATGATTGGGCCGGAGTTCTTCAATGCTATGGGAGATTTTGTGTCAAAGTGCCAGAGGGATACTCCACTGTGCTCTGGAAGTGGGTACCAGAAACTTAGAGTCTTTACTGGAAGACATCCAGTGCCTACAGAGGAGGACAACTTTGAAGAGTGGCTGGACCAGGCCACACAAGCCTTGGATGAATGGGACATTCCTGAGACTCTCAAGAAGCAGGGAATTACAGAGAGTTTAAGGGACCCAGCCTCCGAAGCTATTCACAATCTGAAGTTCAGTAAAAAAAGATTGCATTGCTCAAGACTACCAGAATATCCTGCAGGAGGAGTTTGGGTCGATGGAGACAGCAGCAGACTTACGTCAAGGTGAACTCTTGTCTGAATACATCAGACGCTTGAAAAAGATGTTGCATCAGATTGTATTAAAGAAGGGAGTGCTACCTTCTGCTGTAGATCAAACTAGAATGCAGAAGATCCTGAGAGGTGATTCACGCTCCAGTTTGGATTCGGCTGCAGACTTCAGCCGATGCCATATCCATGAAGTATCCTAAATCCTAAGCTCATAAAATTAGTGAGAGAGGAACAAAGAGAAGAGCCAGGGGTCGGCATCTGCTGCCAGAGTCAGAATGGTCGGTACAACTGATAGTGATCCAGAGATTGGGATTCTGAAGACTTAGATGTCAAAGCTAATGGAGATGATGACTAGGTCATTGGATGTCAAGTCTGAGATAGCCCCACTGAAGATGCAGGTATCACAGATGATTGAAGTGATGAACCGGCTGACATCAAAACATACTGAGCCATCCGACGAGGGTGCTATGTGGCAGAATAAACACCCGGTCTTGCCTGCTCTACCTGGCCAGAGGCCAGCGAATCAAGATGCTTGTCTAAACTGTGGAGGTGTAGGTCACTACCAGCAAGTATGTCCTAGTCAACCGAGGAGGCTAGAAGACTGGCATGGACCTCAGAGAAGTGACCCGAGGATGGAGAGAAGACCTGGGACTTCAAGAAGAACTTTCCCTGAATCTGCAATGGAACAATGGAGGACGCCTGCAGTCTATGCCATCGCCGTGAGAAATGAGCCCTCAAAGTGTCACCGGAAGTGACATTTTAAGTGCCATGAGAGAAGAGAAGTACAAGTCCAATCAAGCAAGCCTGCTATTCCAAATGCTTCAACCAAACCTGACAAGTTAGTAGGCTCTTTATCTGTAGTGCCTGTTTTGGTGGAAGGAATCTACACAAGAGCCATCCTTGACTCCGGTGCTCAGGTGACCTTGTTGACCAGAAGCTTTTACAAGCGGTATTTGTCGTACATACCCATGTGGAAATGGGAAGATATGGAGATCCAGGGTATTCAAATGGAAGATTACCCATGTGATGGATATCTGCGGATCAAGTTGTCGTGTGATCCATTGAGAGCTGGGAAGCCTTGGGACTTTGACACACTGGCTAATGTGTGACTTCAGTTGCCTGGGTCCAGGGACCCTGTTGTCCCCCAGATGTGATCCCTCACTCTCACTGCCAGAAGGAGGGCCAGAAGTGTCTCCCTCTTCCACAGTGGATGAAGAATGACCCATAACAGAAGTGGAAGAAACTGATCTGCAGGAGGCAGAAGTAGTCAAACAGGAAAAAGATGCTAGTGAGCCTACCGTGCCTGAGCCAGTGGAACAGAGAAAGAAAAGAGTTAAGCATCCTCTCAAGAAACTGACCTGTGATGTGTTGGGTGAGAGCAAGGAAGAAGTTATCCTCACCCCTCAAGGGACTTTTGCAGAGCCTGAACTTCTCACCACAGATTTGGTGAAAGGCAACCTTAACTCACCCCCTGGCACATCTAGCTGGGCCATTCCAATTGAGGTGGCCTGTAGGCAACCTTCCTTCCTATGCTCATTGGTGGGAGATTCCTCATGCCAATGCAAACTGTGTGTTTTTCTGTGTACACTAATCTGCTTTTTCTCCGTGTGTATATACAAAGCATGTACCAGGTCAGGGACTGTTACTTCCTTTGGGGGGGGAGTGTGCAGCCGGTGCTCCATTCTGTCACCTGCAACCTCTCTCAAACCTCTCCAAGCTGGACGTGTACACAAGCTTTTCCCTAGGAGAGCTGCTTGTCAGTCCCTGCATTGGCTTTTCACCCCCCCCCCCCCCTTTCCTCTCACAAACACAGGCATCAGGTTACTCTGCTCTCCCCTGTGTCTCTGTTGGCAGGGGGAGGAGAGGCAATTATAGAAGCCAGCACAGGAGCAAATCAGAAGGTCTTTAACAAGCAGCAGCTGAAAAGGAGCCTGGAATATGAAGTCCCGACACAAAGCTGCCCACTGACTTTTAAAGATACAGAACTACAAGTCCAGCATGCTCTGGGAGCAGGAAAGGAACTAGAAACTCCAACTTGTTTCCTGAGGGAATTCAGTCAGCACGAGGCACAGGAAGAGAACAGACCGAGGGGAGAGGTACGACAGGTCATTTCACTGCGTGGTTTTAGGCCTCCATTTCCAGTCAGGACATCCAGCCTAAGAGAGGGGGATCCCAGGTGCATATTCAGGCACACCTGCACAGATGGTGAAGCGGTCCAGTGTAAAGAGACCGGTCAGGCCGCCAGGAAAGCTTGTCTGTTCCAGGACGTTCGTTTGGGCCTTGAACGAAGGATTGGGTGAGGGGGCTTTTGCCCATTTGCAGGAAACAGGGACACTGCACACAGACGGAGCTAAATGAGAACTTTATACAGATATTATTGCTGGTAGTCATCTTGCTGACACTTGTAGTGCTACAGGGCTAAAGGATAAGGCCATCCATTCACCGGGACACTGTATACAAACACCATTGCCCCTTTCACCCTGCTGAGAAAGATCCTGTTTCTTCCCCTGATAATCTGGGCCAGTCGTGTTATTTGGGCCTGCTATCCAGGAGTTTAAGTGCACCAATGAGAGTGGCTAGCTGAAGATGCCAAGACTCATCTTTCTTCAAAGGGACTGAAGTCACTAGTGCCATATGGGCCCGCACACACATATTCAGGGCTCTTTGTATGCAGTGGGTTTGCGGGGAAGCTCATCTGGGAAGTTAAGCTGTTAACTATTCATATGAGTACAGTGTTGTTATTTGGGCCTGTGGTGTCAGGGGACAGAGGAGAGAAGTCTGACATAAAGAGAGTCAGTCTTCTGCTCTCCTCCTGCCTGGACTCATAGAGCCAACTCTGAGTAAAGGTAATGAATATGGTACAGATAAAAAACCTCCGCAAGCAGCATCTTTGGAGCATGTTTGAAGCTCTTAAAAATGCCTCAAAAGCACCCCTCTCCATTGGAATGAATGGGAAGTGCCTCAAAAGGGCATGAAAAGCGCTTCAAAAGCACCTCAAAATGGTTCTTTTGAGTCACGTGACCTTTAAAAAAGTGCAACGCTAACACCTCAAAAGCGCTTGAAAAGCACCTGGAAAGCACCTCAAAACGCTGCAAAAGCACTGGCCGTTTTATGGGCAGTTTTCAAGCGCCTCATTGTGAAAGGGGTCTAAAATAATACTTCTTGGGGTTACTTTTGAACTTTCCTCCTGCCAGATTTGTGTCATATACCCATGTTTTTGTCCTTAGCTTAGGCCCCTTTCACACCAAGGAGTTTTTCTGGCGCTTTTGCTTTAAAAATAGCGACTAAAAAGTGCCTGAAAAAATCCCCCCAATACACCCCAGTGTGAAAGCCCGAGTGCTTTCACACTGGGGCGGTGCGTTTGCGGGACGGTAAAAAAAGTCCTGCAAGCCGCATCTTTGCAGCAGTGTGGGAGCCGTGTATACACCGCTCCTATCCTGCCCATGGAAAACAATGGGTCAGTCCTGCTAACCAGCACTTTTAACCCCTGTTTAACCTCTTGTGCGGGGTTAAAAGCGCACCGCCGCCGCCCGAATTATGGCGCCATATCGCCGCTATATGGAGCAGTAAAGCGCCGCACATTAGCGGTGTTTTAACGCTAACGCTCAGACGGCCCCGGTGTGAAAGGGGTCTTAACGTTAAATAAAATACTGTGAGGGGGCATTTGGTTAATCCAGCCCCCTCACTATGAAGGGGGGGGGGGCACAGAGCAGTTGTAGTGTCATTGAAGTTGTTGTAAGGAAAGCTGACAAACTGCATAGGGAAAGATTAGGGTCAGTTAGGAAACCGTATTTTAATCCTGATTGCTAGCTCTTTGGGCAATCACCCATATGTTGCTTTTTGTTTCATAATTTGGGACTGTTTGTTTTTAATTTTGTTTTGTTGTTCATTTAAAAAAAAAATGGGCTTTTATTTCAGGGGTTAATATTTTGAGGGTTTTATTTATTTTTAAGCTTTTTATTATTTTATTTTGTGTTGATATGTTCTTTATTTTAGGTTAAACTGCTTTTGTTTTTTGGGGTCGAATCTTGAGGGTTTTATATTAATAGGGCCTTTTTTAAGTTAAGTTTAAGTTTAAACTGCAACTTTTTTTTTCTAACTGATCATCTACCTTTTGAAAGAAGGCAAACTAAATGCAAGAACAGTTTGCACCCAAAACCACCTCACATTATATCATTCACATTTACCACCCCCGATATCCCCATAGATACAATAAGATTTATGCAATCACCGGATACAGCTATTATCCCTGATTAAAA
Organism: Glandirana rugosa; assembly: GCA_018402905.1. NCBI lineage: Eukaryota > Metazoa > Chordata > Amphibia > Anura > Ranidae > Glandirana > Glandirana rugosa. The sequence continues at coordinate 46,999 of BLSH010111261.1, read as the reverse complement.
ATTAAAATTGTCCTACTGCTGGCAAATTTTACATTACTGTATCATCTGTGGCCTTTTAAATCTTGCAGCAAAACACCTGCTTGTACGCTTTCTGTAGCACATTTGAGATATTTCTATCTCATTAAGAATGCCTTACTGCTGGCCAGTTTTACACTGCTTTATGTTCTGCTGTCTCTGCATTTTTAATGAGAGCTTGGAAGAAATTGTCTAGCAGCAGGGTAGTTTTGCATCAATAAGAGTAGAGGCCGCCATAGCGAACTAGTGGCCAATTTCTATCTGCTAGTCAAATATCATTTGATGCAAATGAATTTGTCGGTGCTAAAGCTTATAGGAAAAAAAAAGTTTTTCCAAACTAAACTGATTCAGATTAAGGTGCTGCTGCTGTATGTAAGCCAAGCTGTTTGTAAAGCAAAAAAAAAATCAATTCTAAGCCAAATATGACCTGGCAGTGTACACCATTTGGACTGCATGTACAAATCATACAATTCTATAAAACTACATACAGCTTTAACTACTTTAAGACCAACCCATAGCAGTTTTACTGCTACAGGGCAGCTCTCCTGTGCAGAATCACGTATGTATATGTGATTCTGTATGTCTGCCTGCAGGGTGCATGTGTGCGCTGCTGGCGGGCCGCTTCTGCTGTGTTTTCACAGCAGAAGCCGATCTGCGGTTGCCGGGCTCCCAGATGTCCACCGGCATCATTAGTAAAGCACACACAGAACTGGCATAAACAAGCTTGTCCAATTAAAGTGATACTAAAGTCTTTTTTTATAGTTAAAAATAAGAAACATGTTAGACTTACCTGCTCTGTGTAGTGGTTTTGCACGATCCTCTCCTTCTCGGCTCCCTCGTCGGCGTTCCTGACTCCTCCCTTCTGTTGAGTGCCCCATAGCAAGCAGATTGCTATGGGGGCACCCGAAGCTGAACCACAGCTCTCTGTGTCCATTGAGACATGGATCCGCGGCCTGGCCTTGCCCCACTTTCTCTCCTCCTTGGCTCATTGACTTTGATTGACAGCAGCAGGAGCCAATGGCACCACGCTGCTGCCTCAGCCAATGAGGAGGGGAGTCCTGGGCAGCCAAGACACTCCTGCAACACGGCTGGCTCTAGATGGGGCTCAGGTAAGTATTAGGAGGGCTGAGGGGGCTGCTGCACACAGTCGTTTTTTTGTTATCTTAATGCATAGAATGCATTACCATAAAAAACCTTCTGCATTTACGACCATTTTAAGCTTTGACAAAAAAGCCTTGAAGCCCTCTCCAGTTTTAGTAAATCAACCCCTGTGTATTTCCAATGTTGCCCTCAAAGTCACATGAAAAGACACTCACTCCGCTGAACTGTAATTTTTTTTTTTTGCATAGCATATGTCCCCCATGGCAGCACCCAGCTTTCTATGCCCTTTTTACTTTTTTCCAGTTTGTCCAATGGGCGGAATTAGGCAAGATTCACCTTCTATAGAGGGAATTTGCCTCTAAGTTCAAGTTCTCCTTGAAGAATCGAACCTGCGTAGATTTTCCCGTTACTAACAATAACATGGGTGTATCGTTGTTCTTGTACTCTCCATGGCAGAGATTGTGTCTTCTAATGAAGGCAAGCTACATCAAGCTCATCCAATTATATGTAGAAGTACAGCGTGTCTTCTCACGTTCCGCGAGTCTAGCTCTCTTTCAGCGTATCAGACTCTTGTGGTCAAGGTGCCTTTGTTAAAACGTTGTCACTGTGCTTTGCTATTTAAATATGATGAAAAAATACTTTCACTGAATATGCTTTTTTTTTATAATTTTGCTTTTTAGACTTTCAACAGAGCGTCTGCCTAATATGAGGAATGTGAATTCAAAGCAATATTCAGTAGACACAATGGCCCCTGAATGCTTTTTTCTTTGTTGGGTAGATGCCTTTTTTTTTTCTTTGGTTAATTAAATTCCTTTTTTTGCTAGGGAATAACAAGCTTACTCATAAACAGGAGGAACAAAAAATGCCCTTGTGTTAGCTGAAAAAGAGGTAATAAATGAGCAATTTGTACAAATTATTCCTACTGTGAAGGCTCGATCACGCTGGATTCTGGTGGGCATACATACTGTATGCCTCGCTTGTTGTGATTATTTAATTTTTTTGTGTTAGAATTAATTTCAAAGAAATTATAGAAAAACAGTCTAGATTAGGAATAATGTTATTTGGAAAAAGGAATCTGGGAGGAATTGTACAGTAATTTGGTATACTAGTGAATAAAGCCTTGTACACACGGGACGACGATCGTATACAACAGGTCATATGAATGACCGTTGTATGCGAAATCGATCGTTCGTATGCACGATTAGAACAGCTGACATACGACGGTCGTACAACGGGAGTTGTATGAGCAGACTAGAAAACTTGGTCATACCAACAAGCGGTCATACGACCATTGTACCGTGTGTACAGAGCAGTTGGTACAACAAGTTGTATTGTGCAAAACACGCATGCTCCAAAGTCAGGAACGGCCGGATGCTAATTACATGCACCTGAACGTTCTTTCTGTGGTCGTACGATTGTGTAGTGCAGTCAGTATGCAAGTTAGATTATCCAACATACGATTTGAGACGATCGTACGTACGATCGTCGTCCTGTGTGTACGAGGCTTTAGTCTGTTCTTTGAATGGCTGCTTTGGAATGGGGTGTTTTATTTGAAGTTGGACACATGGAAAAGGAAAAATGCTCCTGTAAGAATGAAATGCTTGTTTAGGTCTAGGGGGCTATAAAAAGTATCCTCCCTCCCCATTATCCTCTGCTCCTTCAACCCCACCGCCCCTTCAGGCTGTGAGGCCAGTCCCTTCAGCCTCTACTCCCCTATGCTCCAGTGGTCACAGGTCCTCTGTTGTCAAAGCCCATAGCCATAGGACATAAGAACACTGAAGCTGGAGTGTAGGGGAGTAGATGAGAGCTCCGCCTGCCCCCAAGACCTAAATGAGTGCTTAACCCTTGCAGTCCAGGGCCAGCCCCACTGCAATAGTTACAAGATGTTGTATTATGGAATGATATTTTCAAATACAACTTCAAACTCAGAAAACCACATAGAAGAAAAGTATGCAATTTTATCTTAAGCCTCGTACACACGGTGCGACGGTCGTACGACTGGACGTCCAAAATCGTATGTTGGCTGTTGTTTCTCGCGTACTGACATGCACTAAGTGATCGCACGACCGAGCCTAACGTGGTCACGTGCTACGAGCGTATAAAGACGAAGTTCAGGTGCATGTGATTTGTGAGTTAGGAACGTAGGTTTACACGAACTGACACTTCCGAGCGTTCCTGACTTCTGAGCATGCGTGTTTTTCACATACAACTTGTTGGACCAACTTCTCTGTACACACGGTACAATAGTCGTATGACCATTTGTTGTACAATCAAAGTTTTCTAGTGTGCTCATCCAACTTCTGTTGTACGACCGTCGCACGTCGGCTGTTCTAATTGCGCGTACTAACGGTCGGATGATCGTACAACAAGCGGTCGTACGACCGTTTTCATACGACAGTCGCACCGTGTGTACGGGGCTTAACTTGTAGGGTCAATTTATATTTTCGTGGGGTGTTAACGCGAATGCTACTCCACAGTATGTCATGAATTGCATTAACAATAATAATAATATTACTACTAATAATAACAATATATTTCTTATTTTGCTTATCACATTGGTGTTGGGGGTCACTGAATAGAAGGATTTGTCAGGTGTTGCGGTAAGTCAGGATCAATAGATCTGTCTTGAGTCTATTTTTAAAAACCTTCCAGAGAGGTGGCTTCCTGGATAATGGATGGCAGTAAGTTCCATATTGTGGGTGCTGCATGACAGAAAGCAGAAGATTCAAAAGATTTTTATGGCTCGTTCACATAAGCTTTGATCTCTGAAGTGTGATCCGAATGTGGATCCAAAGCATTTCGACCCCGCACTAGCACATTGCAACCGTAGCTCCTGTCAAAAGTGTCAGGATCCATGAGTTTTGCCAAAGCCACAAAGCATTGCGGCTGCTGCATGTGCACACCCCTGGCTGCTGCCTCTGCAGCTAAAGGGTAGTGGTAGGCAGTGGTGGCTGGTGTTTTTTTTTTGGGGGGGGCGTCAAACAAGAACCCCCCCGGTGGCCAGCGGCACCTCAAATCCTCACTCGCTGTCTGCAGGTCAGTCCTCTGGCACTTACCCCATCTATGTGGCGGGCATTGGACATACGGGCAGCGGCGGGCATCGGGTAGTGCCTCTTGTGTCTTCTCCTCCTCCTCACTTCCACTGTGTGTCTACTTCCCTCCTCCAGGGTGTCCAATAGGATCACCTGTCCTTTCAGCCAATCGGGTGATGGGTCTCAGACCCACTTCCTAAATGGCCGGGAGCAGGATCAGTGTTACAATAATGAATATTAATTCGCTATTGCAACACACCTAGGTGGGCTCTGGACGCAATGCTCTGCTCCCCAAACCCTCCCTAATTTGAAGCCTATTAGAGCCTCCGGCTCTAATCAGTGCTTCAAAAAACACACCCCCGCCATAGGAATTTATGTGTCCGGAGTCCTGCAAGGGGCCGGACACATGGACGGGGGGCAGCATCCGTGCGCCCTTAATGGACAGGCCACCCCTGGTGGTAGGGGGTAGTGAAGCCTTGGCTTAATCTCTGAGTTTTACAAACCCTCAACAACTAGTGTGAATGAGCACGTAAGGTGACTATGGGTATGTGTGATTTTCCATCCTCTGAAGAGCTAAGTGAGTGTGTTGAAGTATGGGTAACCATAAGTTCAGTTAGATAGGTGGAAACCAAGATATTTAGGTCTTTATAAGTAATTTGACTGATTTTAATCACATCAGCCCCGGAAGGATATCACACTTTTTTGCAATTCGGCACTGCGTCGCTTTAACTGACAATTGCGTTGTCGTGCGACATTGCACCCAAACTAAATTTGCGTCCTTTTTTTCCCACAAATAGGGCTTTCTTTTGGTGGTATTTGATCCCCTCTGCGTCATTTCTGATCACCGCTATAAACAAAAAAAGAGCAACAATTTTGCAAAAAAAAAAACAATTTTTCTTACTTTTTGCTAAAATAAAAATCCCAAAAAAATATTAAAAAAAACATTATTTTTCATCAGTTTTGGCCAATTTATATTCTTCCTCATATTTTTGGTAAAAAATAATCGCAATTGGCATTTATTGATTGATTTGCGCAAAAGTTGCCGCGTTTACGAATGATGAGAATTCCTTTCTGGGGTTTTTATTTTTTTATTTACTAGTAATGGCAGTGATCTGCGATTTTTAGCAGTATTGCGATATTGCGGCGGACATGTCGGACCATTTTGACACTATACAGCGATCAGTGCTATAAAAATGCACTGCTTACTGTGTAAATGCCATTGGCAGTGAAGGGGTTAACCTGGAGGGGGCGTTCTAGGGGTTAACTGTGTTCCCTCACTGTGTTCTAACTGTATTGGTGCTGGGCTGGCAGGGGGAGGGGAGTGATCACGGCTTCCATATACAGAAAGCCTGTGATCACAGCTCTTCCCCCTCTATGAGAACAGAGATCCGTGTTTACTTACACAGACCTTCGTTCTCTCACTGCGGGGGGGGGGGCCATCCCGGGTAGCCAGCAGGGATCGAGTCCACCCTACCCGCTCCCTGGCCCCCTCCCCGGACACAGTGCACGCGCGAGCGCGCCTCCGGCGGCACACGCACGCTCACAATACTAGTTATCACGGCCGCCGACCTGTGACGGCGTTTCGCGATAACGAGCCATCTTGCCGCTGTCATGCTGCGGCTGGCAGTCGGCAAGTGGTTAAATGATAGCCTCCATTTGATTGGAAGTCAATGTAAGGAAAAAAGAATTGGTATTATGGGGCAGTGAAAGGGTTGAGTAGTGAACTGCCGCGTTTTGTACCAGTTTCAAGCAATATCATTATATTACAACCAGGGGCAGGGATGTAGTGGATGAAATGAATGGGGTTTGCCTGAAATAGTTAGTCAAAAGCCCAACCTGAAGTTATCATATTCTAGACCTAGTACTGACAAACGGGGATTGATTGTCTGATGCTGAGGTGGGAGAAAATTTGGTTTCTAGTTATCATCAACATCTTTGGTTTGATATTAAAACAAGAACTGAAAAATTATATACAGATTCACCATCGGATTTCTCCATCCACCCAAGCAAGGTGGAAGGAAGAATCTCCCTGCCAGGACATTGTATTCTAACAGTGTGTCCCAAGACTCTCCTATCAAAATGCACGGATCAGTGGCTGCAGTCAATCGACTTACCCCTTCCTTACCTACGCCCTTGAACTGTACAAACAGCAACATACAGAGATGTAGGAGCACACCACTGTACATGAGAACTTAGGTGATTGTGGGACCACCAGTGGAACGTTTGCCCTAGGCCCTACACATTTGCATGATTTCCATTATGAGAAACCTAAAACTCTTACATTTTTTTCAACCTAGCCTCCAGTTCAATCCAACCTGAGAACTTTTGGGGAAATCATGTATGTTAATACTGTGACCATTCTTTTCTTTGAGGAAACCCATGTAACACTTACCCCCAGAGGGGCCACTGGAAATAACCTAGGTCTCCATTTCCTGTTCAGAGGCTGCCAGCCCAGGTACCAGCCCCAGAGCACACTGATAACCCTCAGGCTCAGTCTAGGGATGTGCTTTTGAAGGTTTATTGCGGTACTTGAACACAAGTGGGTAAAGGAATGATGGTGTAGGATACTCCAAGAAAAACACACACGGGCATCAAAGGACAAACTCTCAAGCAAAGTCCTGGTTCATAGTAGCATTGAGTATTGCTGGAGGTAAAATGGAGCAGCCAGCTAGTCTGAGACTCTGCAGGGGCAGCAACCTCTGGCACCCAACTCTCAAAGCACAAGCACACCTATAGCTGTAGGCAAAAAGCCCTAACCAATATGTCCAGAGACAGCTCCTAGCCAGCTTTCCTCTGACATTTTTCAGTGAAAGGGGTCTTTCTCCATCCCAGCTACCTAAAATAGGTCTTTCTGCAGCTCAGCTTCCAAAAATAGTGTCTTCCAGCAACTGTCTTTAAAGGAGAAGTACAGCCAAAGCTCGTTTGACTGTACTTCTCCTGTGGATCACAGGAGTGCAGTTTGTTCTGCACTCCTGTGACCTGTTTTCAGCAAACAAGATTGAGACAATGATTGAGACATTGAGACAATGAAGTCGAGATTCGCCCACGTGCCTGGAACAGCACCTGGCTCGTGTTCAGCACTCCAGTGAGCGAGGGGGGGGGGGCATAGCAGACAGAGGTGACTGCCAGTCATCAGCTTTCTGCTCAGGGAGCCCTGAGAACTGAGTGATCAGTGATGTTTTTTCGCTTGGTTCTCAGTCTAAGAGCCAATGAGGGACATATGCAGCATCGGACCGATGCTGCATCCACCTAGGTAAGTCTGATTCTGAAAAAAAAAAAAATCCCATACTTCTCTTTTAGGTCCAGGTTCCTTCAGACCATCCGCAAGGCTCATGCTGAGGCCTGACAACTACAGCTCTTCAGTAACACAAGCTGACGCCCGGGGGCAGAGGCCCCAGGAGAGTGAGAGAGCTCTGATCAGACCCTCCCAAACATTTATCTTCTCCCCAGCCATACCCTCTGACTTCCCTCCCAGGGATCAGATAAATATTCATAACCCAGTGGATAACTCTTATACTCTATTTCTAGAAACTTCTTCAAGAAATAGACAGGGGCAATCAACCACCAGGCTTAAGAAGACCTGACTAGACTTGAAAAGTATATTTCTGCTCAGCTGAGTACAGCAGAGACAAAAACTACATTTAGCCAGCCCAGGGCAGGAGCGCTACCCCGAAAACCTGGATAGACTCTAAATGCTGGGTTGGTTTACACGTAGGCATTAAAACTGAACTGCACGCAGATATAAGTACATGTTGTTTTGATGCTGAGCCTAAAAACTAAAAATTGAACACACTGTAGTGCCTGCATTCATTTTCATTTTTTCAGAATAACAACACTTTTAGCAAGTACCTTCCTTTAGCAAATAGCAATTCACTTCTGTGAGCTGAACTGGAAGTATAAAAATATTTTATATTCCTTCACTTACTTACTAATTTCTCCATTCTCCATGTAATGGAGATGAACACAGGCAGACATATTTGTAGTCCAATCAAGGTGAAAACGGTGGCCTCCTCCATAAATACAGTGTAGGGGTGAATTTTTCACCCTAGGACAGAAGTCTGGCTGGACAAAATTACAAATCTTTTGGGAAGTGAACAGCTCCCATATATGCATTTATATGCCATCATTAGCTGTTTGCATGAAATTCATCATTAACAATCTAAGTATCTAGGCACACAATGAAAGTTTAAAATTATATACTGGTAAGTTAGCTGGTAAATTTAATTAGTAGCATAAATGTAAAAATATAAATAACTGAAAATGAAATAAATATTGTGTGCAATATTATATAACATTTCACTAAATCAAGGATTATTCTTGATAAAAGCAAGCTATGTGTCCTGTTCATCATTTAATAATGGACTGGCTGGACTGTGAAAGGTTTGATGGAATATCAGATTCTATTTAAGGTACAATAACATTTTTGTAAAAGCGCTGTTTCCTTAGAAAACGTTTAGAGGGATATTTCAAGGACTTTGCACTCTCTGACAACTGAGAAAAATTACTAACAGAGTGATGGCAGAAAAAGGGCAAATGGTACAGAACACCCTCTTCTTTTAAGCATTTGGGGTTTTTTTTTTCACCTTTTTGTTTGAATGTAGACCTACTGTATGTTTATCCCAAGCATGTTTGACATTCTGTTGACTGACTCACAACCTCTGTAGGAAGTCGGTTCCAAGCATCCACTATTCTTTCATAAAGCAATACTTTCTAAAGTCAGTTCTGAACTTTCCTCCTGTAAAAATACTGCACATTATTTTTATCCTTATTAGCCCTTAATTTATTTTCCAGCTTTATTACCTAACTTTTTTCCTACATATAGGATACCTCTAGTCTTTGTGCCATTGTTGTTCTGTTCCTTGTCTCTGGGACCCCCCTATCTTATCAATATATTTTTGTAAGTAAGGTCTTTAGAATTGGATACAATGGGGATCTAGAATACTGTGTGCATTTCTGAAGATTTCTGAGGTGAGGTCTAGAGTACTGAGTCCAGGACTAAATATATCTGAGGTTTAATACTATGACCAATTTCAGAGATTTGTGTTCAGTACTAAGGATTTCTGAGTTTTGGAATAATTTGTGCAGTTCTGAAGATTTCAGAGGTCTAGAATACTATGTCCAGTTCTGAAGATTTCTAAAGTTTAGTAAACCGGGATAGATTTACTAAAACTGAAGCACTTAGAATCTGGTGCAGTTGTGTATAGTAGCCAATCAGCTTCTAACGTCAGCTTGTTCAATTAATCTTTGAAAATAAAACCTGGAAGCGGATCAGTTTCTGTGCAGAGCTGTACCAAATTTTGCACTCTCCAATCTTAGTAAATCTCCCCCACTGTGTCCAATTCAGGAGATTTTTGAGGGCTAGACTACTGTGTCCAGTTCCCAGTTCTGAAGATTTCAGAGGTCTAGGTCTACAGATGTCTGAGGTTTAAAATACTATGACCAAGTCCAGAGACCTGTGGTCAGTACTAGAATACTGTGTCCAGTTCTGAAGATTTCTGAGGTCCAGGTCTAAAGATGTCGGAGGTGTAAAATAATATGACCAAATCCAGAGACCTGTGTTCAATACTAAGGATTTCTGAGTTTTTGAATATTTTGTGCAGTTTTAAAGATTTTTGAAGTCCAGTTCTGAAGATTTCTGACATCCAGTATACTGTGTCCAGTTCCTAAGATTTCTGAGGTGAAGAATACTGTGTCCAGTTGTGGAGATTTCTGAAGTCTAGAATATGGTGCACAGTTCTAAAAACTGCTAGGTCCTGAATACTGTGTCTAATTCTGAAAATGTCAAAAATCCAGAATGCTGTATTTAATCCTGGAGATTTCTGAGGCCCAAAATATTGTGGCCAGTTCTGGATATTTCTGAGGTCTAGAGTAGGGATTTGCCCAGGTTTGATTTGCCAAGAGTTTGGCGAATCTTCTTCAAAATATGGCAAACCCATTGAAATCTTTTTTTTTTATAATACCAGTATGTTGTTTTTATTAAAAAACAAAGCATGATACAGGTCATATCAAAGACAGTGTATACAGGTAACGTCTGCATGGTGTACATCATCATCAAATCGGACAGTTCATTAGTCAAATATCAAAAAGCAAAAAAGAAAAATGAAAGAAAAAAAAGAGGAAAAACTAAGACTAGAGACACATCCAAGAATCGTGACACAATCCGGTGTTCCAACCGGCAATTGGCATTCTAACTAAATGCAGAAGTGGAACACTTGAGGGGCCAGGCCAGCCAATTCACCCAGGGCATTATCCCTTAAGGGGAGGACATATGTGACAGAAACTATACTGGACATAGTACGAAACAAAAAATTATTTTTGTTGTATGACCATAATATTTTTTTTTTCTAAAGTTACCCAAACGGTATAAAACTTCTTCTAAGCGGTTTG